>SJOL01006440.1:1079802-1116438 GCA_004794785.1 Opisthorchis felineus
CATATGAATTGTGGTGAGCAGACATTTTATAAAACGATTATTGGGCTCACGACTGTCATTTACGCAGCTTCGACATGGCGTATTGATCTTTAATAATTCGATCTTTGCCGGCACAGCAATCAGGTCTTCCAGTGCGTAAGCCTATGCTTTGTCATCTATCGTCTGTCGGAACATCTCCCACAGGCTCACAACTTTCACACTATCCACGTACTGATACTTTCCATCCCGTGCACTTTGCCACAATGCTGCCCGCTTCCGTGACGATTTGACTTTGAAAGGCGGCCGTAATGTCCGATGTCCCTCAGCGTGTCAGTTGGTCTTTTGTTGACAATTGTTCCTTTACATTCAGTGGGCCTCTGTGTAATAAACTATTTCGGTTCCCCGTCGCTGCTGTTATGTACTTCGAACGCGTCATGATTCACAGAGTGTCAGACGTACTTTCAAAATTCAGATAGCATGCAGTTTGTCTGTGTTGGCTAGTTTCGTTTCCAGCCGTAGAGTTGGTTGCGTTGCGTTGCGTTGCCTCAGAGATCTCCAAATGAAATTGCACGGGTAACCGTTTCTCTGGAGAACTTTGTTGAAGAGTAGGTCTTTTGGGAAACGCTTGGAACCGATTGAGAATTCATCGTTTTCGGAAGAGTTTGAGAAAAAATCCGTAGATATGTTGCTGAGCAACGTTTCGCTTTTGACACAAAATCTTCGTCAGGTCAAGTGGCTAGTTACGAGTTCGGTTGAGTTTTAAGGCGGAAGGAGAACCAAGCAACTTAGTAGGGCTAAAATGGTGTAAGGTGTTGTTGGGACGGGTCAGCAATTGTTAAAACCGACGGGGAGTCTACATGGCTTTGGGTTCATGTTAGAGTCTAGAGCTTCCGGTTCGCTTTATGTGAAGCTCCATCTGGAAAATCGTTTGCACCTTTTATTCGTCTGTGTGGATAATTTCACGTTTATTGACAACCACATACCGTCACGTGTCAACTAGACTTATCGAATACTCCTCTCCATACGCTCGCTAGGTCCACACTCTCGATTCTTTTCACACTCTGATGCTTCGGTGTTAATCGCAGTTTCGGTCTCAATACTTCTACATTCCCCATATCTATCCAATTTCCTCTGTCCAAAGCGCATACTGCCATCGCCGAGTTCTTGATCAGCGCTTACCGCTCAGTGAAACGCACTGAGTACCCAATTTCTTGAAGTCTCTTGGTAACCTGGTCGATCTCTTCTGTGCACATCTCTCTGACTCGATTAAACATTGATGAGACAGTACTAGCTTACACGGACGTTGGATGCGCCCTAAACCTAGACCAACCTCGTAAGCTAGTCACTTGGCCTAACAAATCTTCCGGGTCAAAAACAAGACGTCGTCCAGCAATAAATCTACCGATTGTCTCACCAACATTTCCGAAAGCGTGTGTCTTGTTTAACCGTGGGTTCCACTCTGCTGCGGTGCGTTTCAGTATATTTGAACAGTGCCCAAATACAGTTCTGTTTGTGACAGTTTGGATAGTTGATGTAACAGTTCACAATCTGATCCGTACGCGTAGCCTTCCTGCAGACCTATGTTTGGACTTGTCAGTCTGACGACCTGACAACGAGGACGTCTAAAAACGTCAGTTTGTTGTTTTTCCTCATTCAACGTGAACTTGATGTGATCAGAAACGCTGTTTATTTGTTGCAACTCACTTTTTCTGATGACGACATAACATACCTACCATTGTTACCTAGTTACAGGATCCTTCCCTGTTTTCGCATTACCATTTCGGTTATGAACCCTGAAAACGGATATCCCTTGGGCACTCCTCTCTGCCACTCGTAGAATTCGTCGTTGACTTTGAAGTGTGTTATCCAGCAAAAGCTGAGAAGTTCATAGCTACCTTCTTTTCACAGAGATCCACAGGGTAGCCCACGACTGTGCAAGACTTCGGTGAATGCACCCAACCAGATGGTTTGCATCCGGTACTCTTCAAAGAAAGTGGCGAGTCCGTCGTAACTAATCTAAAGGCTACAATCTGAATCATCTGGAATGCGGAAAGAATATTGACTGAATGTAGTGCACCGACGGTGATTCCGGCATTCAAAATGGATGCAAGGACATTGTGTGAAAATCATCGGGACATTAGCATTATAGCCATTGACGGCCTCCTCACGTAGCATGATCCATCATTCGGCGAGTCAGATTCATGAGAATCAAGCTGAGCTTCCCCTGACCGTGGTTCGATAGACAACTTCGCGACAAGCTCTGAATGTGCGCCGCTCCTTCTGAGAACCAACAATGGTCGTATTTCTCAATCCCAGATCTACTTTTCACTTCGTTGATCATCAGAATCAGTAGCAGCGTCTGGCGGCCAAAAGCGTCCCATTTAAATTTCTGTCTCTTATAAAGAATTTGAACGCCTCCTCCTGTGGACGCTTATGTGTCGGTGGCAATTCACTCAAGTAGTATGAGGCAACGGTGCTCCCTGTCGGTCTTTGGATTTCCCTTCGTTATCAATGCTGCGAACATCGAGGCCGACTGTTCAAATATAAAATCACTTCCCGAATTCGGAAGGTCACAGCAACTTTTGCCAACCTCCGATATTTGTGACGCCGACAGATGTCAGCTTGACTGACAAAAGTAGAGTAGACAATCCCGCTGTCCGATGTGTTCTACTTGGTGGACCAGAGGCATGGCTGCAGTGCGCAGAAGGTCTCTGAAGACTCTCTGTGTTTGAGCATCAAACTTTGATGCGATCAGACGCTATCGATATTCTTTATGTGACCGAATGCCCAGTGAACATCAATCAGCCTGTCACTGATCGTTTTCTCTAAATTTCCATTGGATACAAATCCTACTCAACACTAATTGGTCGATTTGAATCATACCACATGAATACTGCATGTATTAGAGTTCACAAGTATTCTCATTTGCTCGTGAAGATGAGGACCGCGATTCTCACTTCGCTTTTCATATTCTCATTCGGGCACACAACCCACGGTCAGACGAAATGTAAGTACTCGGGTGATTTGCCATTTTATTTTAGTAAGATGAAAAGTCAGACAAATTCAGTTTGTGTTAGTTGACTACACTTCCCCTCTGAATCACACTAGTCAGTCACTTGCTCACTTTCGTTTGTATTTCAGTGTTTGCCTTGGATCGCCTGTTCGAAGAATATGCACCCGTTCGTGAGTTCGGTTATTCACGTGCAAACAATTGATGAAATCTCATTGCCCCGAAAAAATGCAGTAAATTGAATGCAGCAATAAGTGCGGAGGATATTAATGGGAAAACGGTGGCTCCTTCAATTATCTTGACCTATGTTAGACCGGTTGCATAGAACCGCTGGTCCCCAGAAAACTCTCTGTGTGTGATTTGTTTCGGGCAAGACTCTGGGGCCTGGTGTTCCGTTCCGTTCAAATGTGTTATGCATAAGTGGTCCCGTGAGAATATTCTGCACGACAAATGACTTGGTGCCAGTGAATAAGTGCCAAAATAATATTATCAGTGCGAACCGTCTGGGCATGGACTAGCCAGACCTCTAGACGCTTCGCGAATATCCTTTGGAAGATTACAATAAATCAGAATTTCGCTGAATGCGTCGCTAGGTTGCACAAGTGCTTGTGGTAGGCGGTGATTTGTAAAAGCTAGGCCAGTAACCGTTTTAAGCTATGCTGGAAATAAATTGTTTTTTCCGGGAACCCCCCGATACACTTAGAAATTTAGTTCATCGTAAGTACATATAGATTGGTCTTCGTTGTGAAATATATTGAACGTGAGCAATACACATTCGCAATGAGAACAGACAGTGTGCGCAACAGTGTTTATTTCGAATGGATAATACCACTGAGTTGGACGAATAGAATGTCAAAGCGAATTAGCCTCTGCGAAAGTCTTGTGGTGTGTGGGCTGAGGGCACGATTAATAATCAGATCTCATGTCATTGTATTTTGAGAGAAAATTGTCGACCAGATTTTGGCCTCTATAAACAGTTCATTCAAATTCAGACAGGATACGTTCTGCGAGTTCATAGCGTCAACCAAATGTTGGTTTGTGATGAATCTTAATAGGCCGGGAAATGTATAAATCATTTCACCATGCTTCGTTAAGAACAATCAGCTTGTCCGAGCAGGGTAGTCGTCAGTGAAGCTATATCCTACAACAATGTGACCTCAATTCTTTCGCAGATACGTCGTCCTGAACGATGGGCTGAACAGCTCGGTTAGCCTCATCAACATACCCCAACGAATGACCAAATGAACCCAATTGAGACGTCGGCCTCAATCTGCCGACGACAACGGGAGTGCGGCGTACAATTTCGTCGCTTCGCCGCAACTGAGCACCCGAATCACATAGTGTGTATGCTGCACTCCTCAAAGAAAGTGATGAATCCGTGGTGGCTAAACTAAGGGCCATAACCTAAACTATCTGGAATAAGGAAATATTTCCAGCTAAATGTATTAGTCAAAATGGATGCAAGGACACTGTGCGAAAATCATCAGGATAATATGCTAATAACCATAATTTCCAGGGTGCCCTTATACAAGTCGGTACCTCATCGAGAGGGTCAGGTTCACGAGAATCAAGCTGGGTTTCACCATAGACGTGGGTGCATTAATCACTTCGCGACAAGCGATGAAACTGTCCCACACATTCCGGCGATCAACAATGATCCACTCGCCCGATCCCAGATCTAATTTCAACTGCATTGATCACCGGGGCAGTGACAGTATTTGGCGACGATGGGCATCCTATTGAAATTCTTGTCTCCTATGATGCTTTTATATGCCTCCTCCCATGGACGCGTATATTTAGGCAGAAATTCTCTCTAGTTTTGTCGGGCAACGGTGCCTTGTGTCGTTCTTTCACTTTAACCTCTTATCGGTGTACTCACCGAGCCGTTCTTTAGCCGCTTTGATCACATCTGTGAAAATAATCCTAGCTCACCACTGTGACCACAGATTAAACAATGCGCAAATAGTTACACCTATGACGCTACTTCACATTGGTGCATGGGGAGTCAGTGTCGACAGAAAACAAGCCCTGGGAACTGCCTGGGCTATCCCTTAACGTTAAAGAAGGTGTGCAGTGTTACTTCAAGCAATGCGATGTATTGGCCCCATTGTCGATAGTCCGCGCCGAGTTGGAGCATTTCTCAACCGACCTGACACATACAGACAAAACGCAAACGCATGTATGGACATCCACTTGTAATACCACCGTAATTGTGTCGTCTTCTTTTCCAACAGATCAAACTGGCCTCAATTCATCCCATAAAATATCTGGACCAGAATCACCAACGGAACGTTTTCCTCGAATGATTTACGCTAGACGAGAGGGGGATGCTCAAATGCCGTTCGAAGGGTACACCGACTCTCGATCACGGACCCAATGTGGAGTTCCGAGGAAAAAAACACCTTATATCGAGACAGAAGAACTCTATTCTCATGGGAATCCGTTCATCTGTTGACCCGTTTCTCATAGCCGGGTTGTTGAACAGCATTGGGAATTGTTCCAAGCGATAAACCTTGCAACTCAGCGGAGATTCCAGTGCACATATTGTGGGAAGTTGTATCTACGCCGAACCTGCCTACTGGCACATCTTCGTATCTGCAAACAGCGACCATCTGTGAGTCCAATTGATTTGGATAGGAAATTGCTGAAATGCATGTACTGTGATGAGGTTTTTCCTCCGAAATCGCGATTGGAAAAACACACGACTAAGCACCTACAAGTTGGGACTTACAAATGTCTAATTTGTTGCAGAGCGTATAAACATAAGCCTTCCTTGATTGCGCACATGTTGAGGCACCATGCAGGACAGTCTGCCGAAGGTGAAACATGGGACCTTGCCAGGGGTTCTTAAGTAGATGAGGATGCTAGCGGGAGCATGAATTGAAGAGTGGAAAAGAGGCCGAATGAAGTTCCTGCAGAATTGATTAATTTCACGTAGCTACCCAATACACCTGCTGTCCAATTCGTGTCTTCAGAATCAATGCTCTGGGTCTGCCCAATTGAGGTTCAAGTAGAAATTAATGTTGATGGAAAGTCGGGGACTGCACCCACCTGATGTGACCCAAGAAAGGCGAAATAAATCGTGGGCAGCCGAAGAATTTTCAGCAACCTAATGACTAGTCCATTACTTCTATATAAGTCTATACGTCTTCTGGAATGAACTAATCAGGGTGGTTTCTAAGGCATTTATGAGGAGAAATTTGCAAGGACAAGGTATTCAGATGACTGTGCTGGTGTGAATGTATATGTAGTTGCCGGTTGGTCTTCCAGTCACCCATCGCACAGCAACCAGATCGGTTGCGTATAAAGAGGCGCAAAGAGGCGTTGCGACAACAAGGGAGATCATCGTAGCATCACAGTCCAAGAAAAGTCCTGTCTCCATTGCTTTGTCTGACTGACGAGTATACATTGCCAACTGGTATTTCGTGTACCAAGTTTAGCGGAGCTGGTTATGTTCATTTGGATGGAGCCAGGAGTTCAAATCTGCTGTCAAATACACTTCTGGTGACCACGTCTGGGTTCTGAAACACGTCCTTGTATCCTATCAAATTCCAGAACACTTGGTGAAATATTATGTGAGTATGTCGCGCATCGATACGATTATCGGAATTTTGCTCATTATAAAGCGAATTCATGCGGCGACGTGGATGTTGAAAATTCTACGGGTTGTATTGTATCCGTACTCCTCTTGTTCCGAATGCGGTCCACTAAATCTACACCAAACATCCGATTTGTTATAAAACACCACAAAATTAGAGATTTGCTTCAACTGGAAGTTAGAAATGACAATCATGATGAATGTGAATTAAATGTGTTCCAGCTCCTTGCTAGATTGCACACGAGTAGTCGATGAACCCCACTGACTCCTCCATCCATCCAAAATGTTAACTTAACTAAGAATGAATCTCCGAATATACAGATTGGATTGGACTGTGTCACCACTTCCCTTTGATGTCTGAAAGCCCGCAGTGTTTTGTATACCCGGAAATTTCCTTTGGTAGCGAGAAGTTTACAACGAAAGTTTACAACGAACTGCTAGGTTTGAAACATGTTGAAATCACCGCACCTATAGAATCAAATTCAAATTCGCGTCAGTGATGAACGCCTCCGTTGTTCAGAGATTCGAATTAAATGCTGTTGGATTCAAGTCGAGCACATAGCTGCTGTTACTCTGTGCATCCGATTCAGGATGACTCATTCACACGATGCAGCTGATGACGACTAATCACTGGCCCATATCGCATCCAACGCGGCAGCCTGACGACGAAACCACGTGCGTCCACAACCGGGCGTGGGTTAGTGCAGTGCTGGCAGACTATTGGTCCAGAGAATTGCGAAGATGGAGTAGCAGTAATCGAACAATACTGCAATTGGAAATCATGCCCACATGACATTTCGGTATTTAATGTCGGGGGTTGTTAACGAAATCTGTTTGGACGGTTGTTCGCGACAACTTCTGATGGCTGACTCAATCGGAGTCGGGCAGAGACCACTTTAGCAAGATAAACTGAGTAGTGGAAACACAGATGTCATCAACACTCTAATGTATATACCAAACTATTTTATGCATTTCCATGTAAGTGACCAATGAGACTTAACATTATGGGACACTCGGAATAGTTGTTCCCTGTGCACCGTTAGCGTTGCATCCAAATCAAGCTAGCTTAGAGATAAATGTGCCACGGGTTTGGTTCGAAAACCCCACATACCACATAGCACACACGCATATCCCTTCATTGCGTGTGTTTTCTGTCGCTGATGTGACTACCGCTACTGTATATGGATGTGGGATATAACACACAGATCGGGAGCGAATAGGTGCCAAGTATGCCGCATTCCGATGGTGTATAGCCTAGTTAACCTGGATGTGTTTGACAAAAAATGATTGTTCATTATTCACAAAATCAATGGCATTTGACCACCAGCGATGATAACAAACCACCACAACATGGACAATCCCAAAGCGCGTGTCGTCCTAATGAGTCTCAAGAAGTGCGAAACTGTTGGTGCGCTGTCGAAGTTTTCTCATCAATTTATGAATGGAACTGCACCATAAAATACACTGTTCTGTTCTTCCAGCCAGTTGCTCACTTCACTCAACCACATTCCTTCACAACATCATAAACGAGAGATTCAGCTGGGTTCCAGGTCCAAATTGGTATGAATTCAAAGTAGCTTTCCCGGTAGCGGATAGAATTGGACTGTCGGTGTGGTTGCAACAACAGATAACGGTATGGTGCAACGAAACGGTTCAACAGAGATTGGACAGTTTGCATAATTGCACGAATGAGGAACTAATAAAAAACGAATTGCTACCGTCCTGTTCTGTTTGAAGTGACGAACGACAAATCTGTTAAGTCAAACTACCCGGATGGCATTATCCTCCATTTATATTTCACACTGATTCGTTCCCCAATCGCCGACGGAACTGCACCATGGAATACATTGTTCTGTTCTTCCAGCCAGTTGCTCATTACACTCAACCAAATTACTCCACAACACCATAAACGAGAGATTCAGCTGGGTTCCAGGTCCAAATTGGTATGAAAAGGAGTGTATTTCGCTACTCCACAACAGCTTCACATTTCGCATCGCCCTACAAAGTGTTTATCGGTTTCCTAAGGAACACCATCTCAATGGCTCTAATTAACTCAATGAAACTCGATTGATTGCTCCCCTTGATTAGCTCAAGAGGTCAGGATTTTGTGTCGTCAAAAAACCGCCTCTATCCAGAATAACAAAAGCTGCAGCACTTTAGTAATGAGATTAATGAGAGAGGAGAATCCAAAAGGAATTTTGTTGTTCAAATTAAATGCGAAAATTAGACCCAGTTAGTGACGGAATTGTATTACAACGGGTCTAATTAAACAGGGCTGTAGGATCAGTTTTCTATCGCAAGCGATTCACACTGATTTTATTTATTCGAAGGTGTTTATCGGTTTCCTAGGGAACATCATCTCAATGGCCCCAATCAACTAAACAAAACTCGATTGGTTGCTTGCCTTGATTAGCCCAAGAGGTCAAGCTTTTATGCCGCCAAAAAGTGTGCCTCTAGTCCGCAATAGCAAAAGCGGCAGCACTTTAGTAATGAGACCAGTGAGAGAGAAGAATTCAAAAGAAATTTGATCGTTCGAGTTAAATGCTAGAATTAGGAATGGTTAGTAGCCGAATCGTGTTCTGACGGGTCTAAGTAAACGGTTATGTAGGATCCGGTTTCGATCGCAATCGATCTACTCTGATTTCACTTGATCGATTTATTTGATAGTGTAGACATTCCGTTCGACAATAAACGGTGTTTTTCCCTGAGACAAGGTTCCTGGTAGGTTGTAGATTTTATGGTGTGCAGTCAGCTCACAATCGCAACTGCAGCGTCCACGCTAGATTAGAGTCTGCTTGGGCATGACCGGCTAGCAGCAGTCAGTCCTTCAAAATGACGCACCGCCACAGATTCCGCAATATAGAGCTTGTGCTGCGGAAATCACCCATAGAACATCATGCTTGTGATTAACTAAGCATAATGTAACGCCGAACGATTCAACCAACATTGTGGATTCTTGCAGTTGGCTGGCTATCGGCGCAGGCGTCTGATTGCCGGAAAGGCTAGGCTAGGGTTCGATAGGCTTACTGCTGAACAAATTTCCACAGGTGACAGAAAAGCTTCGTCGCATCAACTGACTAGCCTGCAATTTTTGTCAAACGGAAAACCAGTTGCCAAGATCCCACTCAAGAAGCTCTTCCCAATGTGGGGCTGAATCAGTGTTGGGTATCGACTAAGGGACCTAGTTTGTTAATGTGGACAACAAGTTTTACTACCGATGATCTAGATGGAAACTTACTTGAGCTCGATCCGTTTTTGAACTCCAGTCCTCCAGATCCACTTCAGGTGGAGTACCCTCTTGAGAATCGTTTACAAATTTTGTCGATCCGTGTGGATGAACAAGTGTTCCGACGGTTTGGTGCGGGAGAAATATTACATGAACTTTGACCGGATTGGGGCTTTTCTTCCAATTCTGTCAGTGAGTCGGTTTTATCGACAACCGTAGAGCGTCACGTGTCAACCCGCCTTACTTATCACCCCTCTTTATACGCGGGCCAGCTCTGCGCCCTCCATGCTATCCATGCTGGAACACCTAGTAATCTCTCTGATTCTCGTACATTACTGGCACTCACCTGGAGCAATATCCCTTAAACTCTGAGCGCCTTTCACCGAGAACTCTTGTGCTCTTTTTCCGATTTTCTCCTCGTTAGAGCAGCTGATCAATCCATTTTGCAGGAGCATAATCATATTGGATTTAGTGGGAGTATCCGTCTTCAGTGTTGACGAGACAATACTTAATTCACTGACGTCATTTGAGCAGAACGGTCAAATCATGGACTGCCAGGGGATCTGCAAGCTGAACTTGTTATGCCCGCGTGATGTCATCACTCATCGTCACTGAGAGCATTGCACCAGCGCTACATAATTGCGCTGAACTGCTACAAGATGTAGAGGTTTTGAGGTAGATGGAATGTTTGGTATTTTGAGGAGAATTGGAAAATATTCAACTGAGATTTAGCCCAGTACGTGAAGCCTCTCTGTGCCGAAATCCGGGTTGTTTTCACGCACTCTAGACACCATCACCTGCGCGCACTTCACCAATATACCTCCAGGCTGATTCGAATTTGCAACCTCGAGGAGGGTAGTTGAAAACTAAATCTTTCAGATACGATTGACTTATCATCGATATGATTAACTTCCACTAAGGCAGTATGTAGTACCGAACTCCATCCAATAGTGAACCTACTATCACGTGGTTACCCGTTGATTGATTAATGACGTCTGAGATGGGAGCTACACACGACTTCTGAATCATTCCTTCTCTGAACTACTCACAAAATGATCTTAGTGTGAGGAGATCTAGTGATTTTCAGTTGAGATTTCCTCATGTCGGTGGTAGCATGAGCGAATTTGGGGACCTTTAGTCAAGCTCTCGGCTGACATTTAGCTCCAATATGGCCTGCTGGAAACAAGAATTTGCTGACTGGTTCTCATTCTATCTTAAACCCCACCAAACTAGTAACACAGTCTCTTGGTCTGATGAAGCATCGGGCAGCAGTATATTCATTGACTGTTTTCAACACTTATACGAAATTTTTTTTCTAGGTCCTGACGTAAAAACTGCTACCTAGAAACATTCAGTTCATATGTTTACACGGTTCTACCTGCGAATCTGAGTAAGAGTCGTAATGCGCCTTGAACACAAAAACCTTCAATACACGGTTCACCGAGAATTTGCAAATCCGATTCTCTTTTGAGACCCCTGTTAAACATACAAAAGTCCTTCTAGCACAGCTTAGGGCAGAGCACGTCCAGATCTAATGGCGGCCACTATTTTAATCCGATGGACGTTCCACGGGTAGGCTGAATTCCCTCAAAACTGCCCAAATTGATGCGATCACAAGCGCCGGCAACAGTCGAGGTCGTCATCATTCGCCTGCAATATACAACACAATCGGCAGAAACTTTGCCAGAAATTGTCGAAGCTGAATACCAAACCAGTCGCCTATTTCGGCGTACCTGAGCTGAAAGTATATTATGAAGGCTTCTGCTACCAATTATTGCCAACTGCACTAACTCGATGTGGATATATTCCATGTCTATATATTTCGAAGTTGTCGGTCGCTATCGACATTCTTCAAGCCAGTCGGTCCTTCGCCACAGACGGTATTAGGCAATTGTGTGCACATTGTGCTAGCTCCACTAGACAGTGCTTTAGGCATCAGCGTGGTTTATCTTCGGATTTGCAACTCGGATGGGCATGTACATTTAAATGAGGCGCTCAATTATATAACTGCGCTATTCCGAAAGCTCCAATTTATTTTATCGACAAAGACGTGTTGAAAAACATGTTTCCCTGCTTGTCATGTTGTTTGTTTTCGTTCAGCTTTTGGCGACGTGCTCTTCAGGGAGCTTCACTTTTTTGTATATTGCTTCATTATGGAGCACCTGCAACGAAAGAATTCGGTTTTGTGCGATGCATGTTATCTATTCGAGCCCAACCCGTGGTAGATTCACCTCTTGGCTGCCTTAATTTCCAAGCAGCGCTTCATGTGTGTGTATGCGATTAAGCTCTCTGGATTACCGGAGGACTTTTGGGCGTTCTGTGTTTGTGCGCTCGGAACAAATATTCTAAATGTGCCATCATTTTTTTAGGATTCATTGGTCGCTTATACGGAACTGAAGAAAACAGTTTGCTGTACACAGTTGAATGTTGATATCATCAGTGTTTGCAAACATAACTGAATATTTTTCATCTATAACCGCTGTATGCAAAGATTGAAAATGTTATGAAGTTTCCACCTCGATTAATTTTGGTCCACATATAGCTAAGCGAACGTGCGTGTGCAGCTCACACCTCCATGATGTGACCGGTGCCTGTGGGATGTACACACTACTCCTGTCAGTGCGTAAGAGTAGCGTGATTGGCTTTCCTGATTGCTAAGTTATCTTCATTTGAAGTTAAAATGGTACAGTGAGTGGTACTCGGAATACAGTCGACCAGGGTAATGGAATCTGAACAATAGTCTCCTTCTTATATTCCGGTAGAACGAAAACTATCTCAGAAGTTTTTAGCAGAGCGTACACAATGGATTTCGTGTAATTTTAAGCTATTTTGAGTGACAGTGTCCTGATGGAAGTGAAATTTCTTAGATCTATTATTTGTATTTTTTGTACAACTTTTGGCACACATTTGAAACCATATCCTAAAACTGTGAGCGCCCTTCATATGAAAACTCATGCGTTCTAATTCGAATTTTATCCTCGTTAGGGCAGCTGATCACTCCGTTGTGCAGAAGCACAATTAACTAGCAGTTGGTGTGAGTATTTGTCGCCAGAATTGATGAGACAACATTTAATTCAGTGGCGTGATTTAAGCAGAACGACCAAATCATGGAATATCAGGAGATTTTCATGCTTAAGTTGTTTTGTCCGCAGGATGTCATCATCATTCATCATCACTGAGAGCAATACACCAACGCTGCATACTAGTGCTGAACTGTTATGAGATGCAAAGTTTTGAGCCGGATGATGTGTTTTGGTAGTCCAAGGAGAATTGGGAAATACTCAACCGAGATTTAGTCCAGTAGGTGAAGCCACTCTGTGTCAAAAAGCCCAGACACATTGTGTGGCTCTTTGGTGTTGAAATCTTATGTTGAGTGTTGCTGTAGTCCTTGTAACACCACACTGTAATACAGCCGACCTGATAACACTGGCTTGAAAGAAGATGTCCCTGACTGGTTCTTATTCAGCCTTAAAAATCAAGCAAACCTAAAATCTGGTCTCTTTTGTGGCGAACCGATGCATTGCCAATCAACAAATATTTTGACTGTTTTCCAAAGCTCACCAAAGCCAAGTTATAACTTCAAAGGTTGCCACTTGGAAGCGTTACCCGTACAACTTCAATTCGTATGTCTCCACGGTTCTGCCTTCGAATCTGTACACACGAAGAAATAACTAGTGTCCTGAATCAAAGCGATAAACCTCATCGTCTATATCCTGCAGTTTGGTATTCAGCAACAGAATTTTAGTGCGGGTTGACAGCTAGTTGGAACAACTGCTCAGATGATTCACAATAAGTCTAGTTTCCGAACCACATGACAAAAGTAAGTGAGAAAAGTTAAAGGTTTGGAAGTTTTTAATCAAAACGTATACAGAAGGATGGGCAAGTTTTGATGCCCTGCATGTTTCATACTTTACACAGAAAACCAATTCAGCTTTTGTTTGACTGCTCACTATCACCAACTGAATCGTCATCTTCTTGACGTTAATGACGGTTCGTATGTGAAGCACTCATTGTTTCACGTACGGCAGTTTGCCCAGGGTGATTTCTGAAATTGTGTGCACTAAAGGCATGTTTATGTTGATACATCTTTCCGCAAGTTTGACACCTGTAGTTCTTCGCTAGTGCGTGTTTATCCATATGGCTGACCAATTGGGAATTAGACGGAAAAATTTGGCCACAGTGCTCACAATGTGACAAATTAGGGTTCATGTAAATTGGTTCCTGTGAACATACAACCCGGCAAACTTTAAGATGTCTAACAAGGGTACGTCTGTGTTGGTATCTCCTTCCACAATAAGCACACTGAAATTGTCTTTTGTCTGGTTGAGCTAACGCCCGAAATACAGCCGGATTTTGTTCGACAACCTGGCTATGTGGAACAACCTGACGGTTGCATGCACTGTCATTTGTCCTGAGACTTCTGGCAGTTGAAGGAGACCTCCTGTTCGTCGGGAGCTCAAAGTAGGTCCTTGATGTTCCATAGACAAACTGTTCGAATTGCATTTGACGACTTTTCTCCACTGTTGTACTCCCCACCATTGTGATCGAGAGAAGGCCGGTTCCCTCTGGGAAGCGAGATGAACATTATTACTGAAGCAGTTTGACTGACAATTCCTAGGTGCATTTTGAATATGAATGTGTACTTTATCAACCTGTAAGTAGCTCAGAGGGAGAATGCATTCACAAGATAAGCGAAACTTCCATCTGAGTAGTCATCACTCAAGGAGTCAGTAAACAGTTGGAATCACGTAATGTGGATCCCGTGATTGGTGGATGAGTCGAACTATAATCTGTCTACATGTGAGTTAATCACGCTGGTGATTAACTCTTCCGTGACCGAACGATTAAGTGTTCAAACTACTAGCCACAAGGCTGTGAGTTTGCAATTCCCTGGAGTTTTGTGAGATGTGAACTGCTGATGATTCCCAATGTGAATGAGGTGGCTGTGCAGCGCTCCTCGGATTTGCAGCTTAGATTGACTTCACATAAAAAAGAAATCTCCGTTTAAACTATCCAGGTCTTCTAACACCAATAATCACGAATTACATGGTTATTTCTTTGCATCCACTCCACAGATGGTTAGGCCTCCAACAAGTTGCTCTCTCTTATTCCCACCCATACTTCCAATTTAGCTTGTTGAATCTTGTGGTTAAATCAGCGCCTTGTGTGAATCCAAGGCAACTTGGGATAACTAGAGCCCGTACATCCGAGGAATAATCACTGATGATGAGCCTGTGCTCCAAACGTTGGATTAGCCTCGGCCTGCCTGAAATTGTCCTCAGAACAAGTGGTTCAGTCTGGCTTTCCAGGGTTGATATAACTGGTCAGTTATCAGCTGACCCACGGACTAACTGATATGACTGATCTCATAAGTCGGTTTTCTCAACAGTTTCCACGGTGTTGCCCGATACTTTGAGTAAATATTGGGAATGTAGCGCGCTGTGTATCAGCCAACAGAAGTCTGGAAAAATTTGTTGAGGAACTGGTAAACAAGGCTCCGTCCTACTTAAATTTGTGTGAGTTTTACCCCTTAGCCAATCAGATGTAATATTTCGTCACACCCACTTTATTAATTTAATCAGTGTTGAACAATGACTTAGCCTTCTAGTATCAGCCTGTCTTGTCGTCCGATTCCGCAATTGCCTTGCGGGTCGCTTAACCTGTAAAGTGCTCCGTCATCCTAAAGATGCTTTTCTCGTCAAAAGTGAAACGTCGCCAGGACATCAGTACAAACAACCGCATATTGCTGGCTTCTCAAGGAGTCGCTAGCTTCTCCTAGTTTCGAGAACAGAGTATCCAGCCTTGAAGTTGGTCTTGAGCAGTTTACCACTCACTGCATTACAGTTAATGTATGTTTCGCCTTGCATATAATCTCTTTTTTCATATTTTATACCTGTAGTTGTCAGAAGAGCCGTTACTGAAACCGAAAATTGATGTGCTTAGTTCCTTCGGAAAACTCACGTGTCATGGATATCCTCGCAGTCTCAGTTTTCACAACCCAGGTCATGCCGCTGGAGACCACTAGACCGGTAGTCCCCGCCACATAGACCGCACTTTCTACCCAGGACCCCGCCCTCAGTATGTGTCCCTATCCCAATCCGCGTTACAGGATGAGTTATGAGTAATAGGTTCAGTTATCAATGAGAAACAGAAGGCCACATGATGCAACCGGGGAATTTCGCCGTCTGCAGAGTCTCCGTTATATCTATCGATGATATTACGGGATATATCAGGCGAATAAGCTTCCGTTTCTACCTGGGTCATAAGCGATTCAACTGCATTAGTGCAGGCATTACAAACAAAACATTGGGTTACATCGCACTAGTTTGACTCACGGACAGGCACGTATTTTTCAAATAGGTGATTCAGCTGAAATACTGGATTTAAGAAAGCAGCGATAGAGTGATCGAAGAAGAATCTGCTACTTTTTAGTTGAAATGGAATATAGCAACCAGAATTCAGTTTATTGTCTTCATTGTTGTTACAAAAAATGTACCCGGGTCACAATAGGACAGAACAGTCGGTCTATTACTTACACTTCTTTTGGCCATAGGCTGTGTATCTGGATAATACTAACACCACCATGACGGGATTAACGACCATCATTGTTCCGATCAGCTGGGAATATTTGTGCACCATAATAATTAAGCTTCTCGTGAGGCAGTTTAACTGAATTGACCAACCAACACACAGCAAGACGTATATCCAATCAAAATACGGAGAACATGTTGACCAATAATAGGCCATCTTTTGGGTTCGTTGGTTGCTGTTCACAAATGTGTCTATTCAATCTTCTGAGTGTACGGGGTATCAACAGTAAACCATTAGATTATAACAGCAAAACTGCTTGAGGCCGTTGATGTGGCACCTCAAAAGCAGACAGGTGTGGTAAATGAAATGTCATTGGAAGAGTGGTCAGCACATTTGTGCTGATGCCATATAATTCAATATTCCCGAAATCCGTCGGCGTCAAATACCATTTCGGTAGGAATACTTGGCTCGGTTTATGAAGTGTTTTCCAACCTATGTGGATAGAAACCTCAAACCTTGCGAATTTATTAAACTCGCCAATCCTAAAACCAATTTTACAAGAAATCGATACGGTCATGAATTTGGGATGGTGACAGCCTTTTGGTTTTAGTGCATACACTAAATCGGTTCTAGGAAAGGTACGGTGCAGCGTACCCCGCGAACAGACGGGTTCTATTCGTGACCCCATTGTCCCTGGAAGTCAGATGAATGCAGGCTTTCTTTGCAGTGGGGAGAGATGAATACGCTCTTCTCGGAGCCTCTGGAAAAAGCTTGCACCGTTGTGTACATTTAGGCTCTGTTAGGCATGCGGTGTATGCACATTCGATGTGCTGATGTTTTCAGTCTGCGTACACATGTCCGCCTATAGTTTTCTCGTAGAGAACTCCCACTGCAGGTACTTGCCTAAGAATGGTTAGTGCTGAAGTTCGGCTTTTATTGACCAACATGTCTGTCCCACGGCAAATTATCACAATTTAAGAGGCTATTCCTTTTTTGTTTTCAGAAGCCGGTGTAGCCGCGATGTTTGGCTGCTGATTCACGAACATGCAGAGAGTCTGGTCTTCCCACTCAGAATTCTCGCAACCCGAAAATTTATGACGCTCAAGGCCTCTGTAAAAGTGTAGCTTTCTGGTCGTGTAGCTCACTCTGTCCTCAGAAATTTACATGTCAACAGCGATGAAAATGAGGCCCAACATAGGACTGATGTGATTTCACCTAGTCTTTCCTGGAATGTCTTCAGCCTTTCAACAATCGGTGCCCCAAACACCTAGCTGGATTCGTCAAGCATCAACAAACTCAGAATAGAATGATCTGAAAAGGGATGTTTTAATAAGAGGAGGCTCGTCCAGTTTTGGCATAGCATGAGACAAGCGACCATTTCAAGTCATTCTAGGTCAGTACTGGTTACTGTTTAGCTTGAAAACGTTTATCACTACGTTTCCAGTGAACACTAGTATCCACGGAAAATACCGGCGAGAACAAGAAACATCTACCTAAACGGGGTGTGGTAAAGCTCACCAAACGAGTATATTTGTGAAAAACGACAAATCCCCCAAGTCCGCTGCTTGAAGATAAAATCGTACTTCGGCACACTTGCCGTGTACTGTGTATTACCTTTCCATCCGCAGTTCGGAACACAGTGTGCTCAGTTATAGTACTGGTTGATTACTATCGGCGTCAATTGGATGGGAATGCGAGAGAAGAGTGGGGCAGCATAGGCGCTGTGCATCGTGCCTGGGTCCCAAAATGTGCCAGTCAGCTTTCATGTTTCAAACCAAGTATGAAAAGCTACTGCACAAGTGACAAGCGCACGTGAAAGTCTGGTAAACGGAAAATATACTATTCTAGGAAAAATTCCGTTGCACCCTTTCTGAGTCCGTTTGGTTCTTTAACTTGTTTTATTGTAGAACAAAACGGCTCACGTTTTTACTCCCCATCGGGATGATTTTACTTTAAAATACCTGACAAGTACATACGGTTTGCAATCTATACACATCTCGATTAGTTCTACGGGAATCTCAGAAACAGGATCATATTTTCCGATTGAAACACCGGGACTGTGTGAATTTTTTCGGGGCCGAGTGCATCTCGATGTGTAAATCAACCACTAAGACGACAAATACTTCTTAATCTTTGCAAGTTGTGCAAAGTCAGCCGGATTCCATTCTTGCATTCGAAACTTGCTTGACTGGATACATGTTGATACTTGCCTCTATACGGGTTCGTCTGGCAACGTCTGTGAAGGAGTCTCACAAGCGACAAGTTGATCGAGGTCGATGTCTATCGTGTCTGCTTACGGCCCAAGTGACTGTGGCTCCGACGTCGTCAAAGACAGGCTTTACGACGCCCTGAATGCCCTGTTTGGGCGAGCCAAAACCTCAGATATCGTGGTGGTTGCCGGAGATCTGAATGCACAAGTGGGCAGGCTTAGCGTATCTGAGACTCAATTAGGAGGTCGACATGGATTGGACTCGGTACGTACGGACAATGGTGAACGACTGCTCCAGCTGTGTGCTGATCGCAGGCTGTTTTTATGCAGTACCAACTTCCGAAATAGCCGAAGTCGTCTGGCCACTTGGTGTCCTCCAACGGCATGCCGGCCACAAACTCAAATCGATCACATTGCCATCAGTTACCGATGGCGTGGATCAATAACTGACTGTCGGTCGTTTTGGAACACATTTGTGGATTCTGACCACGCACTCGTCCGGAGTCGCTTCTCCCTACGTTTTCCAGGGCCGCGTAAGGTGCGGACAAATCGCTTGGCAACTGAAAGACTGGCAGACCCGGATGTTAGACGAACTTACCAGAATCGTCTCCTAGAATCTCTTCCAAATGCTCCACCATCAGATGCGAACTCATACTGGGACGAGATTGCCACTTCTTTGCATAGTGCTGGGAATTCTGCCTGTGGTACGGCACCACGAGGCTCACTCAAGCACTGGATATCCGACCGAACGGTGGCACTCCTTAAATCTCGGAGAAATATCCCAGCCGGCCCCGAACATAACTTGACACGACGAAGTATCAGACGTCAAGTGAAGGCGAGCGTGCGAGGCGACCGTGAAGTGTGGTGGACACAGAAAGCCAAGGAAATGGAAGAGGCTCAGAAAGCCGGTAATGCCCGAAGATTATTTCAGTTGATTCGTGCGACCGGTCCCCGGAAACCACCTGTGAGCGAAACCATCAAGGATCGGAATGGAGTGACCATATCGAATAAAGAAGAACGCCTCGATCGGTGGGCCGAATACTTCGAACAACAATTGTCATGGCCACCAGCTGGCACTCATCTGGATCCCACAGGTGACGTAGAACCTTGGACGGTGAACGTGGAACCGCCTACGGCATCGGAGATTTATGACTGCATATGTTCTCTCAAGCGCCACCGAGCCTCTGGTCCGGATGACCTCCCACCCGCATTGTTCAAAGATGGGGGTGAAGTCCTCAGTCAGCGCTTGTCTGATCTGTTCGCTTGCATTTGGGAAAAGGAGTCTGTCCCAGACAACTGGGGAGAGTCGGTGATAGTGCCCATTTTCAAAAAAGGGCCTCGTAGTGAGTGTGGCAACCACAGGGGGATCAGCTTGACCCCGGTCGTAACGAGACTGTTGGCGTCACTCGTGCTTCGTCGCCTTACGGTGGCTCGTGAAACACTGACTCGAGAGCAGCAAGCGGGATTCCGGCCTGGTAGGGGTTGCGTTGACCAAATCTTCACACTTCGTCAGGTGCTAGAACAACGCCATACGTATAAGCGACCCACGATTCTAGTATTCCTGGATTTCCAAGGCGCATTCGACTCGGTTGACCGGTCTGTTCTTCTTGACACGCTTGCCCACCAAGGAATGCCCCGGAAGTTTGTGAACATAATAAGCTCTTTGTATTCTCGGACTTCCGGACGTGTGAGAGTATACGGCGAGCTCTCCAAAAGCTTCCGTACACAAAGCGGTGTCCGTCAGGGATGCCCACTCTCTCCTTTCCTATTTAATTTCGTGATCGATGAGATAATGAGACGAACGCTGGAAGGTCTCCAAAACCCCGGTGTTCAGATAGCCTGTGACGAAAACCTTGTCGATCTGGAATATGCAGACGACATCGTTCTCATCTTCGAAGAGGAGGAGAGGGCGCAGGTGTTTTTGGATGAACTGACCAAAGTCATCCCGTCCTTTGGTATGCACTTTGCACCCACAAAGTGTAAGGTCATGCTGCTGGACATGCAGTCACTGAACACGCCACTTACAATCCAGGGAGAGGCACTGGAAGTTGTGGAGCGTTTTACGTACCTGGGTAGTTGTATTAGTTCTGATGGTAGTGTGACAGACGAGGTCAATGCACGAATCTGCAAGGCACGGGTCGCGTTTGCTAATTTGAGGCACCTATGGCGTCAAAGTGGTGTATCCCTGAAACTCAAGGGACGTGTGTATCAAGCTACAGTGCGGGCTGTTTTGTTGTATGGCTGTGAGACCTGGCCTGTTCGAGCAGCGGAACTGAGACGTCTTCAGGTGTTTGACAATCGTTGTCTCAGAACCATAGCTCGTGTGAGTTGGTGTTGGCGAATCCGTAACGAGGCAATTAGAAAGCGAGTCTTCGGTTGTGCAATGGTACTTCCATTGAAGAATGTGTCCACCACCACAGGCTGCGTCGGTTGGGACGTGTTGCGTATGCCTAATCATCGTTTGCCGAAGAGAGTGCTGTTTTCCATGTCAAACTCAGAGTGGTGGAAGCAGAGAGGTGGCCAACCCTTGACCTGGCAGAGGAGCATGAAGGAGATTACGAAATGTTTGGGTGCTGTCGGTGCTACTCGCCTTCCAGGATGGAGACGCGTGATCCCCACTGCGCCTGGTTAGAGATACTGCAAGATATGGATGCCAACGATGTCAGTAGCGTTCTTGTTGTCAGTTTCTATCGGGATTGCCAGAATGAGTGTCTGGAGGTGCAGGCACCTAGGAATGATTGTAGTACGGTAGCAGTAAATCACTTCCCCGTCAACCTTTATTCTTTTCTTCACAATAAGGTATCCAGATAAATCATGGTTGTACGGCAGCGAAGCATCGGTGTTGAACACTGATGACATAATGTCGACAATGATGATAATAATAATTAGAAACTGTAGTAACCGACAACCGAAATTGGTACTTGAGACATTTCAACTCCAAGCAGGTTCAATGCACCTACGAGCGTGTAAACTGTAAATGTAACCTGACCGGTCCGCTATATCAGAGCAGTTGAAACAATTCTATGTTGAGGGAATATTCCACACCGGAGATCACCACTAAAGAGAAAACATTAACAGAACACATTGTGAAACCAACGTAATGTAAGGCTCATGTAGGCTTGATTACAAAATGTCAGCTATCATGGTCTGATTAACTAATGTAGTCTACTCGATAATATTCATTTTGTTGTTCTTGCCTCATTACTCAAAATCAACCAGTCTCATTACTCAAACCTCGTACTGATTTGGACTGACAGTCCACCACAATACCCACCTACTAACGAAGCACAGAATGCAAGCTCCCCAATTTCAATTTACTGATAGGGACAGTGAAACCAACTTCATCAGTTGTCTGATTCTTATTGTCTGGGTAATCCGACTGTAATAATGGTATTGTTTCAGCTTGGTTCTCGGTCTGAACCACCCAAGCTAGCGTTCTCGTCAAAGCAACCAACAAAGGTGCACAACCCGTATTAACGCCCAAAGCCAGGTCCAAAAAAATAGGTACAGCGCGTCGCTTATAAAGTATATGCGGTAACAGAACTCTGGAAATTCTGACGCTTTCTGGATGCAACATTGGCACCCGGGAAACGGCAGATACTAGATCATGACTGGCTATTGGATCCAGACTTTCGGTCAATCAGAGCTCGTCCTGATGCTGGATCGGCAAGCGGCCCGTATTTTGGCCAATTGCTTTCGAGATAGGCTTCTTGGCCATAGGAGCGCCTAACTGCGAGCGGTAAAACGGTATTGCTATGGGATTCCGCCTGACACTGACTGAACTGACTCGAAACGAGGAGTGTTATTTTTGGTGGATTTTCTCAAGATGCCGTTGTACCAACCGTATTAGAACGGTCGGACCAGATTAATAATAATGATGATGGAAGGGAGTAATAATTATTTTGCCATTTGTATAGCTACCAGTTACCTGACAGCACTGACTGAAGTACAGTCAATAAATCGTTGTAAGAAGTAAGTTGATTGGTAATACACCCCACAAAATTTGCCCAGAATATCTGTCTACAAAGAAAAACACCAGTGAAATGCACTGTTGGCCTCAATCAGCAACCGGTCCACGGACTGCCTTTTAAACTTATCTGAAACGAGCAATGCTAACAGGTCTCCCCAGACCAACTGAGCAGAACCAGAAAGGCATGCATTGTTAAGCACGGAAGAAACAAGTTTATTTTGGGCAATGTGTCGGAATAATGGTAGCTCGGATGCGTTCACATTACGTGTTGATCAGGTGGCTGTTGGTCTGTTGGTCTGTTGGTCTGTTCACCGAGCTTGGCAATTAACCTGCAAACGTTTCGTCACCAAATAAGGAGACGTCACCTGTGCGCAGTTGGGTGCACTATGCACTAGTGGATAAATAGTGTGTGTACTCTCTTATTCGGTGTGTTAAAGTTTCAGCTTCCAGTGAGGCGTCTACATTGTGATGGCCGACGATGGATAATGAAGAGAATTTCAAGCTGAATGGTCACCAACTCTCCCAACGTGCTCGCTCATCTTCCATACGAGAGATGACTCCATCGGATTATGTAACTGTTAAATTGGATTTGTGAGCACATTAGTATGCAATTTTCCACAACATATGAATTATGATGAGCGGAGAAATTACAAAACGATTAATGGGCTCACGGCTATCGTTTACGTAGCTTCGACATGGCGTATTAGTCTTCGATAATTCCATCTTTACCGGCGTTGAAATCACGTCCCCGTTGTGTCCATTTTCTCTCGGATCGTTTCCCACAGGCACACAGCTTTCACACTATCACCGTAGTGATGCTATGCATCCCATGCAACTTGCCATATCACTGCCCTTTATCGTAACATTTGACCTTGAAAAGTGACCCGAATGTTTGATGCCTCTCATCGTTTAACCTGGCCTTTTGTTATTCATGTGTTCCTTTCTATTGAGCAGGCTTCTGTGTAATAAACTATCGTTGATTCCCGCTCCGGATTCCGCGTCTTTTGTCTTGCGTACCATGAATGCGTCATGATCCACAGACTGTCACATGGACTTTCAAAATTCAGCTAACATGCAGTTGGTCTGTGTTGATTAGTTTCGTTTCCATTTCAAGTAGAAACTCGTTTTAGTTGCTTCCAGACAAATTCCAATGAGCCTCGCTGCAAACACAGCAGGATAGGCAAAACTTGCATCTACTCAGGCAAGACTGGGTGGTCCAACAACAGTGGAAAGAGAATGAAGGATCGATAGTGTTATATGGACTCACGCGAATTTCTACACTGCAAACCAAAACTACAGAATTCCAATATGGACTAGTCATTCTTCACAAATAAATGCTAACAATCCCTTGAGGTGCCGTAGTTCTGACACAATGTTCTTGCCATCATTTAACATAACACTCGTTGGAGTAACTGAATATGCAATGTGGAATCACATTCACACTAGCACAATTTGACTTGAAATCGCTTTTGACAATGGGCCATTTTTCATTTGAAGTGTTAATTTTGAATGTCGATGAGATGTTAGCGCACTGACTACTTATCCGCATCGAGCCAGAGTGAGAACATTTCCAGGATTGGTGTGGATGGTTCTATTCTAGCACAATAATTAATAACTGTCCAGCTGTAACACCCTTTCGGTGCCTAGCTGCCATGCCACCTGAAGGAGGCACGGGGGCTGGGATACTGCCAGGTTGCCCAAGCATAGACAGAGGGAGTCGAGAGGCAGAGGTCGGGTTCGAACCACGGACCTTCCGGTCAGTAGATTCGCACTCTAACCAACTCTAACCACTCTAACCAACTTTCAAGAGCGCACTGAATCAGCTTTGCCTTCAGATGGTTGGGATGAGTAGTCAGCAGAACTGGACAGTGCATAAATCCGGACTAATGCCAGAATACGGATCGATGTTAAAGAACCTGTTTATCGCCTTACCATTGACGTACCATTGTTCCATAAATTCGTGTTCTTTCTTCGTCCTTGCTTGATCTATCATGTGGACTTTGTTTCGGTTGAATTTGTGACCTTTCCATACTTCAACAAGCCAGAGTTGATCATGTCTTGTAGCGGCTAGCTTATGGTCACTGGTCCTCCCCGTATGTCCCACATAGTTTGTCACAATTGTTGCATTGAATTTCGTACATGACTTCAGTCTTCCCCATTGTATTAGGTTTTCTGTTTATTTTCGGTAGTCCTTCGTAGTGTGTTTGAAGGTCTGTGGGTCACACATATACCATGCTATCGTATTCTTGTAGTTGGTTGAGATATCTTCTTGGAGTATAACAGTGACATTATCTTGCATTGTCTTTCGGTCTTCGAGTTGGTTGTTTGGTGTTGCATTTTCTCAGAGATTGCTAAATTAAGCTCCCTATGTGACCCTCTCTTTTGAGGAATTTGTATAAGCGTGTGTCTTGTTTCACCTTGGATGTCACTGTGTTGCAGTGCGTTTCAGTTCACTTGAACAGTGTCCAAATACGATTCTGTTCGTGACAGTTTGGATAGTTGATGTAACAGTTCACAATCTGATCCGTACGCATAGCCTTACTGCAGACCTATGTTTGGACTTGTCAGTCTGACGACCTGACAACGAGGACGTCTAAAAATGTCAGTTTGTTATTTCTCCTCATTCAACGTGAACTTGATGTGATCAGAAACGCTGTTTATTTGTTGCAACTCACTTTTTCTGATGACGACATAACATACCTACCATTGTTACCTAGTTACAGGATCCTTCCCTGTTTTCGCATTACCATTTCGGTTATGAACCCTGAAAACGGATATCCCTTGGGCACTCCTCTCTGCCACTCGTAGAATTCGTCGTTGACTTTGAAGTGTGTTATCCAGCAAAAGCTGAGAAGTTCATAGCTACCTTCTTTTCACAGAGATCCACAGGGTAGCCCACGACTGTGCAAGACTTCGGTGAATGCACCCAACCAGATGGTTTGCATCCGGTACTCTTCAAAGAAAGTGGCGAGTCCGTCGTAACTAATCTAAAGGCTACAATCTGAATCATCTGGAATGCGGAAAGAATATTGACTGAATGTAGTGCACCGACGGTGATTCCGGCATTCAAAATGGATGCAAGGACATTGTGTGAAAATCATCGGGACATTAGCATTATAGCCATTGACGGCCTCCTCACGTAGCATGATCCATCATTCGGCGAGTCAGATTCATGAGAAACAAGCTGAGCTTCCCCTGACCGTGGTTCGATAGACAACTTCGCGACAAGCTCAGAATGTGCGCCGCTCCTTCTGAGAACCAACAATGGTCGTATTTCTCAATACCAGATCTACTTTTCACTTCGTTGATCATCAGAATCAGTAGCAGAGTCTGGCGGCCAAAAGCGTCCCATTTAAATTTCTGTCTCTTATAAAGAATTTGAACGCCTCCTCCTGTGGACGCTTATGTGTCGGTGGCAATTCACTCAAGTAGTATGAGGCAACGGTGCTCCCTGTCGGTCTTTGGATTTCCCTTCGTTATCAATGCTGCGAACATCGAGGCCGACTGTTCAAATATAAAATCACTTCCCGAATTCGGAAGGTCACAGCAACTTTTGCCAACCTCCGATATTTGTGACGCCGACAGATGTCAGCTTGACTGACAAAAGTAGAGTAGACAATCCCGCTGTCCGATGTGTTCTACTTGGTGGACCAGAGGCATGGCTGCAGTGCGCAGAAGGTCTCTGAAGACTCTCTGTGTTTGAGCATCAAACTTTGATGCGATCAGACGCTATCGATATTCTTTATGTGACCGAATGCCCAGTGAACATCAATCAGCCTGTCACTGATCGTTTTCTCTAAATTTCCATTGGATACAAATCCTACTCAACACTAATTGGTCGATTTGAATCATACCACATGAATACTGCATGTATTAGAGTTCACAAGTATTCTCATTTGCTCGTGAAGATGAGGACCGCGATTCTCACTTCGCTTTTCATATTCTCATTCGGGCACACAACCCACGGTCAGACGAAATGTAAGTACTCGGGTGATTTGCCATTTTATTTTAGTAAGATGAAAAGTCAGACAAATTCAGTTTGTGTTAGTTGACTACACTTCCCCTCTGAATCACACTAGTCAGTCACTTGCTCACTTTCGTTTGTATTTCAGTGTTTGCCTTGGATCGCCTGTTCGAAGAATATGCACCCGTTCGTGAGTTCGGTTATTCACGTGCAAACAATTGATGAAATCTCATTGCCCCGAAAAAATGCAGTAAATTGAATGCAGCAATAAGTGCGGAGGATATTAATGGGAAAACGGTGGCTCCTTCAATTATCTTGACCTATGTTAGACCGGTTGCATAGAACCGCTGGTCCCCAGAAAACTCTCTGTGTGTGATTTGTTTCGGGCAAGACTCTGGGGCCTGGTGTTCCGTTCCGTTCAAATGTGTTATGCATAAGTGGTCCCGTGAGAATATTCTGCACGACAAATGACTTGGTGCCAGTGAATAAGTGCCAAAATAATATTATCAGTGCGAACCGTCTGGGCATGGACTAGCCAGACCTCTAGACGCTTCGCGAATATCCTTTGGAAGATTACAATAAATCAGAATTTCACTGAATGCGTCGCTAGGTTGCACAAGTGCTTGTGGTAGGCGGTGATTTGTAAAAGCTAGGCCAGTAACCGTTTTAAGCTATGCTGGAAATAAAATGTTTTTTCCGGGAACCCCCCGATACACTTAGAAATTTAGTTCATCGTAAGTACATATAGATTGGTCTTCGTTGTGAAATATATTGA
This sequence comes from Opisthorchis felineus, assembly GCA_004794785.1. Taxonomy (NCBI): domain Eukaryota; kingdom Metazoa; phylum Platyhelminthes; class Trematoda; order Opisthorchiida; family Opisthorchiidae; genus Opisthorchis; species Opisthorchis felineus. The sequence continues at coordinate 1,107,065 of SJOL01006440.1, forward strand.
ACGTGAGCAATACACATTCGCAATGAGAACAGACAGTGTGCGCAACAGTGTTTATTTCGAATGGATAATACCACTGAGTTGTGGAGCCTTTGAAGCCAATGTCTAGTCCTTTGATAAGAAGATTCTGTTATTGGACAGTAAGTTGGTTACTATATTCTTGATTGATTCATTCTTGATTATTATCTTAGTCATTTTTCGTGTTTCTGACCAGTCTTGAAAACTTGTTTCTCAGAATGGTTTTCTTCTCTGCAGCAACGGATCTGACACTTTGTATGAGATCCATTCCTATCGTTCACAAACAGGTACTTCCTGATACGGTTATGCGCATCCGTTATCATGAGTCTAACCATCCGTCTACTGTTGGTACTCGCAAAAGTCTAGGCATGCAGGTGATTAATTGGTAGTCGATAGGTTACACCACATAGAAGGATGGGTTTTCGTAAGCGGTCGTGGTGCAAACTTAGCTGTTGTCGGGTGCAGGCTTGTATGCAGGCGAAATTCTCTCATTGATAGGCAGTTTTTAGGGGATAAAGCCTGGAAATGTTGGCAATGTGTTAAAGTATTGGTAGCTCGGTTGCATTTAATGTTAGCTGATCAGGTTTCTGTTGATCTGCTCTCCGAAGTTGGCAAATAGCCTTCTTGTGTCCAGTTCACGCTGGTGGAGTATTGGTAAAAACTTTACTTCCCAAGTCAGTTATCAGGGTTGGAATTCCCGTATGGCGAAGGAAATGCACTGCTGATAAGCTTTAACAAGACCGAAACCAATATGAAACCCAAAGTTTCTGCCTTTTAGTGCGGAAAAACCATAACAGTTGAGCCAGATCAGTAGGAGGGGTGTTTGGACGAAGATCAGGTTAACAAAGCTTAGTGCAAATTAATTCTATACCACTTTCTATCTTGTTATGAGAAACCATGCTTCGTAGTTCCGTAAGCAGGCATTCATTTGGACTTGCTTTGCACTGAATCACCTGTGAGTACGTTCACTGATAAAGGTTCGCACATGCCTTATTTCAAAATTCATGCCGGAATAACACTGAAGAAAGAGGCTGATGATGGGGTAGTTCGTGAAATTCCAAATTTATGTGCTTGTTTTGGGTAGATAATCTGGGCGTAATGAAATAGTTTTTTACGTACAGTGACAGTCATTGGTATATTGTACGCATCTACATGCTGTTAGATACTGCTGAATACTCAGGCGGCATGAAGGACGTGTTTACTTATCATCAGCTTTTATCACCAGGAACGTGTCTCCATACAAACCTGAAAAAGGACCACCAAACAAGATATTTCGACCGCTAGGCTCCTAATGATTCAACCATCACCTAGATGGCCAACTTAGTGCCTCCCTTAGGAACGGAAGTCCGTGGTCTTCTGGCTGACGGAAAACGAGTAGAAAAATCCCCACTTGGTGGATGAAAACAGTATTTTACCCATTTGGGAAAACTGTCTGCAGGGACTACTGTGCGAAAAAGTTTGAAAGAATATCGGCAACTTTACGCTACTGATATGTTTATGGTAGGGACGTATAAAAACAATTATACACTTGGCAGGTCAGCGGTCGATTCTCATCTTCTCCGATTCGGCAACTGTCACGATGACCATTTTATAGTGCGTTCGTTAAAGTAGGGCATCATCAGTTTTCGGTTTTAGGCTAAATTTAAAAATGGCTGTTCCTACTACCCGGACCTTTCACGCTTGCTTTCAGTGTAACAGTAAATCCAGGACGGTGGATCCGCTTTTCATCTCTGGTAAAATCAGCTGGTCACTGCTACCCACTGATTGCCAAAGAGGCCCCTGGCGATTTCCAATAAATTCCACTCAATTACTTACCTGTGAATTGTGGTGAACCCAGTACCACTACCATATGGACCAAGCAGTGGGACCCACACTGCTCTCCACACTTATCTTCGAATAAGCCCACCCTCATGGATAGGGACCCGTTAGCGTTTTCCTCGTAAGCACTGGCGGACACCGCTAAAATGAGCTACGACTTCCAGCATAAATTCCTCTCTCGTAAGGCTAGTAATTCCACAGATAACCGGCTAGCAAAAAATGTGTAAACATTATCACCAAGCAAGTGAAGACCCCTTAAAAACACTGCTTTCCTTATTGGTAGAAGGCATCTGAAAGTGAGTGTTCGTGACCATTGAACCAAACTGCTTTCTCATAGTAAAAGAAGTAACGTTCTTCACTCGGGGTTTACGCTTTTATTTTGTCTCGGGAGATAATAGTTGGAGCGGCTGCATTGACGTGAAATGTTCTAAATATGGATCATTTGAAAATCCATACAGATATGGGAGAATTGTTCCCCATTTTACACTCGTACTAATTTGGCCCCTAGAGACTGCAAGTCATGCATTAACAAATGGTCAAATAACCCATGTAGACAAACTGTCGCGACCATCCACTAATCTCTACATCACCTATGACTTTTGCACCCCACATGCGGAGCTGCTTCGCTGTATAATCCCAAAGTGACACCAACCAAAGCTAACAAGACATATTTTCAGCTTCCGACTTTACCCCTTTTATAAAAAGTCCCATAAACTGCATATTACCTACAGGTGTCAATATTGTTGGTTCACAAGCAAAACCCATCGCCAAAATGTACAATCTAGGACGTTTCACTCAGAAATTCTGACGGGATTTCGGGGACAACCATACGATTCTACCTTACTGAGAGGGCATTCTGGTTGCCAAAGAAGCCCCCTTTGGTCTTGCCTTACACCCACACTAGAATGATGCAGATCTCAGGCTTAGACAAAATTTCAAAGATTCTTCCCATTATGACATCAAAATGGTATGAAGAAGTTGATTGACTTCAGAGGGATAAACCAACAGACAGGAGCGGAATCGGTAGTGGGTTTTCTGTGAATTTTGGTCAGTCCTGCCATACTACTTACAAATACCTCACTTCCATGGAGAGAAGCTTTCTTATCATATAATGCTACAAGAAGTTCCTCTTCCTCTCTGCTTATTTTGATTGCTTTGAGAAAAGGGACTGTTAGATTGCAATACACACCTAATCTGTATCGCTATGTTTTATACCGAGTTACTATGTAAACAATAAACAGCTCGGAATATTCACGTTGGGCTAGGGTCAGGTGACCTCCCAATCACATGTTATAATCTCAACTTAGAGCACTTTGAAAGCAAATTTTCGGTAGTGGTGTGGCAGCGGAACATCTGCTTCTAGCTTTATCTTGGTTTCAACGATGATGTACATGATTGCAAAGCCTTTCTGAAATCCTGGGAAAACAAATGCGACTTACTGCGTCCCCCAAATAGTTTTTCTCAGCTGCTGTCAAGTTTTTCAGACCACCCACCTAGTTTTATCATTTCCTTCCGGAAGAGGGGGCTTTTTTGAGCCTATTGTCGCTCGCACTACCGAGTTGTTGATATCCGTATTCCTGCGCTGGTCTATCTGTTTGATTCGCGAGGACATGTTAGAGTTAGTCAGACGTGCTCTACATAATTGGTTGGTTGGTTTGACTGCGAGGTGCTACTTCTGCGCAAAGTGGCAGACATCTTCTCTGGATCCAAAGACGTACTTGAAACATGAATTCACGTATTCATTCAAAAAACCGTTTTTCCTGGTATTCGTGCTGATGCTCCCTGTTATGTCCTCATTCTAACGTTGTCTGATGAGTCTCAGCAGTTCTCTGCTTGTTTTCTCACCTACCCTATTCGCTCAGATTAATATCGGCATCAGCATCATTCTAACAGCATCGAAATCAGCTCCGCACAAATCTTCTTTGTTTTACCTACTTTGCCCAGGTGTCCAGTTGAGCAGCCACGGTTGACCGACAGATCCGTTTCGAGTTCCGCTCAGCCATGTTTACATATGTATATCAACGAAGTCGACCGCGCCTTGGGACACAGGCTGCTATTCAGGATGAGCTGTACAAAACGAATAGCGTATAATTACACTCATACAAAGTCAATCGAATAATAAAGTTCAAACTCGCGGACGGACGGCATTGCGCTAATTTGAGAGAACGACATTTCAGTCGAAAATGTGTACCAACCTGAGACGTATTCAAAGGCTAGAGTAACCACCGTGGTGTTTGTAACCAAACCCGGTAAAGTTGTGTACACCTCGTTACCTTGTAAAGTGTTCACGTGTCCGGTGTTATCAAACGCCGCCAAAACCACGCTTGTCGACGAAACCAAGCATGGGCCCAGCAACACTCATTTACCAAAGCCATCGTCATTTTTCAGCATGATCGTACATTCGGATCACCACCCGAACCAGAAAACCCATCAGAATGCGTGTCGTTGGACGTACCTTTACGTGGCTACAGAATTCAGGGAGTGGTAGCCCCAGGAAAGCTATAACGAAGCATCTCATGAATAGCGATCACAGCGCAAACTCCTCAGCCGTTCGCAAGTTATTTCTACATCTAAGTACGGTCATACCACTGACATCACCGAAAGTTTTGTTGCTAACCAACTAGACCCGCTTTATTCAGGCTAAAACAACTAGTAAGTAGATTTACGCCGATCGGGTATTTGGAACTTATAGCCTCATTTTCTTGCATTTGTTTATCTGGGCTGCAATATTCTTTTCATTAACCACTAGCAAACTCAGTTAGTTTTGTCTTGTGTTATCCCGCTCCAAATTACGCCCAACTTTGTTCACATTTATCTGCCAATTTTGTATCATCCCATTATATCCATTCCAACACTGACTCATGGTCAGGTAATTCCACTTGAGAGTGAGTGATCTGCGTTTTGTGAGCTTCAGAGTCACATAAACTTCCAAACTTCTGCGATTAAAACATTAATGTTAAAATGCACCTAAAATTAATTCAGAAACGGGTGAGATGTGATCGAACTGTCTTTACATATCTTAATTTGCGAATCCGGATCCTCAAATCGATTATGACTTCATCCATGTAAGTAAGAAAAACGGTAATGTTGGCTTCAGATCTTTCGAAAATCGGACAACTAGCAGAGTTGCACAAGTTAAGTATTCTTGCCATCATCTCATCTCTCTATTGTTATGCTACGAGACGACGGTAAAGTAGCCATCCAAATACTCGTTCGCCGCTTAGATATCCACTTCCCTTTGAGTGACACCTAGGAAGCGTCGTTTTTGTCATTTGGGAAACGCGCGGTATCCAGCTGAAGCTTCAGGGAATCTGACGGATTGCACAAGTACCTCGCTGAATACACAGGCTTCTGCATAGGCTAGGGTGTGGTACACTACGTCCCTCTGCATGTTTGTCCACCAATTTTATTCCTTTGGATTGACATGAGCATCAACGGCTTGCACATAGCACGACATTAGAGTCCAAAGTGTAGGCTCTACAATGTGGTTTTAGTTGCCGCCATGTTACCAGAACCACCGCAGTTTGAGCTCCGCTACGGGTGTAGCTCTGTAAGCTTGCTTATCGAATCTCAGCTCAAATTTTCAAGCTCGGTTCGGGCCAAGCCTCCTGCAGTTTGCCGCTTAGTGTCAAACAACAAATTCAGTAGATCCTAGTCATCATCCCATTTCAAAGAACGACGGACTCTGTTTCCAAATTCAACAGGATTGTGGTTTATCAGATTACCTCCAACCATCTCTGCAGCTGTTCTGTCTATTTAATCGGGCACAAATGCTGTGGGTTACTTTCAGTGGCGTCCGACATATCACAATTCATTTTTGCCGCACAAAACAGGGCAAGGAAATTTCCATGGTCAATAAAACAAGAGTACGTTTACCGTCACCTAGTAACTAGACAGCAACTGATAGCAGATCCTCAAGAAATTTAAAATGTTTCGTCTTTTTAGGAAATATAATTCGGTGGAAAATTTAGCAATTCTTCCAAAATGTTCAGTATAACAGAACCTATTTTAGGAAGTGCGGTAGAACTTTTTTCTATAAAAAGCGCTTCATAATGGAGTTTGAGAATAGTTTCCACAACAACGGAGATGGGAGGTGACATTTCTTCTCAAAGCAGCCAGAAAACAAATATGCGTGTTACAAAACCCACAGAATATTCAAACATTGATATGGCTTCGCTTCCAAACTACTCCTCATGGATCTCAGTGACGCATAACTGCATCCACTACAGAAGTCGATAATGTAATAGAACGAGATTTACGGATGAATAATCAACTGTGTTAAATGTTCTACACCCATTTCATGTTCAACATTTACAGTTTAGAAGAATAGGAGTTTTGCAGGGTTTTTTGCGGAACAGGATTTGAATGAGACTTTCTTCCACAAGCCAACATTACACCAGAACATGTATTCACCGCACCCGTACTTGACGTGTGATCACTATTACGATCCGTTATATTCGTCTGTAAAAATCGATAAGCCTCAGAAGAACTCATGCAGTAGACTCACATCCGGTTTTGGTTCATATTATGTGTGTTAACCAGTGTTTGCCTATCTGTTTTGTACCGTGCACCCCTCGTAGCATGGTGCAAACAGTCATTTCCCTCACTTACCCACCACCCTCCACCCCCAAAAAAGAAGAAACATACCAAGTAAAACAAGCATTCACTTCTGTGTAGTATGTGTGGGGGGTTGCTCGAATTTGTACCAACATAGTCCAGAGGCAGAATAAACTTCATGAAAATTTTAAGGAAATCGTGGGAAGGAAAACATATAAAACATTCTATTTTACCGATTACTTCTGAAAGCTTTCTCTTCCGTCCTGACGTTCATGTGTCGTGAATTGAGGTTTTGCGACTGTTAATTCAAACATGTTCATACACATGATTCGGTTTTTCTTACATCATTTAGTTTAACCAATATACACCTCGAAGTGAGAGCTGAATGATCGAGTAAAATTAGCGGAGTGGCATACAACAGGATGCACTATTTTTAGGATAAATGAGGCGGGCTAATTCGCGCCGAATTCAATCACAAAGATAGGAAGCACTCACATTTTAGGAGGAACTGAAGTGGAAAAGAGCGTTCTTTGGTGGACGATGCTTAAGTATGCCTGGAACCCAGTTCACACCAGGCAGCTAGAGTGAAAACTGAAAGTGGGGCACTAATTTTTATCCACACTTTCACAGGTCAATGTGTACAGTATTTTGTACAATTAATAGATTCCTGAAGCATATAAACCTCCCTGTCCGCACTTGAAAACAAACCATTACATGCTTCTATTCAAGAGATCTTCAGCAAACTTTTCAGCCCTAATTGAGCCGTGTTGATCTGAACAAATTAACATCAATATTATTAATACTATAATAAAAGAATCACCTACTGATTCCATGGAAAAATTCGGAAGCTTTCCAGATAAGTTTTGCAGTCGCTTTTCTGCTTCCACCAAATACTGTCTTGCTTGATCCTGACTGGTTACTGCTAGACCAATGGCTGTGTTCAGAGGGACTGAAGGTTGAGTTCTGCCACGTAAACGAATAGAGAAGGCGAAAAAGCCTATTCAAATATGTTTACAGCGCACTTCGAAAAGAAAGTTATAAGATGAAGAGACGTGACACCTCTTGAAAGGTTCTGAAAAGGCCATCCCGGGAACTACCAATCAGTTGTCATCCGTCTATTTCGGACATACCTGCGGACATATTAAGGCCACCCAGATAATTGACCGTGTAAATGCAAGCTGGCACGTATAATCAGCTGAGCGCTCAGACAGATGTGTCTAGGCGGAAAACCACATGGTTTGACCATACGTGAATCATGCTTGCTATGGCGACTTTTAGAAATGTTGGATGCTGGAATTTCTAGTCGGTTTTACAAGCGGCCCAGAACTCAAGCTCACTGAATGACCTGGGACGTTCTTTTCTGGAAATGAAAAACATGAAGTGATCTGCTGCAGGGTGTACTGAGTTGCTGATTGTTAGTCAGATGGCTGTTGATCCGTGCGATGAGCTAAACGACTGACTTGCAAACATTGCATTACCACTCAAGGGAGACATCTTCACTAAGAAGTGCCACATATCCTTATGGTTCGATAACGAGTTTTAACCTCTCCTGAAACACGCCGGGAAAGATCTACTAAGATAAAGATGTTTGGAATTAGCCCAATTTCGAAGAAAATTAACCCAGAACTTGATGGGTTTTTAGTTACTTTCATAAAATTGTCAGAATGACGCTGGATTTGCATGTACCTAACAGCGGCACATCCTAGAAGTATAACGACACTAAGTGTGCCACCGGACTTGCCTGTAGTCAGCCAGTAAATAGTTTCAGTTGGTAACAGTGAAAGAAGGAAAGCCCCCGCTGCAAAGTCATTTACTAGCAAATATAAACCAAGAGGTTACAAGCCAGTAGACATAAAAGTTACAATCTCATATGCACAGAGTTCTTGAAACGTTAACATTCCCAAGCGTCCTCTTGAATTTTCCTAAACGTTCTTTGACTATTAAACGAACACTATAAAGCGATTCCATAGTTTATTAGTTTATTATTAGTTTATTAGTAACCTTCACCTTGCGTCAGATACGGGGGCGTAGCCTGGACACCGGACCTTAAGCTACTTGCATGCGTCAGCAGTAGTATACACCGTTACACTAGTAGGTGCTGAACACCGGCTAACCGTGACCTTGACCAGGAAATGGATGGACAGTGTATGGTGCATACTACGCTTGTTAGTGCTGCAACTATTCTTTAGGTTTCGCACATCTTCAACAACTGAAACAGTGCTAAGGAAAGTTAGATGACACGTTACGGAGAGGGCTATCATAATCGTGGGAAATCTTCAAGTGCTGAACTACAAAACTACATGGATAGCTGTTGAAAAATATCTACTGGTCTGTGATACCAGGGATATGTAAGTGCGATTTCGGTCATTCGTGCGTTTGTTTTATCCAAGCGTATTAAGTAGTTCTACAAAACTTTCTTTTGAAGCGCGTTGTGTAACCCAGTAACCAGGCAAACAGTATTTTCAGTAAGTGGATATTCCTGATATTATGTTGAGCCACAGAAAGCTCGCAGCCTGTCATCAAACCACGGCTGCAGTAGTCACCACGGTCTGCTCCGAAATGTACAGTAGTAATTGCGTCATTGCTACTGTCTGCATGCACGTTGTCCGATAGCTGCGACTGTTCACGCCACAGCAATACCGTAAAGCAGTGGTGCGTTCAGTATGCAAACCATCGCCAGTGGCTTCAGCAGTAATGACTGTAGCCCACTGACCCGATTTGACCTATCTGACTTATGGCCGATGTTTTTGTTCATAGATCCGGATGACGAAACTCCTGGTACCGTTGTATTTTTGTCTTCTCCTCTACCGAATAATTTCTCTGTAGCGATCGTCTTAACTTGGTGAAAATGAATCAGCGACTTCGCGAACTTTGTCGAGATCTTCGCTTCTTGTCTATTTCACCGAACATTGCCGGAAACACTCCACAGTTAGCCATCTATTGATATCCCGCTGTTCATCAGTTTAAGATTATATATATATATA
>SJOL01006440.1:1117040-1153133 GCA_004794785.1 Opisthorchis felineus
CTAAAGGGTAGTTAGGGTCTGAAGCGTGATTGTTTCTTTGAAGATTGTCTGGTACTTAATTTGATTTCGAGCTTGGCGTTGCGTTGTGATCTGCTTATCTTGCATCTGGTTGTCTCCATTTAATCAGTTCCGTTCCTTCATTTCGATTAATACATTCAATTTTTCCTGTGCTCTGCTTTCCAGCCGGTATCTACGCCATTTGAGTGATCGATTAGGCATGTTCTATTTTTAGTAGCCTTTTTTTCTTCCGTCTAATTGGTCCGTTTTGCCGTTTCCGTTTCATTGTAACCGATTCTTGGGGTACCATTTTGCTTGACATAATCTCCATTTGATATTTTGTTGGATCTTCTGGATTCGGGTTCGGTGTGCCTTCCAGTGGTCTTATTTTTGTCCGCGGTTTTTTATCCCTTTGTAATTATGGTGTCGTCAAACATTTTGTTCAACAGATCACTTGTTCGAGGTAGTTTAGTCGAAGAGACCACAAAACGCACAAGATTCCACAAGATTCAAGGAAACAGAGAAATTCAGAAAATCAATGGATTCCTAGTTGGGAAAGTAAAGGCACATCAGTGAGGAAAAACTGAAACTTACCTGTCGTTTTTACAGGCTATCATGTGGGCCTCTTCAGCAGCAGCTGGGTCTTTCAGCTTAGCTAGCGCTACAGCCAATAATGAATACAGCATACCGAGGGTGAATTTAGTGGACGTAGAAATGTGTCCCATATCAGCGGATACAGCGCATTTGGTTTGTTTCCTCAGTAGGTGAATGGCTGCCGTGATATGCTGTAATGCACTCATAGGCTGGTCAGTATGGAGGAACACGAGACCCAGATTGGCGCTGATGGACCAATCCAGAGGTGCAAGAACAATTGCTCGATTCAAGCAATATGTGGCCTGGAAGTTGAAAAACAAAAGAACATTTGTGATTTTCTAATCATCCGTCGTCTATGACTAGAGTGGATAAGAACCGGATACTTATTCATCAAGGGTGACGCGCATGCCACACGTATGACGTTGAGCTCCCCAATACCAAAGGAGTTGGGATCACGTTGGAAGCAGCCTGAGAGACACGGTAAAATGACCCACACGTGAGATCCCCCTGATGAGGGATCAAACTAAAGAAGAAGACGTAACACGATACCTTGTCAACCACAAAGCGGTGTGGTACCAAAAATGAGGAACCAGCAACTGGAAGAAACCAGCTTCCTCGTTCTTTGTAGTGCAGTCTTCTCAACGGTTGTCATACATAAAATTTCCGGCCGTTCGTGGTCACCCTCATACGTCACTTGCATTGTTCCAGTCCTAAGCAAGTAATAAAGACCACAAATAATGTAACTACTTGACTAATTATATAGTGGATTCGCGTGACTGAAACCAACCCAGGCATTTCAAATTGTGGCAGTGCAACCAGGATGTCTTTCTCGCTGTTGTTGTCGCAGTTTTCTGAGGTCAACCAATGACATAAGAAGCCGCATCCATAGCTACTATACTTAGTACTTGTGGGCTTTTTGCTGTCCAAAAGTCTGCCAACGGTCTTGTTTAGCACGGAAAACTTCACACCACAAAAGCTCCTTCCTATCATGACCCATGTGCTACAGCTTCTAATCACTGCAGAAGGTGGGGTATGACATTAGAAGTGAAATGACCTTCTTCCTCCATCCGATTAGAGCCCAACTTTTTTCTGCAGAATGACATCAGCCATTGCTAGCAGGAGCAGTTGACCTGAAGATACGAACTAGTGATATTCACCAACTTGCAGATTTGGCATCATCCAACGCACCCTATTCAAATGCTAGCATGGTCAGTGAGTTGCTGTTATACATGGGACCTTACTTATTGCAGCAAGTTAATTCACCAGGAAAAACTATCAGAAATAGAGAAAACTGTCGGAGAAAGTGCTTTTCTAGCTGATGCGATTCGCTTAAAAGCGTAATTTTCAGGTTAGCACGTAGTTTCTTCGGTGAAAACTATACCACAATAATTTGTTGCGGAATTTTTCCCAACAATTGTGATTCATTCCCCCGTGAATCCCAAATCATAATACAGCGGATCATAGCCACGGATTCATAACTTTTCCGATTCTGACCCAGCAAACTCGCCATGAAACCTTAAAATCGTACGCATCACTATTTGTTCTAATTGCTGCTTGGACGAGAAATTACAAGGGAAAACAAATTTTTCAAGTTCTTATAAATCTACATTTCAACGTGGATCCTTGTGCCGTGAACGACAGCTGCGATTATCCATATAAAACAAAATAGATATTCTGACTAGTTCACAATTAGTTGACCTGTTAGGCGAATTACTCTCGTTCAAAAAGCCGAGATGTACAGCTGTTAATCTGTTTCATCTTTATTGTGACCCAACAGCTGTGCGCAAATCGGAAGGGAGATTCAGACCCGTGGCGTTTCGGTCAATAGCTGATCACCTTACCTTTCAGGTAAGGCTGACTAATCAACACTCAGACAGGATATACCGTAATTCACCCCAAAGAACCAGATAGCATGATCATTTACTACACTGGCCTGACTGCAGTTACAAGATTCAGAACTGCTACACAGATTGAAGGCCTAGCGAAATGAACTCACCCCAAGAAATTTCCGCTTCCCCAAAAGTGACATACCAATGTTGTTCCATAAACTTGCGTTTTCTGGAGCATTTTTTAGTGCCAATCGAAACTTGGCCAACGCCGCGTCATAGTCTGCCTGCTGAAGCATAACGCTCCCCGTCGCAAGGAGGGCATGGAAGTGCGTGGGCAGGAGACACAAGGCTGAGCCCAGATTTTCAAAAACCGACCCTTCTTCTCCAGCACGAACGTAAAGGAAAGCCAGTCTGACAAGCAAATCTGGGTCATCCGGACTGAGGCTTTGTTTTTTAATGTCACGTGAAGTAAATAAACGAAAAACAATGTAATTTACAAATGAGTGGCTTACAACTGCGTGTTCAAGCAGAAAATAAGGTTGACGGAAACTCGGAGGGTGTGCCTGTCTGTCAAAACCTAAGCGGGGAAAACAAATAGTGGGCACTAAAACCGTTCCAGCAGCCTTGTAGCCAGTAAGATTTATAAAAAGAGAAGCACATATAGACCTCCTCCAGAAGTGTAATCACCTAAATTGTGTACTGATGTAAAATACGCAAAAGAACAAGACGTAATCTTCTGGCAATGTGTCTGAATTTCACCTACCCTATCAGCAAAAACTTTAGGAAATACTGTTTGAACAGACTTCCCAACCATCAACCAATCATATCCGAAGTCCCGAGATTAACAGTCTTGATCGCCGTCGTAACAGTTTTCTTCAAATGACTCACACTAGTCCTTTAACTTTCACCAAGTGCGTCTTGTTTGAAGTGAAGCGCTATCAACAGTGATAGCCAGGCGAGCCATAGATACGTGGGACAGTCACAAAAGTATTGAGCGCACTGAGGTGTAAGAAGCAAAGAGAAATTTTTACAAGAACCCCGCAGTGAGCGAGCTCAAATACGTGTCACGCAGTAAAAATCCCCATAGTGTGCAAATACACAGCAACGGATTTTGGTCGGTCTTGTTCAGTTCCTGTTATGACCCTCGTAGAATGAATTTTCACTCCACTGGGTAATTTATCTACACCATAATAGATCTCCTGTTTTCTCTCTATTGTCAAGGGATGAGCCGAAAAATTTTACTGAGATTATTGTAAACATCTAGAGGGTTGAAGCAAGCATTTTTGACCGGTCTCTTCCTCAGTGGCTGTGCACAGGGTTCTCTACATTATAAACATGTCTTTCTCGCACATTTTGGTGATCGTATTTTCACTTTTCATTCAATATCTGCCACAGTGACATAAAGTCCGGTCATCTGGAATGATAGAACCAAATTAAACTTACAGAGATTTTCAATATCTAGACCTCAATGTATCTGTCAGTTAAACTCCTATTGCGACAGTAGAAATTCGTAGTGATATCAACTTTAATTGAAGTGAGCGGGGTTTAAAACAGCGTGGTAGAAGAAACGGAAGACACACAGTGCGACATGTCAACAATTATTCCGCCGTATTCAATCCCAGTTGTGAGAACTGGAGTATATGTATACAATAAAGGTTGCACAGTACACATTGGCTAGTTAACACATCTGTACAGTGACAGAATTGCCAATTGGTTGTCTTTGACATTTTGTGTTCATGCAGATGGCATTGGTTCAAGTCGGTCAGGTGGCCTTCACTTGTCGGCAAAACCTTGGGGTTTGTGTTGCGCAAAACGGTTCCGTAAGACTGCAGTGCGTCAGTTAGTTGATCAGTGTTGAATAGATACCTAGCCATTGATGGTTACAGATTACTATTGGCATTTAACCAGACGGCTGCTATCCAAAGGAAATTCCGCCCGCATATTTCGCAGTACCGTGGGAATGCTTCCTGCCAGGTGTATGTCTGTGCTGCATCTTCGCGGCTGCAGAACTCATAGGCTAAATGGGATGGCGTATTCTATAATGCAGTTTCACGTATGTGCAAACTAAGACCCCCCGGTAGTCGGCTGTGGGAGGGCGATACAAAGCTCTCGTCCGATCTGGTTGTTCACGCAGTCGTGGAACTATACGAACCAGGATTCTTCCAAACAGCCAAATTAAGTGATAGAGACACCAGCATTGACACTAATGATTCACTTCCTTACGAACATAGAGCTTACTTGGTCATTTTTAAAATCTTAAAGCATTCTAAGGTTCCTATACCTTAAAACGCCCAATCCGACATTCTGGGTTGCAACCAACAGCAAGAATGCCACTATCATCGATTTCTGCGCTTCCCTCCAAGCGCAGGGAGCGTAAAGGGGACCCAATCCTGAAAGGCGTACTGCACCAACAACACCAAACCTCCTTAAAATCTCTTTCACAATTTTCTGCCAAGGCACACGTTGTTCGTCCCGCATTTTGTACCATTCTGAAAGAGGAAACGAGAACAACACCTGTCTTGGCATATGTAGCGCATGGCCGAACCACGGAAGTTAATGGGGCCCAGTGTTTCCATTACTAAACTACATGTTGCAAAACCAGATATCCAATTTCTAATAGCCTCGTTACTAATTCGTCGGCGCTATCCAATACCAGAAAAGCTGTTACAACATCGGTGACCAAAAACCTTGAGATGCTTCAGATCAGCTGACTTCAGAGGTCGCGTCTTGCAATCATACAACAACATGGTCCTCACTTTATCCTGGCACACAGCCATGTAGATCTAGTGACATGTCTTTTTGACGCCACAATTGATGCAATTCGGTAACTAGGGTTCGGACCTTTGAGCTTCATGAAATGACTCGTGTAGGTACAATTCCATCAGAACCAAGACAACCGCCATCGCTTCACCTTGAATCGCATGGAACTTGTTCAATGACTGCACATTCTAAAACATAACCTTGCGATTTTGTAGATCCCAGGAAAATGCCGAAAGACGATAGTGTGGTGCTCAGTTTATTCAGCGGTTCTTATATTTTTTTCGCCTTCGAGTATTAGGACGATGTCATCTGTGTATTCTAGATCAATAAGGTTGCCACCAGCAGCGATCTAAACATAGGTCTATTGGAAATTCTTCGTTTAACTAGTTCATCGTTGAGGGAAATGAGCAGAGATGGAGAGGATGGATAACCATACCGGATGCCATTTCCTGCAGGAAAGCTTTTAGCCCCCATACAGCCCCACACGTCCAGAAATATGTAAATATTATAACCATGGATGCCAAATACTCTGCTTCAAAAATTCATGCGAACACCACTACATGGTAAGATATGGTAAGCAAAAATTTATAGGTTTGCAGTACCTTAGGGTTCAGGTCAAACTGCAACACATAGAGCGAATCTTTCGGGGCCATTTGCTAACTCATTTACGGTCGGTATGGGACAGTTAATGAGGCCGTGTTTGCAGGCAGAATAGACAAATTATCTTTGTTGACTCCACATCGCCGTACAGCAAATGTAGACGATGTTCGGCAGTCAAATTTCAGATATCTGTAAGAGAATTGTATCCAGGTGGCTGAGCATGGACTTCTTGCCTTAAGTTCCAACAGGCCCTTAGCTGTATTCTGGGATGTCCAACAACTTGGTTCAACAAAAGGGAACGTATAAGGCAAGCAGCCTACTGACGTTTGAAGTTGCTCCAGCTGCAGAGTTTTACCAGCAAATCAATCGCGCCCGGGTTTACTGCTTTCCAAACACAGTTGTTAGACTCCAGCTTTACTGATCTCGTAGCGAGAAGCAATGCTATTGAGGCATCCATTCAAAAACCTCAAAAGCTTTTGATGCCCTGAAACACACTACAGCGTTGCAAACTGCACTTGAAAAACCAAGTGATGTCACCTCGGCTTCATACACTACACGGCCTAATGTTTCATCCAAAACACTGGAGTATTTCAAAATGAGACTTCCGGTGACTGAATCCAATTTAAGATTTGACCCATATACAAACACTTCCTTTGAAAAAGAACTTACCTGAGAGCAGTTTTCAAGGCATCAATAGCTCCTGATATATTTCCAGACTTATCGCGCGCCTCGGCAAGCTTTTCCAGTGGCATGACGTTTTGCGTGTGTTTGGCCGCCTCCAAAAAGTATTCCTCTGCCTTAGAATTACAACGTCGTATTGAAAAAAGTCTGTTGATTTACCAGCAGCCAATCTTTCTTCAAGAGGTGGTGGAGTCCTTGATTGTAGTACAGTTCCTAATTTGGTAATTGCGGAGAAGCTGCTTTTACATACCCAATCTTTCGGTGTTTGCCTCAATGCTGTATGGTATAGATCGATGGCCTCATCGTGACTCCCGATTAAGGTTCTATGATGATTAAAAATGGGAAACGTTGTCTCCAAACACAGGGAGAAAAACCATATTTCGGGAGGGATATATAAACCGCATGTAGCAGCTTTTTAGAAATCCGTGAAATTGTGGTTTGAATAAGGGCAATAAAAAGACATCTTGAACTTTGCGTTGTTATTGGCCAGCTCTACCAGGACTAAAAATGTGGGACTGTTCTATGGTTCGCTTAGTATGCATGGGTTTCATCACCGTAACAGTAGTACTATTCCAACTTGGTGATAAATTGAGTGACTCTGCAGCCGTTTTATGCCTGAAGCCCATTTGTTACTCTCTTGGAACAGCCTACTTGAGCTGCAAAACTGTGTACCTCATCGGAAGAACGAATAATTATTATCCGGAATGAGTAGGTCATCTGAAAATTAAACAGTGCACGCCCTATTGAACCAACCGCATTTTGACCCAACTACGCTATGTATGGAAGAAACTCGGAAGCAACAAAAGATTACCCTTATTGGGAATCATCAGCATTTCTCATCTCAGGGAACTCAGCGAGCTTCGGACTCATTACCTTCCGCCTAGTGGTTTGCTTCGCTGACAAGACGAAAGCTCAATTGAAAATTACCTCGCATTGATCAAAATAACGTTTGTTCAAAACAGCTTGTGTACAACAAGGAGTAAACACTGCGGAAAACAGTGTGCACCTTGATGAGAACTACCTGAACTTACTTCGAAAGTATGACTGTGGGGAGGAATTTTCATCCCCTCCTTGAAGACGTATCCCGCCATTCGTTTGCAAATGGCATTTACTGTTAACCGTTCTGCCCTTTTCACACAGTTTTAGTTGATACACTTCCAATCTTATAGCGCGATTTACTCCATCCAAGACAACTGATTAAAGCGCACGCAAAACAGAATCATTTAAAATGAGACTACGCAGAAAACATCGGTACGCGATCATTCGGTGATGAATTTTAAACTTCCTCTAGCTCCCTATCTGCTTGATTCGTGGATCAACACTTTTGACCCAATGCAACAAGTCAGGGAGAGGAAAAATGTTCTGAGAGCATCGGACGCTGCAATTAAGTCAACTACGTGGCTCGTTGTGACTGAATGACGGCAGCCTCATGTTTCAGTTGGCACAGTATTCGAGATGTCACCGTATATTTCCTTAACTGTGTCTACCTGTTAAGCCCAAGTACGGGAAAAACAGATGGTGGGTTGTTGATGACTTTTCAGGAAGACTTCCACTTTTATTATCATTTCCCAACACACTCCAACCAAAATTTGGGTAGTATTCATCAGAAACATTCTCCCGACTGAACTAACAGATGATGAAAGTTCGGCTGGCGGATCTGGGAGACGCTCTCTTGATCGGGCTTCTTGTCATCTGTCGGTTTCAGCCACGTTTTTGCCGCATGTACAAGTGATACGTTGGATGTACCAAATTGTCAGTGGAAATTGTCAGTTTGTAGACAAACGCAGTAACATATCTGTGTAAACTACAGTTATCGTATCGTCCTTCAGCTGTACCACACTTGCATGTTAGCTGCTTTGACACTTGAAGGAAGCATGAGAGCTGAGATACGGCCAGGTCGCCCAAGCCTAGGCGGGAGTTGTCAAGATGTCGGGGTTGGGTTCGCACCACAAACCCTCCATCCAGTAAGTTCGCATCTAAACCACTGGGCTATTGGCAGATGTTAGGCTTCGTATACAGGTTGTAGGGTAATATCTATGATGTTTCAAACAGTTGGATGCGCTGGCATTTGAGCAGTATACCTCAATGTAAAGTGGTATACTTGGTTCCTTCTTGGAAGCTGACGACTCGAATTCCTTAGGAACTGGTTACGTATGAATGGCTTACTTTACCTAGGCAACAGGATGAGTCAGTTCAAGCTACTGCAGCTGCCCATGTCCGATGATATGCGGCAACATCTACATTGCTAGCGAACCAGTCGCAAACTGAACGCCAAGCTAACAGACGTCCAGTCCCAAGGTATACAACCAAGTCCTTAAATGGCCCACGTAACGACAAATTTCTCCTCATTACCGGTCTGAGTTAAGAGCCTTCCACAAAGTTTCATCACCCGCGACCCTCTGTGGGGTCCCGATAGACGCCTGGATGGATATTCAGACGACTGCACATTCCAGTAAGAAGTTACAGGTGGCCAAACGTGTAAACCCAACTAAATGTGGGATTCGTCCTGTCGGGGACTAACACAACGGCAGTTGTTCCATTTCATAGTCTACGCCCACAGTACGAACAAGCGCGTCCTTTACTTAAGAAACTCTAAACCAAGCTCTTCTTCAAAATCATGAGAAAACAAGGTAGTATTCAAATACCAAGCGAACGCTATGACTGAGTTACTCCAACTTAGCCAATTCGGGCATAGACACCATGTGTACAAGTGAAATCAGCACCCAGGTAAAGTTGCCAGTCCTGTCCCCATGGTTAGTACGGACCCTCACGAAATGCGCAGAGAATCACTTTCTCAGTACTGTTCACATGTAGGTCTGAATGACGTAGCCTATTTTACGCAGTCACGACTTGTTATTTATCGTGCATTACACTTTATCCTACAGTTAGATAGGGGTGTAACCACTTTTACTAACAAAACATCCAATTTAATTGCCCCAGCAGTTAATTGCTTATGTCGATTCTCGCGCACCTGCAGTGGAACACAGTTGAAACTGAAGGCAGATTTGAAAAGCAAGCAAGAATGTATTCACACGAAGTTACTCTATAATGATCTCAATTTGCGCCTACCTCCTGTCATTAAAATCTACGTTAAAATGCATTCTCGATCGCAAGGTCGAGAAAACGCACAAAGTTGAGCTGCAGCTATCATCCAAATCAATCACTGAATTTTGGTGGTAGAAGCTTTTCAAATTTCAGAGAGCAGTGCTTCTTATCTCTGCTATTTTTTTCATCATCATCTTGAACACCATCATTCTCACCTCACTGGATAAATCACATTTACTAGACGCACCTCACTTCATGCAACAGCCTAACTTCAAAGACTGAGTACATGGCTTTTCTACATCTTTGCGAGGGGAGTTCTTCAAATTCACTTAGCTTTTTGCGTGATCCTCACGATGGATGGCGAGTAGCTTTAGGAGTGCTGTCCGTAGCAGTGTCAGCATCCAGGACAGCTCAGGTTTGCCGCAAATTTAAGCAAACAAAACTTGTAACTGCGCCCAGTTTTTTGTAACTGGGACATATTCCAAATAAGTGGGTTGTACTGTTCTTCTTATAAGACTGTAATGTTTTCAGTAGACAGGGGAAAATACGCGTCATACTAATTGTACTCACAGTGATCGAGCTACGTGTTTTTTATAGGAAGGGGAAGACGGGTCGAGTCGAACACACATTAGAAACTGATCCAGTGACTCATGCACTTTTCCTTGTAACCGTTGAACCATACCCAGACATTCTAGTGCAAACGCATTCTGGAATCCATGTGTGGCCAAGTTTGTCTTTATCAGGTTTACACACTGGGTTAATGCAGACTGAGTGAAAAGGATGTGAATGCGCCAGTTATCCGTTTCTATGGGAGGTGGTTCTGGAGATGAACAGATTTGCAGTGACAAACATTTTTCAAAAAAACAAACCATTGCATGCAGTAGCCTCAAAGTGCATTGTCGAACAATAGAATGAACAATTGTTTCGGTGATAGTTGTGGTCTAGTTGGATATTTGTTGTATAACTGTCCTGCGGGAAAAAAGTAAGACAATTAGTTATAGCCAGGAGGAGCACAAGTACTCTGTCAATAGTGTCCATAAACTGTATTTGGTGTGCGAAAAAGTTTAGGAAAAAAGAAACTTTAAAGTATCCAGCAAATGAGCTACTGAAACCGCAAAAGAGAGTAAGGTTTCAAAGATAAGCTGTCCAATTTTTATGCGTTTCAACGGAAAACATTAAACTGAAGTGTTGCGCCATATGTATCAACACTACATCCTTCTTCAAACTCCTAAGAAGCTCCTGCAGTGGTTTTTGGTTCTGTTCAGCGTATGCCTAATCTATCTTGCGAACTGGCAGGCTTAATCAGGAAGAATATGAATGTTTCAACTGTTTTAATGTTATATTTCTTCCACGAACGTGAACCCATTTTCACATGTTGCGTGAATGAAACAAAAGATCAGTTAATTGTTATTTACTTGGCACGCCTTGGTGGAACGCAAGCTATTGTTCGTGTAGTAATGCCAACGGTCTTTGCGGTCTTCAAGAATCTGGAACATCTACGCAAAGCCACCTACGGGCTAGAGCCGGTGTCTTACTTAACTAAAGTGAGCGTAAGAGAGTAGGACAGACTGGTCTTCTGAACTAACTTGGAAGACCAGTCGGATAGGCAGTAGGGATCACTCAGGAACCTTTCTCAATGTTCCTATTTTCACCCGTCTTTGTATGGTGCTTACTGGCTGACAAGTATTAGGGAAGCAAATTAGTAATTGCCTCAAAACTGCATATGTCAGAACTACATTCTTTTAAATCGTGACACTGGCAAACCTGTCCGCTTCTGAACCCAACGGGGGGAAAACAGTCAAGTTCTCTTTGAGCTGATGGCACTTTAAAGTGAAAAATAAGTTGTCCAAATCACATTTGTTTTAACAGTTGCTAACCTGGCTGAAATAATCGTAACTTCTTGGTTATTCCTGGCTTTATAGAAGAAAGTACGCGTGCGCATGAGCGCGATCACACTAACAAGCCACGGTTATATGGTTGTTATTTTCACTGCCCAGCAACGAGATTCACACGTCGTGGTGAAGCTCCACAGTAAAGTTGCCTATAACTTAGCCCAGTGGATTGAAACACTTATTTAAGGAGTGCTACGAATTTTCAACCCACATTAACACGGTCCTAGACAAACGTTTTCTCAGCATACGATGTTGCGTAAAAACATTTACAGCTCTTCTCTAAACTCGTCATATAAAGCGTTTTAATGAGAGAGGACAGCAATCACCTTGCAACCAGTTCAAGAGCGGTAGATTCGAATAGCTTCGTGCACTATGAGAAACGCAGGAAGATGGATAATTGTACTTTCGTAGAAAGTAGATAAACATGTTTCCAATCTTACAAATTCTTTCTCCATCTTGTTGTTATCGATTTTATTTGATGTTAATCCGAAAGGAGCGTGAACTGCGTCTTGCTGAGGAATACAGTTCGCGCACAAAAATATCTCTGGCAAATAAGTGTTGGATACCATACGAATAATCAGATACAGTTATGCGACAGCGTCGAATCTTTGCTGCTGAAGGCTTGTGGGATAAATTCTAGGGGCAGCAGACAACTTGCTGAGGGTAATGTTCCAACTAAGTCGTAGATCTTGATCCGAATAGCATTGGCGCAGGCAATTTGCAGTCCAGTATACCGTCAATGCTTCACGTTTTGTAAATGTCTATCCACTCACTGCTTGTATGAATGTAGTGGAGCAGGAGATACTCCTTTCTAAGCTTCCGTCGTCTTTGGAATGACATTACCATCCACTACAAAAACAGAAGTAGAAATAAGACGAAATGGTCTTTAGTTTTAGTGGACAAAACGATAAGGATAGGATCTTCCTCTTTTAGTCTCATCAAAAATCTTTTCTCCTGAACTTCTGGGTAATTTGTTTTCCCGCATCTTCTTAACTTTCGAGTTGACTAAACACTTGGGAGAATTTTTTCATTAAACGCCGGCTGGTTTCCAGAGTTGCGTCATCCTCTTAGCCTCCACGTTTCCAGCTTGGTCACTGGAGGAGATGAGGAGATATCGACTTTACCTGCTTGGCGTGCTACAACTAATCTAGATGTTGCTGCCCACTATCCAATGCATCGTGCCTTACCCTGGTGCACGAATTGTGGCGTAGTTGTTATCCACCCGACCAGCTAAAACTCGTTGTCGGTATTCCGCAGCAAGTGTTGGATGAATTCTTTGTCATGTCAGTCGTGTTGATAGTTGGCATATTGTTCAGATTACTTAGTTCCGGCACTCCGTAAATGTAAATCGAAGTTATGTTTTTTTCATGCCAGATGATGAGTGCACCAAAGTTGTTGCATATAAGTGATTTGCCCAAAGAGGCATCATGGAAAACCTTTCGGGGTCCTGTTTTTTGGAGTAGCCAAGTCACCATTTGCACCGTTTCATCACTATAGTGCAATCAAGGGTCACTGAAAACAACTTGGTTCTGATAGCCAGCATGAATTTGTGCTTACTTGTTAGTCGTGTTGAGTTGGTTTGACAGAGCTGCCAGTGCTTTGACTATTGTGAGCCAGTTGTCAGAGGCGCATGGTGATTTCAAATTGGCACCCAACTAGAACTTTACACTTGTTTGTTTGACTGAGACAGTTAGTTTGGTGATCGTTGGTTGGAGGACGCTTTAATTCTGATTACACAATAACTAACAGTTGCTTTTCCACCTCTGGTCCACGTTGGTGAGCCTTCAAAGGAGAACCAATGGAAAAAGCTTTAAAGATTTTGAAGAGTGTCAAAGAGCAGCCAGCTGCGGAAGAAGCGGAACTTTTCAGCAGTGAAAATGCAGCAAGAGTCAAATATGATGTTATCCGGACGAACTTTGATTCACACTGGTGTCTGAATTTGTACGCATGGTCCACTAAAGTCTTTGAGTGTGATGGTTAAAAAACGGCGAGAGCTGGAGCCAAAATAGCCACCATAAGGTACAGACAGTATCGACCGATGAAACCCACTTCGTCAGAGGACCTTTTGTCTCTCCGAATGATGATATGGGTGACCCTGGACGTCGTGAATTTTCGCCCATCTTCATCAGCTGTTTCCACGAGTTTCTGTAGTTCAAGAGATGCCGGTGTCAGAGGTAGGGAAGACTAGGTTCGAGTAAGTGGCTTTGCTCGATTTTTGTTGTCTTCAACTACATAATACCCCTCAATAATGTTGACACATCAGCTTCCTGCATCCTTTCCTACTGACGCGAAAACACTCCATAAGGCTGCTTTTGGTGTCTCCGGTTGCGCGAGCTTCATAAGCTCCTCGCTTGGCATTCTACAGTAGATTGTACGGGTTCCAAGTTGTTCTCTGTCTGCCAAGATAACGCGGTATACAAATGCCAAGCTCATTATCCCGCTCCTTGAAATGTTTCTAATGCCATATTCAACCAGGATACAAGCCTAACTGCAAAGGAAATTCATACCACAAATTTTGAAAGCTTGTCTGTAGGTCATTTCCAAACACGCCAAGCCCTCCTTCCTTTGGTAATGACATCTGTTTGATTGTGCTTGCCATCGCTAAAAATTTAGCTCATCAATCATCCGTGATCAAGATGTCCATCCCCCTGATACTTCCGGCTAGCCTCATGTATGCCAAAAACTTCGGGTTGTTACTAGATGCCATGGTTCCTGGTACTTCAGGAAATACAGGCCTTTATCTGCCTAAGTAAATAGCAGGTCGTGTTTGATGCCAGCTGTTAATGTGGCGAATATGCTGAGCAACCCCACATTCGTCTGACGCAAGGAAGGCGGCATTTCAAAGATATTGAATGCCTGGCCATCCAGTGGCTTATTACTGGCAATATTTAGCACATTTAATTCCCCTAGTAAGGCATAAGTTTGGTTGTGGCTGTATTTCTGGAACTGTCCAATCTAGTTGGTGATGAAGTTTTGCGGACTCCATAGAAGACGATCACCAACACGTCCAGCTATTCGACAAGCGACCATCTCTGATAAACCATCGACCATTAATGCATAATTGCTTGTTTATATATATATATATATATATATATATATATATATNATATAAACATCTGTAACAGTAGTGACCCAACAGTGCAAAACGTGAGTCCAGGAACTATTCTCCCGGTCATGTCTCAGTTAAACGAGTGACATCCACCCGTTACTGCAGTTCATCTCGCCTCCCCGTCAAACTCCTCATGACGTCGTATGTAAGCTATGCAATGGACGATTGGCCACCCGGACCTCCAAGATAACGGGGTCGCATTGCAACTTCCTCCCCACCGTCCGAAAAGCTAGCAGGTAACGATGGGTTACCCAAACATATTCTCAAACCCTGTGCAAGGGATACATTGGAGAGCTTATTCAGCTTCAGCTGATGTTGAGCATCAGTACTCTGTGAACTCCGGGGACCGAAATGATCCATGCAGTGTCGACGTTAATTCGGATCAGTTTCTGCCACGCTTTTGTAGATTTCTCTGTAATTTACTGTTGAGTTGACGATTCGTTCACCAACTGTTTTGGAACGTTCATTTGCACCGTATTCTTTTCTGGTTCAGAGAATTTAAACTCCTGGAGCGTTTCAGAAGCAATAAAGGGAGCATCATCCGTAAGAACCTCAAAAGACAATTCCCGAAAACGAATAAGCACGAAAACCCCACGAATTATTGCCAAGCAAGAAAAATAGAACATTTTATCAACGGTTGCAATAAGCATTGACAACCAATTGAAAACGTTTTAGTATCAAGGTTGCTAACGTCCTTGGAAATCAACAAATCCAAACGCGGTGAGGGCCAAAAACGTGAGTAATATTAGGTTCATCCCCTTATACGTTGACAAGCATGAGAAAAAATACTGTGGTCAAGAAGACATCCAGACTCATTCAAGTGTGAACTTGAAGAATTCTGACAACTCTTAACCTTACACTTGCGCAATAAGATTTTTAACACCATAGACCGTCGCGAGACCGATCAGATGAGCCCGACGAAGATTCACACTGTGTTTTCGGAACTATTTGGAGAAAATCCCGTTTTCTGTTTTGCTGGCTTCCCACAGGTGATCTAGAACGTGTCTGTTAGCCAACCGTTCTTTTGTTTGCACAACAACCGCATTCTTATTCCGCCGCCAAATAAATTTCCATCTGGACACCTATAAACAGAGTAAATTGCGTGTATTATTCAACCCAGCAAAACGGCTGGAAATTTCGGAGCCGCGCTGTTTTCTGCGGCTACTCATCCTTACTCTTAGTTTGCTCACCCATTCCTGGATGGGTATCAAGGTTGACACCCTGGAACCTGTACACACGGTCACTAAATTCAATTCTGCCGGTATCAGCTATGTAACCTGTCCACTAGTCATAAGCAATGCTGCGCGCTGTTGATAGGATCTCCTAAACCAGTCGATGTGTTTCACGTAGGCGATCGCCTTCCGAAAAATTCTACACCAGATTTTCCTGGGACCTCTAAAACCGGATTACAAACATCCCCACCACAACACAAGGACGACACCTCTTGGTAGGTGACTGTTGTGGGCGATTAGAAGATGATCTTGGCGAATGTCTCCGGGATTGGCCAGCGCTCTCTTCGGTCCGTGAATCAGTCCGATTCTTGAGTTTGGAAATCCCGCAATATCTTTAACCATCACTATAGGGTGAAAGAATTATGAGTTGGTTCGGACAGAAGTATTTCAAGCACCGGTGAGGCTCAAACCTTATAGCATTCCGGAAGATTTTGACGACTGTAACTCAACAATCGATTTAAGAAAACAAAAGTAGTGGTAGTTGCCCGAAAAACATACGTTGAGGACGACCGAGTGGTGCCGTGGTCTTTCCAGCATACCAGACTCCGCTGAAGAAGCCACACATTTCTGGAGACGACCATATTCTGCGTGACCAAGAAGCTTTGAAGTTCACAGGGATACAGCTTATCTCTTGCTGTGACTACTTAAGTAACTGGGACTTCAAATCAATTAATTTTGGAGAATAAACGAATAAATGGAGAATGCTCAAATATCAAGGAAGAAGAGTCTTTTTACTGTTTGTTATGAAACGAGGCAAATGTTGCACTCTCTCAACTCAGTGCACTTCATCAAAGCACCAAGTTTTGTCTCTGGGGTATTCAGGATTGTGTTCTGATTATGGTGGTAGTTGCTTCATCATTTTTGTGCGACCTGCGGAAGAATGTTTTTTTCATTTTGAACGTTATAAAGCTGGGCATTGAACCATAACCACATGAAACCACCTACGTTATTATCATTTTTGGTTAAACCTGTGTAAAGTATGTGCTTAACCAAGATTGTGGCAAACTTTACCAAAAAATCTGACTGCAGATATTTGACTGCTTATGCCAAACGTAGATTTTGCAATCCACTGATTCAACGACTGTTCCACAAGTGTGAGGTGGTTACCTGAGCCGCGTGTCCAAAGGGCCTGTGATTACCAGTTATCAAATCTGTCACAGAAGTTAGATGTTGCAATACCCCTCCATTTTGCGGAGTCGAGGTTGACCATTTTTAACTAGGATTTCAATTACATTAGGCATTCAAGGGAATCTTAAAAAGCGATGCAGTACTGGCTTTCTCAAATCCTTTAGGAAGTTCCGCCACGCATTTGAAAATGACAGTGGGGAAGATGCCGGCACACTAGTCTACCTGCATCTACCCTGAACAACCGTGTTTCGTGTCCCCGCCCGTCACATTCGGAGTCAACGGATGTAGCTAATCCGCTTCTGAAGTGTGAGAAATTTGGTTTTATGTCACTAAGCGGGTGTCGGTGGACGTTTTCGGAAACCCGGAGGCGTAGAACCGGCGATCAACTACATGGATGTGCCTTTGGCACGACGGGATTTGACTTTACCGTGGCGTGACGGTTTGTGTGCCTCCGCAACCCACTGAGCACTATTGGATGGAATCATCCAAAAACCCACAGTCTCTCAGCACACTGATGAATATTCAGTGGTCTTCACTACACAATCTTATTGACCTTCAGGCTGGGGGTTGAAATAGATGTGGCAACTTGAGTTTCACTTAAATTTTCGGCCAAGCACCGCTGTCATGTGGTAAGGCTCCTGAGCCAAAGGTTTCTGTTGATGACCTTACTCACCTTCCTTTCTTTCTGTGGGGGTACTGGTAGTGCAGCCCACATACACAATCATGGCGCCTGCAACTAATAGTACTTTCATGCCATATTGGACGTCGCGTTGGGTCACAGACAGGGTTGTCCCACCAGCTGAAGGCATCGGAGCGGGAAGCAAAACTATGGAACCACTGACGCCACCATTCTTACACCTAGCTCGAGGTTGACTTTGCGCCAAAAATTCACCATACAAATAACAAACTGGCCAGTTTGCTAAATATCTTGTCGTTTTGCGACCGAGATATCCAAGCCTGTAGGGCCACGATTTATCGTCAAAAGACTTGATGGCAGCCACAAGGCGGTAAGTTATGCTCATGCACTTGCGGCTATTTCATTTTTAACCGCGCGTCTGAGCTAGCACTGACAAGAAACCGGGCTGGAATTAAGTGTCATCTACTTCAAGGAGCTGCAAACCTCAGTATCATTAAGTGAGGCCGAATTCCACCAACCCACCTAGCAAATGCTGAGACGCTATGGAAAACCTATCGGTGCAAATTTTTGGCGAAATCTTGCAGCTTGTTCTAGTAATTGAACTGTGGTTTGCGAGGGCGCCCAAAAAACCCTACTTGAGTTGTGCAGGTAAAACTGTTGGCAAACTAACCCAACTAATCATATCATCAAATGGATTCTTGTGAATAGGATATTCGCACCATGTTTATCTGGATGATAGCAGAGCTCCAACCTTGGGAAAAACATGATGAGTGGTGTCTTCAGAGAACGTAACCCTGGATAATGGCCCTCATTTGCAGACGAATTTGGTTTTGACAGGAGACTAATGTGAATCCAACGGAACCCCTATTTTAGGATGAGCCCCTAAGTTGAAATTGCTGCACCAGGCTAAGCCATTTTTGAATTGGTACTAAACTGCAGATTTTGCGATACATTGCTACCTGGCGGTAACGCCTTACTCNAACCTTATCGACCTTCAGGCTGGGGGTAGAAATAGATGTGGCAACTTGAGTTTCACTTAAAGTTTCGGCCAAGCACCGCTGTCATGTGTTAAGGCTCCTGAGCCAAACGTTTCTGTTGATGATCTTACTCACCTTCCTTTCTTTCTGTGGGGGTTCTGGTAGTGCAGCCCACATACATAATCATGGCGCCTGCAACTAATAGTACTTTCATGCCATATTGGACGTCGCGTTGTGTTACAAACAGGGTTGTCCCACCAGCTGAATGCATCGGAGCGGGAAGCAAAACTATGGTACCACTGACGCCACCATTCTTACAACTAGCTCGAGGTTGACTTTGCGCCAAAAATTCACCATACAAATAATGAACTGGCCAGTTTGCTAAATATCTTGTCGCTTTGCGACCGAGATATCCAAGCCTGTAGGGCCGCGTTTTATCCTCAAAAGACTTGATGGCAGCCACAAGGCGGTAAGTTATGCTCATGCACTTGCGGCTATTTCATTTTTAACCGCGCGTCTGAGCTAGCACTGACAAAAAACTAGGCTGGAATTCGGTGTCATCTACTTCAAGGAGCTGCAAACCTCAGTATCATTAAGTGAGGCCGAATTCCACCAACCCACCTAGCAAATGCTGAGACGCCAGGGCAAACCTATCGGTGCAAATTTTTGGCGAAATCTTGCAGCTTGTTCTAGTAATTGAACTGTGGTTTGCGAGGGCGCCCAAAAAACCCCACTTGAGTTGTGCAGGTAAAACTGTTGGCAAACTAACCCAACTAATCATATCATCAAATGAATTCTTGTGAATAAGATATTCGCACCATGTTTATCTGGATGAGAGCAGAGCTCCAACCTTAGGCAAAACATGATGAGCGGTGTCTTCAGAGAAAGTAACCCTGGATACTAGCCCTCATTTGCAGACGAATTTGGTTTTGACAGGAGACTAATGTGAATCCAAAGGAACCTCTATTTTAGGATGATCTGCTAAGTTGAAAGTGCTTCACCAGGCTAAGCCATTTTTGAATTGGTACTAAACTCCAGATTTTGCGATACATTGCTACCTGGCGGTAACGCCTTACTCTTAAGGTTGTTGAAAACTCTTCGACAGCTCATAATAGTTCGCGAGCCCAGCAATTAACTGGTGAGCTGCAGAAGCCCTTCGTTCCGCAGTGGTTCGGTCTTTATACTGAATGATGTGAACATCTCTAAAGCGCAGGTCCCTGCGGCAGCCGGCGACCTTCAGTCCTGAATCTTGTGTCCACCAGTGAAAGATTCGCAATCGGTGATGTCATAGTCTGTTCAATTCGCCGGAGAGGCCGCGCTTTTTATCATCAAAAACGCTGTCATCGAGGCCCCACAGTTTGCCCTAGTCTAGCCAGACTTTCCATGGTCAACAAATTCATTGCGACAATCCTAATAAAAATAATAATAATAATAATAATAATAATAAAAATAATAATAATAAAATGGTCACAATTATTATACCCCAGTCCCCAGCGTACAACTCACCCCCGGATTCCAGAATCCTGCGACTCATTCCAATCTGAATAAAGTAATAACCGCATTGTTATCTCTGACTGCTGTTCCCACTCCAGTGCCTGGTGCCAGAAAAAGAACTCACCGACAAGAGAGACAACGGCTTTATTGCAAGTGCGTGCAGGTGCAAAAGTTGCAACGGCCCCGCGCTATTTAAGGGGTAAATTTCGACATCGATCCAGGCTGTCTGATAGGCGTTTAGTGAACACCCATCAACATCGATCGTGCTTCTACGAACCACATGAACGCTGATCATATTCGATCGTGCTTCTGTGGCGTGCCTGCACACTTATTGGCTTCTGCTGAATTGATTGAATGATTGACTATCCTGGATGCTTGCCGGCTTTCCTGTCGAGATTTTGGTGGTTTAGTGTCTCAGTGGGTTCCGGGCGTTCTGAGGATGGTTTCAAGAATCTGACCTTCCTCAGATGCATAGATGGCGGTCCGCTCGAAGAAAGCACGAGGGCTCGGATACAGTCAAGTTGCGAAAGCTATCACCACAAATACCCCGATACCCGCATACAGCACGGCGTGTCATTAATTGTCTGGCTGCTTTGGCTGTAGAAGCCGTCGAGCAGTTAGTAATTACCAAAGAACCAGGGAAGCCCAGCTTCTGACAAGTTACCAGCGCGCTTTAAAACTGCCGTTCCTATATCCAGGACTCCAGAAGAAGGTGAAATCAACGCTGTTCTCTAACATCGCATGATGGACCGCTAAAATTGTTGGCCACTGAGGCACCCAAAGTCCTTGCTACGAAGAACCAAAGTGCTTTTTGCACCCGTGAACCCCTTCCGTGACCTCACAAAACACGGAAACACCCATTTTGACACATTCAAAAAACTCTGTGTTCCTCTGCACACACTTTAAAAGCTCTGCTGTCAGGAGTGACCACAGTGTCTCTCTTTGGCCAAAAGATGTCAACCCTGGGATCTTTAGGGAATACGGCAAAGTTCTTGGGCTTCCGTTCCTCGTTCTTTTCTCCTCACTTCCTTTGGTACGTTTGCTTCCCGGAGGCAAGTGGCTGCGACACGCATGTGGAACGCTGGAAGTCGGTGTGACCAAAACGGCCACAGATACTCAGGCCCGTCGGCTGATTTGTATATTCTTTACTTCCCCTCTTCGGAAGACTTGCTGCACCCGTCCCAATGATTATTTGCCTCTTGCTCAGAGGAGGAATGGCTGAATGGCTGGTTTTTCAACGGTGGGTGGTAATGTCGCAAAAAGGATTTTGCGTCCCCCCTGAGATTTCAGAAGCTTCTGCGCCTGCACCGCAGCCTCAAGACCTCGGAAAAGCATCCCCTGGTCTGCTGTTCACTTCCTCGCTTCCTGCATTTGTGATTGGTACTCTAGGTTAAGGGTCGTCCGCGATTCGTTTTCCAACGTTTGCCCCAACAACAGGGTTCCCAAAATGTCAATCATTTGGCTTCATTATTTATTATCCAAAAGTACGCCCGCGTCTGTTACCTTCTTGACCTCGACCGGCGTCTTCACTGATGAGGTTAAAGTCTGGGCTTGAGGCCTTCAGCTAGGAATTGGAACAGATTATCACTGGTTTCCGGTTGGCCCCTCCAAGTCGGCCTCCACGAAACCCGGCACGCTTCTCTCAAGAAGCCACCAAATTGCAGCATTATCTTGTCGTCGCCAAGTGGACTTTACAGTATACCTGCTAAAGGCCACTATATCTCACATTTGTGGCACATCTCGATTACATTCCTATCGGCTAGGCGGAGTGCATTCAAAAGAATTATGGCCCTGGCGGAATGTTTTTTGTAGAAAGGGAATAACGTGATGATTCCAAGTTCAAGTTGGGCCAAATAAGGGCACCAAAGTTTAAGTTAGTAGCACCGACAACCTTCAGCGAAAATATGTTATTGGGGATCATAGTTAGAATAGATGTTCGTCAAAAGGAATTCCTCTTAGCACACCTATTTTAAAGACGGCCGCCATAGAACTGCAGAGGTTCAGCTCCGTTGTTATGACCTGAGAGTGAAAGCGACCCTTTAGGTGTACAAGTGGCTGGAGCTTCTGTAATGACACTCGGTTCAAAGGATTTAGTCTTCGACAGAAGTTTAAGTCTCTAGTAGAACGTTAAGCGGCGGAACTAGGCCACGTATTCTCACCACAGAAAAAGGGGAATGTTGCATATGGCTGGGATTATCCTCCCAAACGTCTTGGCAGCCCCTAGAGAATCTGTACACCGCTCCGCTTACAAAGCAGAAAAATCTGTGGAGGTAACACACAGCTGCTGCCAAGGACCAAGTCGTCCTGAACTTCAAAACGACTGACGACAACCTGCACGTTTGGACTGAGGGCACAAGTAATGGTGCACTCCATGAGGAAAATGCCCGATCGTTTAATGTAGGCGTCCGCTAGGAGTGAGCAATTCTGCTTATTGACCGGATCATCATTAAGTCGTACCGAAGGTCGTGGCGTTGGCTCAGAGGATCCCGTGGTTAGGGTCACATTAAGCCATTCCGCTTCGTTGACCTGAATTTGTTCGTGTAAGGAGGCATTCAGGAAGATGAATTTGCTCCACTAGTTCCCTCCTAAACTTGAACCTATTTGCCTCTCTTGTCGTATCCCCTAGAAAACGCAATCCCATCTGACTTCGCATGCTGAAACATGATGAGAACGTCCGAAATTGCCAATACCCTCCCTCTAGTAAGTTCTCATGCAAAGAAAGGTTGTTTCCTCCCAGCCCGTCCTTGTGGATGTACGTTTAGTGCCTTCATTGCAGCCCGGACATATATTCTGTCCGAAGTTGAGAAAACCTCAAAAGAGCAATGATGTTGTCTGTCTGTAGCTGCTGGTTCGGATTCGTCCCGGTCTTCATTTATCTGGCAGTGCAACGAAATACAACCGGGGACTGACTGACCTTTTGTCTGATTTAAACGAAATGCATGAAATAGCCTGAAGATTCTCTGCGAGGCCCACGGCTAACATCGACGTGCAAGGCCCTTGCCACCTTCATCTTAGTTAGGGTTGCATCACCCCAAGTCGGCTTCATCAGCCATACATAACACACACGCTCACCGCTCTTGTTCCCTGAAGCGATCAAGTACATATAAAATATAAAAACCTTATAATCCCCTGAATACCAGCAGTCATGGCTGGAGACAGTTGGCCAATTTTGCCACGCAACATTCGTTGCTCGGAGCTGACAGCAGTGACTCAGTGACTGCCGAACCCTACTCATACTTCCTGTTTAGTTCACATAGTAATTACGGATAAACTATAGCCCCTGTCTATTAGCTCAGAAGCTTTCGCTTACCGATTCTGTCCTTCTGGACATCACCCCCTCAAAAAAACTTTGCACAATGTAGACCCTCTTATTGGATTCTTTAGCTGAGATAAAACCCGTTATATCTCCCTGTCTAACTCGCCCTGTCATCGCCCTTACCAATAAGTCCAACGGCTAGCCCCCTTGTTCGCTACCTCTGTGGCTAACTCTTCACCTTACGCAACTGCTCTCGCCCTGGCCATACGCCTTCTGATCGACTGATGCTCAATGCAAAAACGAGACACAACTCTTGCCACCAATGATCAGCTCAGTATTACCATCTGAAGGTATGGCACACTCGCCGAGCAGAAGCACACTAAAGTGATTTGTTGTGTCTTCATACCACATCGGCAACCTCAGCTAGCCCTTGGTGCTAGTCCGGCCAACAAAAGTTCGCCCTTTTGAAGGCTCATTTAGATTGCTGTCATCTCCTTTTTTTCCAATTAATATGATACCTCCAGAAACTCACCAGAATCTACTGACCTCATCCCATTCTTTCCCCCTCCCAGGCTTCAAACTTCGGCAGTCGCCGCTCCGAACGCCCCGCTTGACCGTCGTCTATTCCTGCTGGTCCCCGGTCGGCGACTACGTGGACCTTTAGCTGAATCAAAAATGCCCATGGCTCTATATCGGCCTGTGTCAATCCCCCTGTCTAACCCAGATTCTGCTTCCATAGGAACACGCATCCCTCTCCGAGTGCCGCAACATTGACGTCCGTAATGAAGCCGTTCAGAAACCGAAGTATGTCAGGGCAACAATGGCACTGCACTACCATACCCAGTCCGATGGCACGTCCAGGACTATTTTCGTCCTACTTTCGACTGTCTACTCTCGCCCATCCGGGCTTTTACTTGCAACTGCGAACAAAATGTTCACCCAGCTCCAGCCGCCTCTGGAACGAGTTTGTTCTAATCCGCTGAAGATTTATGTCGGATTCAACCATCTCGGTTTTCCACTGCAGTTTCAGTTTGCCCCTTCCACAGGTTCAACGATTTTATTCACGGTGTTCGTTCGGCCCTACGCATTAGCTTGTCTTCCCATCAAAGATTTACTTTACACCTAGCTTCCCTCCAACAGTGACCCAGTGAATCTATTTAGTTTAAAGGTAAACCATATTTTTGGGGAAAACCTGCCATGGTCTCCACTTCTAAGTTCTCCACCTCCTCCATTCCATTTGTGCTTTGTATGACCCTGGCCGTTGACTCAGCCGGTCAAGGTCAACCATAGGCAGCAACGGTTTTTCTGTTTTCGTTCAAGTCAACCGGCTTCGTCATGAAACTAGCCGTACCTCATGCTATCTTGTTCCGCTTTTGTTTTCCACAAACTTTG
This sequence comes from Opisthorchis felineus, assembly GCA_004794785.1. Classification (NCBI taxonomy): domain Eukaryota; kingdom Metazoa; phylum Platyhelminthes; class Trematoda; order Opisthorchiida; family Opisthorchiidae; genus Opisthorchis; species Opisthorchis felineus. The sequence continues at coordinate 1,141,664 of SJOL01006440.1, forward strand.
ATTACTCATCTGGTGATAAGCATGCCTCCTTGTTTGTGCCTTCCTGCCCGTTGTGTGATGCCCACCGCGCTCAAGTTGTATCGGCACGACTGTAACGACCGTTTCGATTTCTTGAGCAACGGGCACCCAGGTTAGGAACCAAACCGGCAAAACGAGGAACGAGTGGTTACACAAATGTGCTGTACTATAAAAATAAAAGTAGTCACACGGATTCGAAATTACAAGCCTTAACGGTTTTCGACAAACGGTGAGGCACTCAAAAAAACAAGCAAAGCTGAGATGGATCAACAGCCAACGCGTGATCGAAACCGGGTCGCAAATTGATGCAATAAAACAAATCTATGGCTGACCAGATTTTCGGTACAAAAATAGTATATCTGACGCGGCAAAAACGATTTGCGTAGCAAGGAAAACGGAAGAAACAAAGGTCTTTGCCAAACTGAAATAGAGTTCAATTATATCAAAAATAAAAGGGGCGGTTCATTTGAATTGATGACCGGGAAGGCAGTCATTCAAGATGGGAGGCAATTTTAAAGATATACAAAGTTGCAACACCGCCGGCCAAAATTCCTCCGACGGCAGCAAGCGAGCAGGTAAGTTATCAGGAGAGCTCTAGCCTACAAGCATGCAACGTTAGCCGCCAACCTGAATGGGCCAAGTCCACTCCTGCCATAAAGGCTGGTTTCAACGGTACATGCACCTACTCACGATATCGCGCTGAGCTAAAAACCGGTGGTTCTAAGCAAATTTATCAGGATACACGGAAAACACTCCTAAACCCCTCATTAAGGTTAGTTTCCCCTCCGACAAACACAGGATCCTACCATCGCGCTTGATAACGCCGGAGCTTGTGCGAACGGATGCCGATCTGACGAGGCCGTCTGCATCCGTTTGACACTGTCACTTTACTTAATGGCCACTTTCCTCTAGCAAGATGTTCGGACACTACAAAAACGTCATCCCTTCTGAGGCTTTTATCCCGACATAGCCACTTATGGTAAAGCCGAAGCGCAGGAATGTATTCTTTCATCTACCTGTTCTAGAAAACACCCGACAAGTAATTAACCTGCTTCCAACGTCGGGTGAGCCGCTGTTTCAAGCTGCAATGTGATAAGATACCTACGTTCGCTTCGTATATCAAGAGGTGATTCGGTGTCAAAGCAAATGCGTCACGATAATCTGAACTCACAGGTCGTTTAGAATGCGTTCCACCTCGACGAAAAAGGTTGACAAGCCATCCTCAGATAAAGTTTGTTCTTGGGTGAGCACAAAAGCGATTTGCCGCAGTGACCGTATTATTCGCTCCCACACTCCTCCTCGATGGCTGGCAAGTGGGGGTTAAAATGACACTAAATACCTCGAGCCAATAGCTGATTGTTAATTTTCGCTTGGTCCCAAAGCGATACGTGCTCTCTGAGTTCCTTAACAGCACCAACGAAGTTAGATCCGTTATCGCTGTAAATGTCCAAAGGTTTTCCTCTTTGTGCTAGTGGTTCCTCGGGAACACGAAACCGAAAGCAAAGGGTGTCGGAGGGTTGATCCCATTCAATGCCCGAAAGTCGCTGTGTAGTTATCGCTTTCGGAGACATTTCCACTATAGCCCCATTCGTTCAGATGGCGGAAGACCTTGCAGTATAACGGGAACATTGTTCACCCACTTATGAAGGTGAAACACCCCTTTTGACGGCAGCACGGTTATTCCCTGTACAAAACTCTGCGTCAGCGACGGAGGGTACTGACACCAAGCAATCATCTACATAAAAGTTGTTCAGCGTAGATGATTTAATTCTGTGGTCGTAATCCTGGCCGAACACAGACACTGTTTGTCGCAAGGCGGAATTGGGACAGAATGGCGAAGAGACGCCACCGAAAACATGAGAAGTCATTTAAAATTCAATAGGATCACTATGGAGGTCATTTTGGGAGACCACAGAAATCTCAGAGTCCTTGATCAAGCTGTGGGACATAAACTTGCATGGACATTTCTTCACCATCTGCCAACACTGAAACCCGGTTTCTTCGAAATTTCCAGAGAACACCTACCAAATCAGCAGATGTATCCAATCCCTGTAGAAGCATGTCGTTCAGTGATCTTCCGTGGTGCTTAGCTGCACAGTCAAGCATTTTTCCAGGCTTTCCAGTGTTCGATACTGCATGGTGATGCAGGCACCATCTTGCGGGTGATTGCAATGTCATCAGCTCAGGAGAGACTGGCACCGCATAGCCCTTCTCGAGATTTCGTGACATAACTGCTGCATATGTTCCAAAGTAGTCTGAGTCACACAGAAAACGTTTTCTCAATGAGTGCAGTCGTGATAAGGCTGCTAAAAAGTTAGAAGGACCGGTTGATCGCTCTGTTTTCCACGGCAGCGGTACAACAAAATGTCCCCTAACATGTTTCATCCGTGCGCTCCCCAATTCACTGTATGTCTGTCCTCAACCGATGCGGTCTTCCAGAGCGAATCAATGTCTGCAAAATTGGCGTTGTATGAAGCACGAAGTTGACCCTCCACAGATGGTTCCACTGACGACAGGCAGCTGGCTGCGAGTCTTCCTCGGCTACCTGGACCCTGTGGCCCAAGTATAATCCAACCCAGCGGTGTTTTCACGGCAAACGGTTCTTTCCGACCTCCCAGCCGCTGATCTAATACCCAATGAGCTTCGGGAACATCACAGCCAATCAATATACCAACAGATTTAGACGAAACCTCGTCAAAGAATGACTCTTTTAAGTGAGGCCAACGACTTGCAACTTCCAATCGTGAGTCCACGACCATTGATGGGAGGATTTCGGATACTCCTGAAGCCCCTTTCACTACAATAACTTCGTCATCGCGGAGTGGACACACCTCGAAACTTCCTGATTCTCCCAGAGCTAAACAAGATCCACTGGTTGCCTGTATTTTACGTGGCGTTCGATGATTCTCTACGCTGAGTCGGTGCAACGAGTTACTGCATACAATTGTAGTATCAGACCCGCTGTCTAAGAAGGCATACGTCACCAATTCTGTGATGGGTCCCTTCAGACGGACTGGAAGCAATCCCAAGGAAACGTACGTCTTGCGATCAGTCATCGCATTGCTTTTGACGACAGAAACTTCCTCTGGTTTTTTATTCGGTGGTCTCGAATGCAGCAGCTTAGCTTGACATCCATCTACCCCACATCGATATTGTAACCGGCAATCCTTTGCTCTGTGAGCCCCTTCGAGACACCAGAAACAAACATCAGGAGAACTCAATGTGGACCATCGTTTTGCTAGGTCGAAAGACAGTAAACGTTCGCAGTTAGTGATACGGTGTTCACAACCACAAACCCTACACCTCGTCTCGCTCAATAGTGGGGCTTGCTGCGCGCAAACTATTGCATGGCTCCAAGCGGTTATGCTCTTGCCTGCATCCGGAACAGATTGGCTACGCACACCTGGGCCCCTTTGCGAAACGGATTCTGCCAGAATGCCATAACGACTGCTTAACGCTCCTGCCCTTTGAGTGATGAACCGTGTGAGGTCAGCAAAGGTCGGCTCCCCCTGATCATTGGTGGCTTGGTAAGCGAATTCCGCCCATTTCTGTTGTAAAGTATAGGACAAGCACCTCACTAACCTATCCAAGTTCTCCAGAGAACCTAATTCTGCGCTGTAGTTCACCTGAGTCAGGGCTATTTCACAGTTTTGCATCTTGAAGGCCAACTGAGTCAGATCTGTCGCCTTGCACGATGTAGAACGAAAGCATTTTACGAGATCATCGATCAGGGCTCTGGCCACCACATGAGGCCTTCCGAAAGACTCATGCAGAATTCGGCGGGCTTGCTCATATCCTTCTCTAGGCTGAAGCATGAGGCAATCTTCGACTGCATTATTGGCTGCACCGGAGCACATGGTTATTAATTGTACGACCCGTTTTCCAGCGTCTTGGGTCTTGCTTTCGACATAAAGCTCGAACTGACGCATAAACATGCAGTAGCTCCTAGGGTGACCATCAAACTGAATGAGGCCAATTTTTGGTAACTCCAAGCCCTCTATAATAGATTTCAGATGACGAAAGTCACCTAACCTATTAGTCTGTCGTTCGGCCAACCCGAAACCATAGTGGCTTTCAGAATTCATTGGCGATGCCATCTTTCTACAATCTTCAACATAGATTTAATACGCTCCTTTGAGGACTCTGATAAACCTGACCGGTTGCTATGCGCTAACTCGTCTTCGCCACCAGTCAAGGATGCTTCGAGCTCCGCCAACTCCACCTCGGCTTTAGCCTTGAGGAGTTGTTTCCTAGGATTAATAATAATAATAATAATNGTGCATGGCGAAAATGACTTTCGACGCTAGCCTCGCACGCCGGTAGTGGAGGGTTTGGAGTCTCTGTATATTTATATTGTATGTGTCCACTCCTTGGAGCAGCCGGTAGGTGTTTTTTTGTTTGGTTGACGAGGTGGGTTTTGGTGCCGTGTAACCTCGGTCATGACGAAGGCAGCTACAGCTATGCACGTCGATGTAGGCCATGGGCATCGCAGAGTATATTCGGGTTATCACAGGTATATTGTTTTTTTATTTTGACAGACGGAAGGCTAGTTTTTTCTCATCCGTAGTTTACGGCGCTGCCAGATAAATAACTCAACCGAGGCGAGTCCAACACCAGCAGCATCAAACAGAAGACAGCAGTGCTCTTTTTTCAGTTTCCTGAATTCAAAGGCCAGTCTCAGAACCACCGGCGATGGGCGGTGCACCCGTGCTACTGGAGGGGTAGAGGGTAAACGGACGCACTATGGTGCAACGTGACAGGGCGACACTCCCTGCAGAGCGTACCCATCCACCACGCGAGGTTTTAATCCCTCGTGCATGCTACCAGAGCTGCAGGGTGGGAAACCATCCAAGCAGTCATAAATGCGGTTTGTGCATTAATAAAATACTCCAGCTACTCGTTTTTTTCTGGTCGGGGGGGAACAAGGCCAGTAAAAACAGATCAGTCAGTTCGAACAAGCAAACGGCAAACAGACGCAGGCTGGCAAGTCGCGGAGGAGCCAAGTGAAATGGCAGTTGCCAGCGGGACAATGGGAATGGAATGGTCAAATTCAGGGCGAATGCACTATGGCTAAACGGCGACTGAGCATTGGTGGGCTGCCATGTCAAGCAGAGGCGTACCGCGATGCTGTGTGTGAGTGTTTAGTGAGCTGTGGAGCAAATCGTCAAATGGATATGATATATATTGGCGTATAGTAATGAGGAAAAAACCTGACTTTGGTTTTTTGTCAGTTAGAGTCAGGCCGAGAGCACCAATCGCTAGACAGAGCTGACAGAGTAATCCGGGGTAGTGACTTGACTAGAACGGGGTATAAGTTGGCTAGGGGGAAACAGGAAATACAACCAGGCCAGTATCACAACATATTTAGGTTAAGTAAGCATTTAGGTCCTACGGTGGCTTGTAGCAATTCAAGAGGATAGGAAGGTATGATAGCGGGATATTTTTCTTGCGCAGTAACTGTATCGTCGCTAAACTCAAATGCGCATCGAACCATATTAATAGAGGAGGTCGGGGGTAGTTGGGTATTAAGTAAGGTGGCAGCAGTTTCACAGGTAAGGAATTCGTCCACGGACTGAGAAAAAGTGTGATGATGCGTGATGTTTCGCAGCCGCTCAGGAAGGCTGTTACAGATGCGAGCATAGTAAACTAGAAAGAGGTAGTGGCGTAGGTTTGTACGAGCTGGAGGACACACTAAGAGGTTGCAGGAGTTACGGTATCTGTAGCGAGGACGAGGGTTTACGTTTGGTCTAGCCTCTGCTATGAAGACGTTTTTGTGAAGCAGACGGTGTAAGAGAGTTAGATTCATCTTAAACCGTCTGAGCCACAGTGGTTCGAGGCCTAGGATTTGACAGAGGGAGCGGTAAGAGAGAGAGTTGGACCGAGGGAGCAGTATTTTCGTGAATGAGCGTTGGACGCTTTCAATTGCAAGTCTACAACTTTGGGTATAAAGGGAGGAGAATCAAGGACAGAATTCCACGATTGGTCGTACGCATAGCTTAAAAATTCCAGCCACTGTGTCTGGAAGGTGAAAGGAGCGTAGTATCAAGAAACTGAGCCTGCGTGCTCCCACCTGGAACTGCGCCTGGTGGGAGTATCTAAGGCCAAGATCTTTGATCTCCGTGGAATGAGGGATAGGATTTCCATTAATTGTGAAAGCATCGGCCAGGAGGGAGCAGCGGCAGGAATTTATGCAGGATTTCGTGGAGGAGAAGCTTAAGCCGGAGTCGCTTGACCAGCGAGTCAGTGAATCTAAGTCTTGCTTAATCTGGTGAAAGGTAAGGGCTTGTGCAGTGGGAGGAAATGTGTACGCGATTTTTATATCGTCCGCGAAGAGGAAGACCTTACCGTGGGATATGGCGCCGAAGACGTCGTTGATGTACAGTAAGAAGAGGATGGGGCCTAGCACACTTCCTTGAATGACTCCACTGGTGATCGATAGTGGAGATGATTGTATGCCCCCGATTTGTGTTATTTGCGTCCTGTCCGATAGGTAGGAAACGAACCACTTAAATAAGGTTCCAGTGATGCCGATGGTACTATGTTTATGTGGCAGGGATGCATTGGGGACCTGGTCAAAGGCTTTTTGAATGTCCAGGTAAACTGTTACAGTGGAGTAACCAGCGTCGTAGGCTGCTGTGATTGTCTCCAAGAGGTGAAGCTGGCAGCCACTGACGGATCTTTGAGACAGGACTCCATACTGTCGGTCATCTATGGCATTAGTAGCCAAGAGGAAGTTGGTTATTGGCCCTTTGGCCAGACGTTCAAGGGTTCTCATTAGGAGGGAGGTATGGTGGATTCCCCTGTAGTTGGAAATAGTTTGCCTAGATCCTGATTTGAACCGCGGGTGGAATATAGATTTCTTCCACTGGGAGGGGACGATGCCATGGTTTATGGAGTGGATAAAAAGACTTAATACAAGGATTCCAATATCTTGGCCGCCTTTTCTCAGAACACGGGGTGGAAGGCCGTCAGCCCATGACACAACAGAGTCCTTAATCTTTAGAAGAATGGAAGAAACGTCAGCTAAGGAGATGATTACGTTACTGAGAGTCGGGTGGTTACCCTGGCTGTTAAGGGTTTGGAGATATGCAGCAGTGGGTGTGGGTTTGGAGTTGCAAGGAATGAGTAAGTAGCAGCTGGCGAAGTAAGCGTTTTGAAGGTCTGCTATATTGACAGGATCAGTGATGGGGCCACTATCTGTGAAATGCAAACAAGCAATTGAGTGGCGGTTGGGGCTGCAACGCCTACGGAACAGTCGGATAAGTAATTTGGTATAGGAAGGAGCTCTGTGGACGGCGTCTTCTTCTTGGCATTCGAGAGATGCCCGCAAGGATTCTCGGTCAGAGAGAGTTTATTGATGAGAATTAGTAATGAGAAGACCTGAGATTTCCGATATTCTCTGCTAGCCCGAGGTATTTTGGCATCCAAGGTTTTTAATAACTTATCGTGGCCGTAGATACTGGAGCAAAAACGTTTTACAGGAGAGACAAGGTGAAGAGCAGTCAATAGGTTTTGGTCAAAGACGTCACAGACGCGGTGTGTTTGTCGAGAGGAAGAGGTCGTCCCAATCCTGGGAAGCCAGGGTGGACGAAAAAGCTTGGAGAATATCCAGAGAGAGGAGGTGAAACAGGGAGGGATTCAGAGGAAAAGCTTGTCCGCAACTGACTGCGTTGCAAGAAACAACGCAGTGATCACCTCCTGGGAAGCGCAGGCCAACTGTAGCTGTAGCCAAATGGCCATCGCTGGACAATATCAGGTCCAGGGTATGTAAGCCACGAGTGGGGCTACGTACAATTTGGGACCAGCCCTCCACACTAAGTTAGGCAAGCAGTGCGGTGTAACGGGCGGGGACCGTAGTGGGAAACCAGGAGATATCTGGCAGGTTGAAGTCACCCAGGAGAAACTTAGACGTATGAGGAAGAGCATGTGCAGTGGAGATAACACGGGAAAGGTCAGCAATAGAGGCGGGGGAGGGGGCCGGTGGTAGATAGATACAGCCTACTAGCACAGGTCGCTTGGTCTGTTCTGTAGATATCCAAATGGTCTCTGGAATCTCTTCCATGGAAGAATCATCAAAGGAAGTTCTGATTTGGAGTAGATGGCACAGCCGCCGCCCCTTGGGTTTTTCCTCTCAGAGCGGTGAATATCGTAGCCAGAGATTGAGCTGGCCGTGTCTGGAGTTTCATCTGTGAGCCATGTTTAGGTCACGCAGACCATACTTGGTCGTGCAATGGCGCTAATTGCTCGGAGATCATGGATTTTGGGCAATAACGAGCGGACATTGAACAACATTATTGACAAGCTCATTGGAGAGCAAACGGTACTGAGTAGGAACTTTTTAACCTCACTCACGGTGGGGTTTGGTACTGGGGGAGCTTGCTAGAAAGATGTGGGATAGTATGAAGCGGGGTTCGGAGTCCGCGGAGGAGCATTCAATACAGGTGGTAGATGGGGAAATAGTCGGGGAAATAGGTCTGAGCCCACGGCAGGAGGTACTGTATCAGACTCAGTTTAGGAATGACTTTGGGAGGAGGGCTTGCAAATGAATGCAGAGTTGTCGGCCGTGTCGTCTTCTGCATCGTCAGGTGTGGAGGGGGATAGGATGCTTAAAGGGGTGGTGGTTGTGGAGGGATGGGTGGCTGCCGAAAATGGTGTTCAGGTGGGACGAAAGTTGGTGGGTTGTTTAGTAGGAACGGACGAGGGTCGGGGCTTGTCACCGGTCGTTGTGGATACGAGTTTCTTCGGGCTCGTGGTGTGTATAGCTTGATGTGCTTTTTAAAAGTCGTAAAGGTGAAGCTATGCGTGGCTTCGGAGGAGGCGGGGTAGGCAGCTGCCGAATAGGGATCTCAGGTAGGTAGCTTGCGGGTGGACAGGTGGGCAGGGCTCGATAAGGACTAAAATTAAGTAATGGTGTTTGTAGGTTGGGGGTTCTTCCAAGGACAAGGCTAGAATTGGGTGGGGGCCCCAGGTTTATTTATGTACCATGCGGGGTATGGTCGGGTTTGTGGCCGAAGGGCCAAGAGTGGGAATTCGGGGAGTTTGCACGGGTGGGGGCCTTGCAATACCAGGCTTTGATAGTAGGTGTTTGAGCCCGAGAAAGCGCTTTGGTGGGGAGGGGTGAAGTGACGTTAGGTCAGGGGATCTGGAGTGACAGACTGGATCCTCATCTTCAATTGTAGCACCTGGTAGGGGCGGATGAGATACTGCATAAGTCATCACAGCGGTGAATTTTGCTGGTGCGATTGAGGTCAGGGGTGGCATAGGCATGTGTCCAAGGGTAGAATGGGAGGGATCATGGTCATGAGCAGGAGATGCCGGGCTGAAAGCCGCCATGCCGGTTTGTGTGACATCGGGCCATAAGTTGGCATCACGGTATGGCGAACTTGGGCGTGGAGCGGTTACAGGATAATGAAGATCAGGGAGAGGATCAGTGATGCAGCATCGAGCTTTGGGGGATAACATGTCAGCTCCAGCATTTGGAAGAGCAGCTGTTAGACAGACCGGTTTAGAACAAGCTACACTGATGTCGGGGGCGGGTGGTTGCCTGATGGAACTAGAGGGGGTTGTAGAAGTGGCCGGGACAGTTGGCTGATTCGGTAAGCCGTTGGTTGATTCGGGGGTTCCCCGGGAGCTGTGCGCACCTGCGTCATCGATGATAAGAATTGCGCAGCCTTCGAAGGGGTTGGTTGCGTGGGAAATCAGCGATTGGATCACACCAAGAGTATTTACTGGTGTGGAGTGTTGAAGGGAAGATGGATCCGTTTGATAGCTATCAGTAGTTGCCTCTAGAAATTTGGAGAGTGAATTCTTTGTGAGCTGTCTTTGTAGTCGAGTGCGGGCAGCTTTGACCTTTACGCTTTGGAATGATTGGGTGGAGGACAGAAGGACCTGGAATGTTAGCAGGCGCGTTGCATCGTTTTCATCTCTAAACTGCATTAGCATTGGGCAACGCAAGGAGGGTTTTGACCTTCGCAGCCTTCGAGCAGTACAGACGGCGTCATGCATGTTACGTGGTGTCAGGATGGCAACTTTTGCGCGTTCCACCGGGATGCGATCGGGAGCATTGTATATTAAGACCTGTTTACGGCATTCCATACGCCGACTAATCTCGGAGGCGAGTGTGTCAATAAAGACTGACGCTTTTGCAGGATCTGATGGATCACACATTGCATCAGGAGTTAGGAGGCAGGCTAGTGGTTGCATGCTACGGTAGGGTATTAGTTCGCTCTCCATCTTATGCACACGAGCGCTGAGATTTGCCAGGTCAGCACAGTGATGAGATTTCTTTGGTAAAGAGGAGGTAAGACAGCTACTGAGTGGGGCGGGAAGGGAAATGTCGGTTAGTACAACTGAGCAGTCTGAATTCAACTGGGGCACCCTATTGACTGGCCTTGAGGAGTGGGGGGAATGAGTGTTGGGCCTTTTGCATGCAAGGCGCTTCTTTGGACACAATGAGGGGAAGGATGATGGGGAATCAGGGTCCAGCAACCGCTTAGAGGAAGATGGTGGTGGTGGCATTTTTCGATTCGACTTAGGTAATAGCTAGCCTCGCTGGAATTGTGCTTCAAAGCTTATAACTCAGGGAAGCCTAATCAAGTGAGAAAGGGTCGGAGGGATGGTTGAGTGCGATTAAAGATGGGGTTTGCTTAAAAGGTAGCTAAATGCTACACTATAAGTAGGTGAAATGCTACGGTCGGGCTAGGGTCCGAAAAATATTTTTACAACAACTGACCTTGAGATTCGAGCGGCGCGGTTTTCATAGCCTCTGATTCCAGCTAAAGTTCCTCCTTAAGTTGTCTCCCTTTAAGCTGTGCTAACAATAGAGCAGCTTTGGACCACGAAGTCCCCAAACTAATCCTAGATGGTATACTAGCCCTAGAGCTCATAGATGAAAACGAACCGTTTTCGACTTGCCTGGTGTTTTTCTCAACTTTTTGTCCCGTTTTGAATTGACCCACATTGACCTGGTGATAGGCATCCAAGCAACCACGCTTGCCAGTGTTGAGTACTGTAACGACCATTTCGATTTCTTGAGCAACGAGCACCCAGGTTAGGAACCAAACCGGCAAAACGAAGAACGAATGGTTACACAAATGTGCTGTACTATAAAAATAAACCTAGTTACACGGATTCGAAATCACAAGCCTTAACGGCTTCCGACAAACAGTGAGGCACTCCAAAAAACAAGCAAAGCCGAGATGGATCAACAGCCAACGCGTGATCGAAACCGGGTCGCAAATTGATGCAATAAAACAAATCTATGACTGACCAGAGTTTCGGTACAAAAATGGTATATCTGACGCGGTAAAAACGATTGGCGTAGCAAGGAAAACGGAAGAAACAAAGGTCTTTGCCAAACTGAAATAGAGTTCAATTAAATCAAAAATAAAAGGGGCGGTTCATTTGAATTGATGACTGGGAAGGCAGTCATTCAAGATGGGAGGCAATTTTA
>SJOL01006440.1:1154526-1194729 GCA_004794785.1 Opisthorchis felineus
AAGTCGGGAAGTTTGCATACGGATTGGTGACTGACAATTTTCATGGCACTCCTAAGATAATCGGGGAACAGCGATGGAGAAGAGAGTCCGATAGTATTCCTTCCTATTGGTGTCTGACACTCGAGCGGGGAAGACTACATTTTTGGCGCCGTGTGCATGGGTTTGTGAAAGGTGTATGTGAGGTTTTTTGGAGATCGATGGGGAAATGTTTAGACGCAGTCCTTCGTTCGAAGCTTCAAGAAAACCGGAGACTACAGAACGATATTTTTCAAACATTAGCCTACGAAAGAGTATCCAGCTTCACGGAAACGGGTTCGAATTGCCGATAAATTCAGAGACGGTATAAGGTCCAGCACTGATGCTTGAGGGAGCCACTTTTGAAGTTAGCGTGCTGAGACTGTACTGCTGACGCGAATTTGGTGCTACCGATCAAGAATGATGGTCACGAGCCGGCCGGGTGATCAGCCGCAAATCCCCCAAAAGTCTGAGACGACGACGTATGAGTTGCGTGTCGACTGTTTCGTCGAAGAGACGGTGAAAGTAGGAAATTTTAGTCAGCAGAGGCATTGTGAACAACTGACGCACTGTCATTTCTGTGGGCTAAAGAACTAAGGTCAGAACGGCTTGCCAGGCTTGGAGTCCAGTCTAGAACAGGAAGGCTAGGATGGTACAAACTTCGACCCTACGTTCTTGCTCACGAGGGAGGCAAGCGAGGCTGGTGAGACAATTTGGTTTGGTGATGCATGTCTTTTGTGGATCTGATGGATTATGTTGAGCTTCCATACCTTGGAGGAACTTCTGGAGGCAAACGTGGTGAGCCCGGCAGGTGGTAAGGTGTCAAGGGCGCGTCTCTTGATGACCTTGTAGTTAAACCCGCCTTTCCAGAGTCCATCGCGGAGTTCATGTAAGTATAAGAGATTGTGGTGCCCCAGATTTTGAACTATCGCGATCCTGTGTTCAGTGGTGTGTGTATCCTGTGGGAGGATAGTAAATCCTGTGCTTTTTTTTCGGGGCAGCGGCTATCGAACGTTTCTTGGCCACGACTAGGGGTGCAATAAGGCCTTTATTATTCGCACAATGAAACAAAAGGACAACAGGCTGCTCTTTCTATCACATTGGACGGGCTTGGCATTGATGTGTGATCTACGCTGGCAACAAGAATTCAAGGTTCAAGCAGTGATTGGTTTAACCGCCTACTCAGCCTCCACTCGGAATATTCTATATACCTCTGGCCACTGCTGCAAGATATAGCGGGGTTGGTGCCACCAAAATTCAGCTGGCCAAAGGTTGCCTTCCTAAGTGGATATCAGATGATTTTCGCCTCCTTGGGGTTAAATTGGAGGTCATTGGGGAAGCCTCACAAGCTGGAAGTTGATGGGTGTTTTTATCCTATCTGGTTATGCCCTAAACAGCTGTAGGAACGACACCATCAAAAACGATTGTCATCACACCTTGAGTGTCTTGTTGCGGTAAGGCAGAAGTTGAGGTATCATGGTAGTTGCCCAAGATCTGAATGCACAGGTGGGCAGGCTTGGCGCCTCTGAAAATATGCTGGGCAAGCGACATGGATTAGGCTCAGTTCGTACGAACAACAGCCGCAGCTCTGTGCGGATCGTGAACTTTTTATATGCAGTACCAACTTCCAAAATAACCGACGTCGTTTAACCACACAGTGTCTTTCAACGGCATGCCAGCCATGAACCTAAATTTATCGCCCCGCCATCATCTGCCGAGGGGCGCGGGTCAATAATCGCCAATCTTTTGGGGCACATATGTGGACGCTGAACATGCGCTCGACTGGAATCGATTCGCCCTTCGTTTTCTAAGACCGCGTGAAATAGGGCAGATTACATAGCAACTGAAAGCCTGACAGCTCCCGAAGTTAGACGGAGTTTTCAGAATCATCTTCTGGACTCCCTTCTAATTGCTCCACGTCGGATGTGAATTCGTGCCGAAACGAGTTTGCCAGATCATTAAACAGCACCGGTGCGGAGCTTCCGGGTCTGCCCAGGTGCCCTGTATAAGACAAAGCAGTGACACTGCTTGAATTTCGGAGCAGTGTTTCCCCCGGCTCGGAAAATAATTTGGCCGACAAATTATCAGGCGTAAAGTGAAAGGGAGCTTTTGCGCTGATGGTCTCTGAAAGCTAAGGAAATGGAAGAGGTGCAAAGCCGGGAATGAGCGAAGATTATTTTAGTTGATCCGCGCTGCCGGCCTCCGGAAACCACATGTGAGCGAAACAATCAAGGATCAGTGTGGAGGAACCATCCTGAATAAAGAAAAAAGCCTCAGTCAGTGGGCCGAATACTTCGAACAGCACTTATCGTGGCCACCAGCTGCCACTCATCCGGAGCTCACAGGTGACGTTGAACCCTGGACGGTAAACGTGGAGTCCCCATGACCGCGGAAGTCTATGAGTGCATGTGTTCTCTCAAGCGCCATCGAACTCCTGGTCTGAATGACCTCCCACAATTATTATTCAAAGATTGCAATGAAGCCCCCAGCAACAGCCTGTCTGACATTTTGCGTGCACTTATGAGCGGAAGTCTATCGATGACAGTGCCCGCTTAAAAAGGGGCACGAGGTGAGTGCAGCAATCACAAAAGACTGGCTTGTCCACAGTCGTAACCAGACCACCGGATGATCTTCGTCGTCGTCTTGTGGTGGTTGGTGAAACACCAACTCCATAGAAGCAAGTGAGATTACGACCTGGTGGGGAATGTTTTCACCAAATCCTCACAAGCTGACAGGTGTCAGACCAACGCCATACGTACAAACGTCTCATTATTTTGGTACTCCTTGATTTTGAAGGCGCGGATGACTCGAATTTTTGGTCTGTTTTCCTTGACAAACGTGCGAGGCAATGAACGCACTGGAAGTTTGCGAATATAAATTTTCTCAGTATTCTCATACATTTAGACCTGCGAGAGTACACGGAGGCCCTCCAAGGGTTTCCGTACATTTCACGTGCTCATCCCCTCCGTTCTGTTTTCTGTGTGTATTTCATAGTGGAGCAAGCAAAGAGATTGCCAATATTCGACCCGGCAGAGGGGTATGAAGCAGATTATGAAGAGCCTTGGTGCTATCGTTGCGAACCTTCGGCTAGGATGGGGACCGAGTTATTATCATGGCGCCTGTTCCCAGGGATGCAAGCGTTCTTATTGTTGTTGTTTCTGAGCAGAGTGCCTGAATGAGAGTCCTAAATGTAGTGCCGCTTCTCGCCGACAGTTGTGCAACTTTTACTTCGGTCTGTGATTTGTTGTTCAAAAGGCACGGTATATTGAGGCATCCCTTTATGGAAGGGAAGGCAGATTGGTACAAATGTATTTATAAGGTTATCACAGAATGTTCCATAAGGTTACACCACATTGGGCTGCGGTGAGAGGTTTACGGGCGCCCGACGCCACGAGCTGGATAAACGTTGTTTCACCCATGCCCCCACTGGTCTCTTGTTTGGCTGTAAATGCAGCAACCACAACATCAGCAGAATGTAGTGTTCCCGTGAACATATTGCGGGTATCTGCATTTGTTTCACTACGAAGGCACTGAGGGGTTGGTCCAAGCCCACCAATTCACTCCACGCCCAAGAGATTGAGGCCTGCATTGAGCGTGAAGTAGCACGCAGCGCTGAATTGATACCCACTGAACGTTACTGAGCAGATAGGCTTCCTGGCCAGTTTGAGGCTCTCACGTGACGCACTACGAATGGCGCACTTTGTGCGTCCCACTGGTGAATCTTTAGTTACGTTCCAGGTGCGTTTGGATATCAGACTGATGTCAGAGCCTATACCAAGTTCGTGGGTGACCTGTCTGCCATTGATACACGCAATGAATTGGTGATTTCACCATAAATGTAGCGGTCACGGCCTGAGTGGCCCCTTTTGTCGGGCCGATGTTTGTGCACACTCCTGAAGTTGTCACTGCAGCATTCTTTGTGGGCTTTTTGGTTACACTTGCTGTGTCTGCGGTTCAAGTATGAACAGTGGCATGAAAATTACCATTCACCAGAAAAGGACATGGGTTGGAGGTTTCCTTTGGATGCGTTTGGAATTTGAATGCCCTTTGGAAGCTACTTTACATACCACACAAAGCTAAGAGGAGGTGAAAGGTTCAATCATCTCAGCATCAACCGAGAGATTGATTTTGACATAGATTCTGATTCTGACATTCGACGGTAAGTATCCGAAGATTCCCACTCATTTCCTTTCGGTAGCCGAGTCCGAATATCTACATCGCGTGGCAGTTGAAGACTACCCACGGAGGGGGAGCATTTGAACTGATCCTCGATCATGGTGCTGTGCTTGAAGAGCTCGCATTCTTTGCTGACCACACCGGCACACGTTATGAAATATTCGGCTTCCCCTTTGTAGCCTGATAAGCAGTACTAAACGAGGGGGTTTGCTCGCCGAAAATGTGGGCCAGTGTATTGACGGTATCTGCGACGCTGGGGCCATGAGGGAGTTCGAGGAGTAGGATATTAGTGAGCCGATCATGTTCAGATGTCCCCAGTTTCCGCAGCAACAGCCGGAATCCTCATGCATCATCAAAGTAAGAAAAGTCGGTTTGAAACCTGTCCTCATATTTCTTGAAACAACTTTGGAAAGTTCGCTCAGATTCAGCATCGAGACTGAATTCGGTAATGGAGCTGGAACCAGCGTCTGCGGAAGAAGACGGGGGTCCAACTGTTTTTATCATAGTCACCGACACATTGTGCAACAAAGATTCAGTGGGCCTAATTTGGGCTTTTTAAAGCTGCTCCTGTTGCTCTTGTAAAATTAATTGGGGATGCTCCGTCACGCTTGACATCGAGGGTCGGGTGTGGTGTTTTGTACCTTTCTTTTACTTTCATTATAACGTTACGTATTTCATAAATTCCATAAACGTTTTTTGTTTGAATACGCAAAACCACAAAAACGCGCATTTGTGCAAAAATGGACATACAATACAGGCGTGGTCACGTGCTCCGACTTTCTCCTCTCATTCCACTCGCGCTTACAGCGGTCATTCGCGGGCTTCATGTGCTAACTCTGGTATCAAAACATTTCAGACTGTCTTCGGAGTTTATTGCATATGACAGCTTCTCGGAAAGAAGACCCCTGGACATCCACGGTCGGATTATTATTTATTCACTGACCTGGGCCAAAGACGAACTATTTTAAAGAGAACAATTCTTAGTGAGTCTGTTCCATTCGACCCTTTTTATTATTGTGTACTCAATTCAGAGTAATTATTTTTATTTCTTTGCCACACACACCTCCTGAAGTAGCTTTTTGGGGCACCCAGAACACTACACGGGTATGCCACCAGTTGTTGCGTCTTGTTCGCTGGGTGCGACCTCTATGTCGGTCTGTGGCTCGTTGTCCCGCCAACTATGGTATATCAAAGAGCGCGGTAGCTTGAGGCAGCCTTTTTTGGATAATGTAGAGTATTACGACCGTACTTATAGGGTTATCATCGAATGCTCGACAAGGTCACGCTGAAATCACCGTGAGGGGTAGAAGCGCCGGTCCTGATTGGCTGACACTCTGGCCAATCATAGTGTGCCTTCGGTTAGTCCGTAGCTCGCGCGTTACACATCTGCCCTGTCAGCGTGGTATTAGTTGTTGAGGCAGGCACCCCTCCGGACTGTAATATGCGGTGTCTGCCAATTTGATTGATTTATATGTAAGTATTGGTGATGTGCAACCTTGCTTACTGGGCTTCGGCTTATGAGCTTTTTCTGTTTTCCATCCACAGAAATTGTCGTGAATACATGCCTTCGGAGAAGCACTGTCCCATGGTGCTTCCATAGCGTGCATACTACAGGACATATGCGCCGGGATGATTGTAGCATACCGGCGCTAAGTCTCTTCCACTTTTGGTTCTTTCTTCACAGTAAAGCTTTCTTATAAATCATGGTTTTACGGCAGCGATGCATCAGTTTTGAACACAGATTTTGTACTATCAATGATGAGGATGATGATCATATGTGTGCCAACCGTAATAGTTTTGCTCGGTAGACTTGACCTCTCGTTTTCCACTTCAGTTATAGGTATCAGTAGAGAAGTTTGTGATGCCTGCATCTTGGACAGTTGCACGTCGTTTCGTTGCTTGTGTTAGGTGGTTGTGATAACAATTTGCCCTCGGAGAGCGAGTCTCTCTTCAAAGTAGTGATGGCAGCATGCCCTGGAGCACTAAGTCTACGCTGTCCGTCTTCGTTTTGGCCTGAGCACACGACCTGGACATTTTATGCCTGTCTGGGTAAGCGGTTGAAAGCAGTAGTGCAATGCCTGCACACGTTGGATATTTATGTTTATGTTTCTTTCCTCCAGCCAGCTGACAGAGTTTGAGATGGTTATCGTGCTAACATAATCTTCCCAATGGCAAGCAGAGTTACGCTTTAGATACGGAGAGAAACTGCCAGCAGCAAAGGGGAATCTAAGGTTAGTACAACACAATAACTCTTGTTGGTGATTACACCTATCATATCATGTCAGTTGGCAGAGATGAGATGAGGATTTTATGATTGTTGGTCACGCCGGAATCACGTGAGTTGGAGGGAATTTCGGTGTTATTTTAGTGACCCGTATGTTTCCAGGAGCAGGCAGTCCTAAATGATGGTTAGACAATTGAATCCCACCAGGCTGAGAATGATTATGACCTGACACTGATTGCGACAGGCTGGATAAAAATATATTCCGGTTCGACAGAATTAAGGCGCGGCAAGAATGATCGATGAGGTGTGAGGTAAGCTAGAGGTAGTCGAAGGACGTAGGTGGGGCATGGATATTGAAGATTTGGAACGAAAGCCATCCACAGAAGTGAGAACGTCATCTTTGCAACGACGGTCCATGAGGGTCAAAAGAGTAAAATGTGACACGACGTAGGTTAATCCAGTATGAGCATCGTGTTACTGGCACACTTGGCTGCCATTGTAATTGGATTTGAGGGGAGGGTAGTGACGCCAGGGCGTTACCCAATAGAAGGGTTGAGGGACCCTAGCGGAAAGCATGGATGGTAGGGCGTTCAGTCATGGATCGCTGGTAGTTAAAAACAACCGTTCGGCTACGACCGTCTGATCAGTAGTGTGAAAGTTGCACTCAGACAGAATATAGCGTCACCCATCATTCAATCACGTCATCATCAATCACGACATTCACATGACTTGCTGACTTATTGATGGGCTCCTCGAGTGACGACTTCTCAGACGGGACGTGTGAACTTTGGGAAAAGCCGATTAGGCCCAAGCCATTAGTACATAGGATGGAGCCGATATTATGGTCCGGAGTGGACTATTGCAGCAACCCAAGACCACGTAGGAATGAATTTAAGTGGCTGAGGGCGGTGGCTTGTAGATGATTCGAATTATTTCCTACATTGCGGATCGGAGATGTGGTCGTTACATGTGGAAGATTTTCGGGGGCTCTGTGTTTGACCACAGATGCCTCTGAGAGCATTGTCCGAGTTTCGTGGGAACACCAGATGAGTAATGGAGTACGCCAGATCGTTTTCGGTAAAATTCATTCTCCCGCGATAAGTCAGGTGGTCTGACTCCACAGATTACGCCGGTTATGCCATATACTTTCTGTGCCAAAAGACTGGCTCGTGAAGTCCTCGTTGCCCAGCCTTGTATAAAATGCAGCCGACCCAGGAGCAATCATTTCGTGACTCGGCAACGAACAACGGAATCTCTGACCCGTCATGTTAGTCGTGTTGTAAATGTCGTCTCCCCGGATGGGGACCAGTGGTTAGTCATTGTGACGGATATGACTGTCACACAGTCACTGGTGCTCTCGCATCAGCCCGACCTAAAGCTGCCACCTTGATATGGTGGTCGGGCCTGAGTGCTGCAACGATTCCACGGACTACACTGACTGGAACTTCGTTCCACAAGGTGCAACCATGACAGAAAGGCCAAAGGGGAGCAGTCGGAGTAAGAGTAGCGAGACATCGTACTACGAGGCGGTCTGGGGGTAAAGTCGTACTGTCCTGTGCGATAGGAGTGTGAAGGCAGTAAGGTGTTTCCCCAGGCAACCAGCATTTCCATATTTATGGAAGCAGCGATGCTGCCTTCCCCAGAGGAAGGACGGGTTAGAGAAGGTCGGTCCTGAAAACCGCACACTCCGGTCGGTCAACGGTTGACCGTGATCGCCGGCGCATTATTGAATACGGTCTAAATACTTTTAAAACCAAAGAACACGGTGCGGCCTAAAAGGCACCCGCATCAGCAGTGAGACAGCAATGCCTTGCTCCCTGCGTCCCCGAATTATACCAACCCCTTGCAGCCGAGCAGGTTAGACTATTGAGTCGTCGGCTCTGGGAAGGATCCCCGAACAAAACCCAACATCCTCCCACTATCTTGTGGGTCAGACTTTTGAGTCAAAGGCTCAAGGTGGGGTATCTCAACCAAACCTCCTTCCTCGACCTGGGTAACCGAGAAGTATTATTTGCCAGCACAGTTCTTTGTCCACCGACGTCCCTCTCCAACCCTTTCCCACAACACAGGCAAACGTTGCTGGGTCATTTGACTGTCAGTTATCTGACCGACAGGCTCCATAGTCCCAGCTGCCTATCAACAATAAACAAAATATCACCTTGCTAAATCCACGAGATCCTTTCTACATAGAAGCTTTTAACCTCCTTACTCTATGTCAAATTGGTAAACATGCAATGCTCGTCTAAAACTTCTACTCATTTAAAATTGATGTGTGTTGTGTCTCCGAAACACCCATACAAGATCCAAGTCTGGTTATGCATCTCAGAACGCCAAGGATGAACTCAGGTGTTTCATATTTCTCCCTCCGTGTGTCCGGTGATCAAGAAGCGATGATTCGTGGAATATATGGTGTGGGAATTGCACTCAGCCCCATAACTGAACGCACTTTGCTGGTTTGGATCCCAGTGAACAGTCATCTTTGCGCCGTCCGGTTATCGAGCTCAATGCCTATCGATATAAAAAACGTTGCCTGTTCGTAGTGTCGGCTTATGCCCCAACGGACTACAGTTCTGACGCTAAGATGGATACTTTCGATCGAGAGTTATCCGGACTCATTCGTCGAGCAAGAAGCACTGGTATTGTGATCTTTGCGGGCGATGTGAATGCCCAACCCAATCGCATGGACTCCTTGGAATCACTTCTGGGCGGTCCATTCGGAGTCTATATTTGTCGCACAGACAACGGACGGCGACTCCCCCAGTTGTGTAATGGTCATGAACTGTCTCTTACCAGCACGGACTTGCAGCATAAAGTTTCGCACCGCGTAACATGGCGGCCGCCAACTGCAAGCCAACCGTAAACCCAGACGGATCACGTGGCCGTCAACCACCGGCGGTGGGCCACAATTCAAGACTGTCGTTCCTTTTGGGGCACACAACTTGATTCCGATCAAGCCATAGTGTGTGCACACCTGACAGTTCGTTTCCCTTCAGGCCCTCGCAAGTCAGCAAGAAGCATGCCAATCCACCATCTTCGAACAACTTTCATAGCTCAACAGTATCGATCTAAACTAGCTCAACAACTGCCTACATTAAGGCAATATTGTACTTTCAGTGAGCACGTGGATGAAGCGTGACAAAATGTGGAAGGAGCTATGCTAGCGGCGTTCAGTGCTATCTGTCCGACTTCTCCGATACATTCAAATGACCACTGGATATCGTCGAGATCTCTAGTAATGATTGATGCCAGGAAATCCATACCAGCAGGCAGCGAGTGCGACGGCGCATGCCAATCCCTCAAACGCCGGATAATGAAGAGCCTAATTAAAGACTAAGAGCTCTGATGGACATCAAAAGCTCAGACAATGGAGGAGGCTTTTGCTAGCAGAAGCAGCTGATACGATTGACTGCCCCGAGAAACCAGCGGTCAGTGACACGACTAGTGAAGAAGACAGCTTATCAATTCACTTGAGCTGAGATGGTTCAGTGATTAGAGTGCGAATTTACCGACCGGAAGGTCCGTGGTTCGAAACCGACCTCTGCATCTCGACTTCTATCTAGGCTTGGGCAACATGGCATTATCTGGGCCCTCGTGCTTCCTTCGGGCGGCATGGCAGCTAGGCACCGAAAGGGTGTTACAGCTGAACGATTATCTTTTTTTATTATCATCCGAGGAGTCAGGCTCGTTAGAATCAACCAGCTTTCAGCCCAGTTCGAAAGCACATCTTCACTTTGCGACAAGTGCCTGAACTGCCCCATTCCTTGCAATAGTTAAAAAATAGCCATCTTCCTTCGTTTTAAGGCTGCTTTCGACTCCACCGATCTCCAGAAACGGTCGCTATATGTCCGAGAAAGCTGTCCCTTCTGATTTCTGGTCTCTTTTAAAGGCTCCATATACCCACGTCCTTGGACGTGTACGGGTATACGGAAAGCTTCTGGCTGAATTCATCACATTCAATGGTACCAGGCATTATTGACCCCTCTCGCCCCTCATTTTCAACTTCCTAATCGATGTGCTCCTTGAATCCTTTTCTGTCTGCCTCTAACACCTTGGGAGTCGAACTGCTCCTAGGGTTTTCACACCTGGGAATTCGGTGCGCCAGAGACATCACCCATGTACACTTTCGAACAGCATAAATAAATCCTGACCAAAGACAGTAGTGCACTGCACGTTTACTGCAGTGACATTATGCAGAATCTCAGCAGATATTCTTGTCGAAGTTGGGGTTCACATCAAATAACACGAGCGGATAGCAACACAAAAGTGGTCGGGAACATAAAACAATAAGGCGCATGTAGTCTCAGTTCAGTAGTTCACATGTAAGAGGAGGGGACGTCGACTTAGATCACCAGTTGTCCAAGCAAGACAAAAGTTGTGGGCTCGCAGCTTGAAGGTGGTTGGGTACGGGTAACGTGTCAGATCAATGTCGGAAGAGGTACCACCGATAATGGTTTTTTCCGGGGTAAGCGATGTGTTAAAGCGAACACGAGCTCTTATCTACCTGAGATCTAAGGGAAGTTCTTGGTCAGACATCCAGGGCGGTGTAATGTGAGTCGTGCTGGCTGTTGCCAGGAGTGGGAGTCTGATATTCACTGATGCGGGAAAGCACAATAAGCACTCGATAACAGTTGGCTCTGCGGTGGTTTGTATGGAATATTTTACCGGTAGATGAGGTCATACAACGATACTACACGGTAAACGAATTGCTTCAGCATGAGTAAGTACGCTCAGCACTTTTGTACGACCTTACACGCCATGTTAAAGAGCTGGGCATACACTATCCTAGTATGGTAGCGCCTCGGCGGTTTCAGTCGACCTCACTTAAAAGTGGTTGTGGCTCCAGAATGTACTATCGATATTTGGCCGTCGCATATCTCAGATTTGAAATGAGTGTTTAAGGCGCGATAGTCAGGAGTCCGTATTTCATGTTGTCGATCAACGTCTTGAGTAACACGGTAAGAAGACGGGAACTGGTTGATGCGCGTATTTCTCACTGGCTCGTCATTAACAGGTTTTCAGTAACCGGAAAACAGATTTTAAATGGTCTCCACAGCAGGGTGGGGGCAGTCACGTGGATAAGGTCTGGTTGGTCAAACTCATGCCAAGACCACGGTAGTCTTAGTGTTACATCACTTTTTTGGATACACAGCGGAAGCTCTAATCGGTTGATTGCTGTGGCTTTGGCTAACTACAGACCAAATGAGTTCCGGTGAATAAGTAGAATGTTATGTGCTGGGGCTAAATCAACCCGGTGACCTTTGATGAAGGGTATCTGTCAGTTGATGGCTGTGGTTGTTGACGCTCAGGAAAGTATGTCGGGGTTTTCTACTGCTGTCTGAGCGTCTACGAGTGCCAAAACTCAACTTGATGTTGTCAGCAACCTTAGCACAAACACGTGTAGGTAGTGAATGCGTTTTAAATGGCCCTCAAGGTATCAGTCTGTTTTATTGAGTGTCACTGTATTCCGTAATCCGGTTTCTACCTTCACCGCTTCGCAAATATTTTTAGCGTCACATCCATAGACCACGTTACCTAGCATAATCGGAAAACTAAACCAGAAACTAAGTTTCTCATGTGTTAACTCTAAATCAAAACAAGATGGAGGTTTTCGGGGAATGTGCAGTAAATCTTATGGAAATCCCTGCCCCCTCCCCGGAATTTCACTCAGATTTTCACGAAATGATTGGCATTTCTTGTCTTCCAGCTGCAGATGGGATAAACTGCTTCAGAGCAAAGCAGCCTTTATGCGTCGCTTTGTGAAAGCGGCGTCCACAGAACTGTCTCCTTGCGAAGTGACTATGGGTTTAATGAATAAAACCATAAGCGAAGCAATTTTCCAGTTTTTTAATATACCACCACCTTTTTTCGCTGCCCACTGGTAAGCAGTTGAACTTGAGAAAAAAGATCAAGTATAAGGTGCCTACACCTTTGGGCAGCATTAAAATAAACATGTTTGAGCATTATGTCGAATTAAGGCGCCCTCAGCGGGATCAACCCAGCGTCCTTTGCGAACCCAATCCAACCTTAGCCCAGCGCACAACAACAGGCGAACCTTAGATAGGCAGTCCCGCAAAGAAATGACAGCGTATGCGCCATTGGGAATCGATTGCGTGTCATACCCTGCAGGGTTTCGAACGACCTGCAAGTAGGATCATATGGACCCTAGACAGGAAGACACAAAGATCCCACGGCACTCGGTTTCCCTGTACCTCCCTTTATTTCACATTGCCACGTCATGGTCTGTCCCCCAGCGAGTCTTTCGCCAGCAATCGCTCGGAATACAAAACAACGCTTGCGCACCACTTCGTACATACTGACGCTCAGCTTCTGCGATCTTGGTGGAGTTCCACACTCAAATGTGGATTACGCCTTCCGGCTTGGTGAGCATATGCGATAAACCCTGTGGGTGGGGAACTCGTGAGACAAGCCGATTAGTCCACGCGAAAATTAACCCGGTGACATCTAGCGCTCCTTTTTTCATCTTTTTCAGGTATTATGTTATCGGAACCGCGCAAAAAGGTACGTTACTCTACAAACCCGAATGGCAATCTATGGGTCAATGACACCGCGGGCTTTGGCAGACAGATGTTAGAACGTCTGGGTTGGACTCCGGGCTCAGGGCTTGGCAAGAGGGGAGATGGCATATCCCGGCCATTGAAGGTATTTCATCATTCATTTACCCGTCAAACAGACTGTTCTTTCCAGCCTCATGGACAGAAAGGCCGAGAAGGTTTAGGGAAGAAGATAGACTATCATTTGGGCGGTAGCAAACAACTAGACGATTACGCCCAGCTGTTGAAAGAACTGAACTCATCTTATGAATCGAAGAAGCGATCAAACTCGTCAACTAGCCTAGAAGACTTGTCCAAATCTAGTAGCAACAGACTACATTACTCCAAATTTGTGCGCGCTAAAGACGCATCGAGGTACGATGAAAAGTCGTTGGCAATTATTCTTGGACTGAAACCAGCAAAATCTAAACAGGAGTCAACTCCAGAACCAGCAAAACCTCCAGACGATTTCGGTGTCAAGACTATCAGCAGTTCACTATCAATCAACGATTATTTTAAGAAACGGCGGGCGGAGTTGCAGGAGTCCCGTTTACAGACAAACAAATCCAGTTTGCACAACCCAGATCCGCAAAATGAGACAGGAACTTCCAGAAAACGGAAAACAAGCGAGCTAGACCAAAGCCCTTTGCCAAAGAATCCCGAAGGCAAATGCTCTGTTGGCGTTTGTTGGGATGCACACAACCGTGAACCCAGTGTCGGCGCCCCATCGGGTAACTCTGCTGTCTTACGAAATTTGATTTATGTTTTAGACGAAGGAGATCCTGCGCAAAGTCGCTTACCTGATTGTAACGAGACGAGCGGTAATCTTTTCGTCTGTTTCATTAACTGCTTCCATGTTGCAGGTCCCAACATCACCAGACGTACCAGAAATGTTCCGACAAAAAGTGAGTAAATAATTCACTTCTACCTTATGAATGTAGTACCAAAAAGTTGCGTGTTCCGGTCCACAAATTTGCTTGCGATCTCTGGTTACAAACACTACTGATTCCTACCATCCTGTCTTTGTGTACATATCCCTATTTTCTCAAATAGTTATTTGGATTCAAGTGTGTTATTTCCTCCTGTCTTCAAGGTGAACAGATTAACTGACGTTCAGCCTGAATAAGGATGCAGTGACATTTCGTTCGAAATAAACCAACGGTCTGCGACGGTCGCTTCCCCTAAGAATCATTCTTCAGCCTAGCAAAAAACCTTATTTTGACCAGAAACCAACTTTATAGTTACCAAGGTGACCCTCGATCCCACCGAGATTAGTCGTTGAGTGGAATCGATGGAATCAGTCGGTCGGGGTTCGATTCGTATCTTGTTATTATACATGAACCAGACTTCTAAGGATCTGCTTGGTTGTCCTGGTCGAGTTATTCTCCGAAAATACATATGGATCGTCAATAACTTCTTTACACGAGGTGATTTGCACCTTCACAACCAGCCTTGCAAGGATATCCGGGCATACTTCTCATTCAGCCTCTGGTAAATCCCTATTGCCACATTGTACGCCATAAGAAGCGTGCGTTTTACTCCTGATTTATGTTCAGGTCGCGTTTGACTTGTTTTCACGTTCCACACGGCTGAAATGGGAGGTGGTTCGTGGTCAGAGTGCCAATTTACTGACCGGGAGTTTCGTGGTTCGAAACCGACCTCTGCATCTCCACTTCTCCTGTCTAGGCTTGGACAACCGGGCAGTATCTGGGCCCTCGTGCTTCTTTCGGGTAGCATGGCAGCTAGGCACCGAAAGGGTGTTACAGCTGCACGATTATTTTTAATGGGATTGGCGGAAGACTCAATGCTGTCCTCCACGTTAGCGGGTAAGGCAAAAATTGGGCGATTTGGTTAGTCAGAAATACTTGTGGAAAGAATCTCACCTCTCCTGATCTTTCGGACCAATCTTGACTCGAGGTGTAAAAATTCATTACGTCAGTCTCAATTCGCGTCATTCACTTTTTCGTCACGGTATTTTGTATTATCGCAACCTGGTTCACACTAACCCGGAACAAACACAAAGCGATAAAGTTCCCTTCATGATGAACAAATTGGGACAACAGTCGTGACGAGCATTGAATCATTAGTCATGGTAAGCTCAACACGATTTCCGAGATCCGCCCAATGCCGAGGAGGTAAATGAGAACAAACGAGGTAGTCATGTTGATGTTTTGAAGCAAAGGTTCTAAAGGTTTGCTGTTTGCTATACAATCCACGTTGGCTGAAATCCGGTATGGATTTGTGTCATCGGTGTTCGGACAATTGGACACCTGCGCCTGGTTTTGTTGTTATGAACGGCTTGCTCGGAGCCGGGAGTGCTCCTGCGGGTGAATCCGGCGTTACCCCCCGAAGGAGCGAGATCGGTGAACAAACTCGCTGAGGCTCGCTAACAGCCATAGCCTATGCGTGATGGCATTACAATGGGGATCGGCACCGCAATAAACGTGAGGTAGTTGTTTCATCCGTCCATTCCTTGACATTTCCTTGTAATGTTGCGCAATATAATAACCATATCCTCCGGGAGCTGCCAACGAGGAACCGTTTCGGTTGTTATGGGTAAGTAGGCTGTACAAGTGCTGTAGGGACATAGTTTCATTGTTATGAATTAGAGCCAACTTTACTTACCCGTCGACACCCTGCAACTGATACGGCGTAGAAGACCTAGTCTTTCAAGTGCGATTTTGCTCGTGGAGATGCGTCCACATTCTGAGCACCCCCATATTTTTACTGGTGTTCCTGGTCGACCTTGGATAACTAGTTTATGTTCGGGTATCGAGGTGCGCCACCCCTATACTTATGGGCTGTCACCAACTGTCTCTGCTTAGCTTCAGATTTCCCCATACTCGAAAGTGAATTTGCTGTTTCTCAAGCCCGCTTAAAGTCTATCTGTTTGTCGTAGTTTCGGTCATCCTTAGCCCTGTGGACCATTCTTCAACTGCTATGTAACGGTTGTTTGATAATACGATCCACTGCCATGCGTTTAGCTTGGGCGAACCAGCGCGGCTGGTCGTGAATGATTCCGTACATTTGCTTTTTGAAGAACCTAACCATTCAAGGGCCATTGTATGCGCATTCTTCTTGGCAGATTTTGCAAATGAGATCGATCATTGACTCGGACATGAATCTCACACCGTCCGTGCCTAATTGTCGTATAAAAGTGTAGACAATACGATAACTCGATACACCGCGATTTGAGCATCCCATCTCCTCTTAATCGAATCAAAGACCTATGTAGAGTCAACGAGTAGGACATGCAGTGGTTGGTTGTGTTTGCGGTGTTTATGACACAATTGTCCCCTTGGTTGTTGGTCTGTTCGCCGAGCTTGGCAGCTGGATTGCGAACGTTTTATCACCAATTGAGGTGACATCGCCAGTGCACTCACTAACCTCAGCTGGCCAACCCACGTTCAGATTGCTTTTATTAAGGCTCGTCGATTTTTTTGCTTCCAGACTGGGGAGGGTGATAATGCTGGCTGATCCCGTAAATCCTATTCGCAAATTTCCTGCAATTATTGCACATGCTCTTCTGTTCTAAAATTGAGTATAAATAATTTAGAGACGGATAGCTTGTGACCTGGCAACGAGGTGTTCAAGCGCTGACCAGTAAATTTATTCGGGTTAACAAGTGCCACCTCCCTGGATGGGTACCCCGGGACTCAACTCACCAGTGGTTAGTGAAACTGGCAGATATGGCTCAATCAGTCAGTGGCGCTCATGCACCAAAGATGTCGACGGCAATGCGCATCTACCCAGCTTTTCGACTCTACAAACAACAAGACGGATTCAACAACTAACTGATTAAGCCACCGCCTCCCTTCCCCACTTTCCGGTCACCGAAACTGTAGCGGTTGAAACCAGCATGCCCTTGGTAGATGGTTTGTAGCTGACAAACTAAACTGAACCCTTGGGTATTTTGAGACATTACCGCCTCAGAGCTGAATCATTGAAACATGTCCCTACAATAAGTGGTATGTCAAGGAGTGCCCTAGACTTCCATGCAACAGGCTTATCATAACTTCACACAGAATATTATCGGATGGTGGCTTCGGCTACGGTAGTATAAAAAAAAATACGATTTTTTTATGCTACCTTAGCCGAAGCCACATACGGTCTAAAAAGCAATTTCTACCTGCGAGAACTAGCGCGCACCGGAATTCTGTGTCCATCCACATGACCTGGTGTCTAACCCTGGTTCATCGTGTGACGCGCACCTTTTGTCCCCCCTCCTAATTCACCCGTTCCGGATAGCTTTTTTAATAGTTTCATTACATTGTTTGCCTACCTTCGTATCCGCTACTAGATTGCAACCAAGTACTACTGGAGGACAAGTCGGCCTCAAAAATATCGCACACTGCAGACGTCAGTGTTCAGATATCTGCACAGGTGGCGACTCAGTCACATCCACTTGTCGGGGAACCTGAAGCAATTTTTGACTTGATTAGGAATAATGGTGTTTCTTAAAAAAATCGTTCAGCTGTAGCACCCTTTCGGTGCCTAACCGCCATGCCACCCGAAGGAAGTACGAGGGTTGGGATGCTGCCAGGTTGCCCAAGCCTAAACAGGGGACGTCGACAGGTAAAGGTCGGGTTCAAACCACGGACCTTTCGGTCAGTAAATTCGCGCTCTAACCACTGAGCCATCTCGCCCCCAATGTTTCGTAACTAAATGACAACCAGCTGAATAATCTGTTCGGCTAACGTGTGGAAGACTGAGCCGGTGAACCTTTACAGCAAGTGCACTACCACATACTTTTCTAATATAGCTAGCCGTTCTCTGCTCTGAACAGCCCATTACTGCGATATGCAGTGATTAATGGCCCGCACCGCGTCGTCAGTCGCCAACTGGGACGATGAACCGCGACTCAGTGGCAGCATGCCAGACGAGCCATAAGAAGGACCGTTATTTCACTGGCTAGACGTTCGGTTTCGGCGCGAAGATGACAATACAGTGGCTATCAGAATTGCATTCATCTGTTTAGCCTAGAGGTAAGTGGCACCCACAGTACGACTTGGCATTGTGAACTGGAGGTCAATTATACATGAGGCCAGATTTATCACGCTTCCCCGACAGGTGATAACTACAGTTTAATGCCGTCATCGATAATGAATAACGCAATACCGAACGGAGTGTTTTTGTTATTTCAGTTGAATTAGCTCTCGGTGAAGAAGTATCCATGACCATAGGCACTAATCGGCCGCAATAGTCCCCACACAATCTCAAACCACTCGAGGTTAGCTATCTCCCCATGCCAGGCGTTCGATGCAAAAAGTCACCTTATCGTATATTATTTCTAAATTCAATAGATTCGGAAAATAGGGCATTAAATACCTATTATGATTGGACCTGATTGACCCGGGCGCCATGTGAAACAGCGTCGGTGTTCACATTTGTACCGACCAGTGCTTCCAATTGTTCTGCGGAGGTTGGCAGCTGATCTGTCAGACGAATGGCCGAACCATCGGGCGATACGACAAAATCATCCTCTAGGCGCAGTCCAAGTCCGACGAATTCTTTTGGGATCTGGTATTTATCGCACAGCTGCGGCCGCATGTAAATTCCGGGCTCCAAGGGGAAAACAACACCCGGTCGGAGGGGATTGGAATGCGAGACCGTAGGCGTGTCATGCACATCCAGCCCAAGAAAGTGTCCAACGGAGTGTGGACAGATATGTTCCGCGGCCTGAGAACAAGAAAAAAAAACATTTTGGTGGCGGTTTGGAAATTGGAAGGGAAGATATAAATAAACTACCGGTGTGCAGTAACTGCGGGATTCACACAGCAAACTTGGTGGTAAAACAATGAAACATACTGTGCGTAGTGAAGTGATCGCTTTTTTTCTGGGATACACAGTAGTGGAACGAACGGAAAATCCGCGCAACACATGCACTTGTTTGCTCTTTGAACACATCCATATCTTATAATCATAAGCAGTGTGATCCAGTTTTTTTAATTACCACCTAAACATAGTAGTCCTTTTCTGCAAGAGTCCTAAAGAAGAGGTATTTGCCCCAATAACCGCGTCTTCTTTGTACAAACAGGTCACCACAGTAAAAGTCCCGAATGTGAAAAGCGACACACTAAGGAGGGGTTGAAGATCGTTGATACTCGCGAACGAGATTTGATTCGGTGTGGAAATTCTGCCTGGATGAGAGCAATTGAGTCATCAGTAGCAACTTTGCCAATGCAGCGCTCATAACAGGGCTTGGCAAATCGTCAGCCCCGCGACGATCATCACCTACCCTCATCAAACACATGCCGACAAACGATAGCGTTGGCATGCTGTATGCTCTAGCAGCTCTGTTGCCATTGTAACATTAGGGTAACTAAGCATGCCACTGTGGTACTACAGCATGAAAACTGTTGTCATTTTATGGCCAGGTAACAGGTGATAACAGGGCCGTTCAGATTCGTTAGTAGTTGAGACCCGGGTCATTCGATTTCTCGAGGGAGTAGGCTGCCTTCGATCGACCGACCAGCAGCATCCCCGGGGCTGGCAAGTGGTTTGCTTCGCCTGACACGCCATCGCAAGCGCACGTCGCCTCGAATTTAGGCAACCACATCCGTAGACTATAGACACAGATTCCGCAATCTACCGCATGAACGCCACCAGCCACTCGATATCGTCAATTCCACACACTTGTAATTTCTACCTTTCCCCCTGGTTACGGTTGGTATACTATTGACAAACTGGTTACGGATCAGTCTCCTTTTTTGAGTGCGCTGGCTTCAGGAATGGCGCAAACCGCGAGGTGGACAACGCATGACTTGGCAGAAGGGTGTGAAAGAGATTACGAAGAGTTTGGGTGTTGTTGGTGTTGTACGCCTTCCAGGGTGGGGTCCCCGTGATCCCGCCTGTGCTTGGCTGGAGACATTGCAACAAATAGCGGCTGATCGACGTCAGTGGCGTTCGTGGTGTTAGTTTCTTTCCAGATTGTCTGATTGAGTGCTTGGAGGTGTAGGCACCTCAGAATGCTTGATATGGGCCAGCATCAGGTCCCCTCCCTCATACACTCTTTTTCCCCTTTTTTCACTCTATGGCTTTAAATACAGTTAGACAAAACTTACGATTGTACGCCAGTGAAGCATCAGTTTCAACATTGATGTTGCCGTCTCTGGTGATGATGATGGCTTCAGGAAAGTCCAAAGAAAGTTGTCGCAGTAGCTACTCGGAGGCACCATTGAATGTCCCACTGGATGGTATCAAGATTACTTTCTGCAAAAATTTGATGGGTGGGATATACCTAAAATTATGGCGAAAATTGATGGGGTACCATGGATAGCAGTTGTCGGTCCGGGAGTAGGAGGGTCAATCATCATCACAATTATCAAAAGAGCCAAATAAACCATGTGACATCGGTGTGCGGGTAGTAGGTGGGACTATACCATGCGTTCGCGGGAGTTAGACCGTCACTATTCAGGTACGTGAGGTGGAATTATACCTGCAGTTGTCTTGTTGAGTCTTGTACTGATTTTCAGAACAATGTGATGTCTGCGAACCAGAATACCGTTGCTGGTTGCCTACTCGATAAAATGTGGTTAGCAGCAGCTCTTGCAGGATCATGGTGTGAACGAACATGTGGGTGCAATCGTCGGACTGGGCAACCCAAAAGGTCTCTCTTTATCGGATGATCTGGTGAGCGCCATTGCCCACCACGGCAATTTTGCAACTTTGCAGGTTAAGTTGTGCCATCCAGTTTATCAATGGCTGAGTGGGGATCTACACTTCATCGTTTTATGAAAGCTGGCCATCATTATCAGACCGTGCCTATTTCATCCAACAAGAAAACATCCGACTTTGAAGGACCGAGTTCGGGCGAACAAATTCGGTGAAAAGAGGTAACATTTCCTAGATTTTGGGTGACCGTTATAGCCCGCTTTTTGGAGGATACTTGGAGTGGTGGACACCGAAATACATCCGTGTATATGAAGAAACACATCTACGTGCTGGATCATACCATGGGATGAACCAATGAATGATGGAAGCACAAAGTAAAACTCTGCCGGAATACTGGTATATACGAGAAAGCAACGTTTAGTTGTGTTCAGAAATGCACCTGTATATGTTGAGATTTACCTCGGAACAGTGCCAGTTGACTGACCGAATAAAGTGCAGAGACTGTACAGAAGCAACGACGTGGATCGTTTCAACTGTAGTATGAACCGGTTGTTGCACTGGTGTGTGCCTCATTACTACAGCACGTCACAGCCAAACGGCAGAAACTGAGAGGGAAGCTAATGCCGTCGATCCTCAGCAGATTGAGCGATTTGAGCTTTGAATCGGGTTCGGTCGTTGGGTATCACCAACAAACACAGTGTTCTACTCGAGCAAATAAATAAATAACATTTCGTGAATTCATTGATTTTAAAGACATGAAAAAAAATTTAGATCCAGCTATGTAGCAATTCTTCACAGGCACAACTCATCTTCCGGTTATTTTTCAAGGTGCACGTAGCTCCACAGTTTGCGCAACAAACACACCGAACTCCTAAGCGACAGAGGTAGTTTAGAATTCGGAGGAAAAACAAAAACAAAGACGTTAAGTAAGGCCAGCTCTGCGATAAGAAAGGACATAGCACCTAAGCACTTTTTCTCTAAGATGTTGGAAGGGCTAACGGAGTGCCATTCGTCCTCAAGAGATGTTGCGCAGAGTCAGCTGCTTCCTGCCTCGTTAAGGGCTCGGCGTTGGACGCACATTATTCTGAAACTAACCTGATCGAATACCGTGGTGTCCTTACGATGCACAGTACCGCCAGGATGCCCGAGCCTCGATATGCAACGGTCGAAAGGTCGACGTATTTCCATGTTAAGTGATTGAACCTTAGACCCGAAGCTACCTCAAGTTCAGGTTAGAACAACTGAAACCTGAAGGCTACCTCAGATACCGCATTTCAAAGGCAGTGCCACATATTCGTCCCACTGATGGCAACGAACAAGAACTGAATGATTTGATGAATGAACAAACTTACTTCTAAGGCTTTGGTCGAAGGTATTATACGTTCAGAGACTAAATGCCGTGCCAGCTCAGTCAGCATGATTCGATGAATATCTGCCAAATTCTGCTCTGGAGAAATCGCATTAGCACAAGTGCGTTGAACTTCTTCCAGAATGTCGTGAAGTAGGCGCTGAGCAGGAGTATAGTGGCCTTAAAAACAAGGACAAAATGAGTCCGGTTTGCGGAGAGACGGATAGTCGAGACATTGTGTAGCAAAGGAAGTGTAAATTCTAAACTGACAGAATAGGAGAGGTGTGATATCAACCGTTGTTGCCGAAAATACACAGAACCCACTACTGTTGCATTGTAAATAATAAAGATGGACGTCCGTGCTGGAACGCTGGACGTTGGGATCATCCAGTTGCATGCTTTTGGACAATAAAAGGCAATGTGCAGCTTTCCGTCCAACGGCTGCGTGGCTTAGCACACACATCTGGTTCATTCTTTAGCCACATCCATCCGAATCAACCGGACAGGATAGCCAAGTGCACTCATGCTATAGAGTTGGTTGATTGGTTTGGTAGATTACTGGTCAATTTGTGGTACCAAGTGTCGTGATACCGGGGGAGGAAAACCGGTGTGACGGATCACTGAAGACGGACGGAAAACCGCTGGCTATGTGAGCTTCAGCAGATAACACAGGAACCGAGGACCTCTAAGAAACGACGCTCAAGGTGACAGGGGTTTAATCTGAACATGCCCATCATTGCAGTATGATAAGTTTTAGTTTCTACAAACTTGATTCTGTATGATCAATGCGTAAGCTTTCATCCACTTGATAATGCAACCGGTTGAATTTCGTTCTAAACTTAACTACTTTGTATCTTGCTGTGATAGAGCGGGTACACGGCACGACGACAAATCGCAAAGGTCTGGGTTGAACAGGTCAATAGTAGCAGTGGAATGCTAATGAGTAAATAGAATGGATTCACTAGCAGGCGGATGCTGACAGGTTTTACGGTTAGCTCAAGGCCACTAGGACCAGCAGAAACGCCAATCAAGGAGGGGTGTTTCTGTGATAAAGGTTGTCTGAACGCACGCATCTAATTTGACCCACACAACTGGACAGGCGCGTGCTCATCCAGTACCGTAGCTTCGTAACCGGTGGATCCACACGTGTTGTGTCGATTATTCTAATACATTCTTGGCTGACACATTCGCTCGCTAGGCGGACTTAGTCCCCTCATGCTGTCTTCTGGAGGTCGCATGCAGTAACACCACAAAAGAAAGTGATCTTATCCTCACCTTACCTCCAGGCAGGCTGATAGTACGAACACAGTTGCACCAAGTTTTCTGCTACAACCAACACTTTCATGGTGTTCGATACGCACGAAATTCGTTTAGTCAAACTTCCTTTACAACTGTTTTGTTGCCCCAGCGAAAAATTGCTCATCTCTACCTAATGTGGTGGATACACAATCTAATCAGAAACCAGCGTGACGGAATAACTAGTCCTCAAAAGTCGAGCAACAGGACTACGCCATGCACGCTGAATCCTCGATGTTCTGATTGGTGATATCAGTCGAGTAACGTCCACTAATCCACTGCTTCTACTGGCGCATCGGAATTTGCAACGAAAGATTGCACACAGTGGCTGACTATAGGCAAGTTGATCAACTTTTTCAATGTGGATTTTTAACTAGCGGTTTTATTCCACGAAACTATTCGTATCCAAACTTCCAAGGGAGGGGGTGGACCAGTCTCCCCAGCACAGATAACTTTTTATCGGTTCGGGTTTCCTCATAAGCTATTTGAACTTATTCCAAAGGCCATCAAGCACACTACTCGTAAACTGGCGCTGATGGTGAAGAACGACGGGTAAAGATGAAGTGCTAACAGCCCAGGTCTCCGCAATAAAGAGGACTCACAAGATGCGCGATCGCTGTATCGCCTGTTTGATCAACCAGACATTTTCCATAGTGGACAAAGATCCTTGTAGCCTACGGTTGACATTCTCAATCGTTGGTAATTTGTTGGAATATTGGTAGCTCGGGTGCATTAGTTGGTAATTGATCAGGTGGCTGTTGATCTGTTCGCCGAGCTTGGCAATTGATTTGCAAACGTTTCGTCGAGGAGACATCTTCAGTGCGCTGTTGGGTGGGTCACCTGATCAATTATCAATTCTCAATCGCCATCTGGTTCAGTCAACGCGCTTTTATGGTGTTTAGTAACCGGTAGCTGGGTGAAGACGACACTTGCGTCTGCGCCAATTCAGGAACCTCAACTGAGATTCAACGTGCGGGTCCAACGTTTCGACGAGCAACCAGCTTCCCCCAGCATGGTTGACGTATGTCTGAGTTCGCTGGTGATTAGCGAACGTTTCGGGTTTCCAATTGGCATTAATAAACGCTTTTTATCTGTCGAATTCTTGCCACGACATACTCCATAGGGTCAATAGTCCTCGGACAATTCATTTCGGGCTAACCAGAAGCAGGACACAGAGGTCTACACCCACGTCTACTGGTTCAACCTGGACAGCACCAATGGGGACCCGGTAGGTGGTGTTCCCCGCAGCTTGGCAGCCCCAAAACATCCCGTGCATGTGGCACTGAGTCTTGTCCGGTATCATAACACGCTTGTTAGCTCGTGGACACTGGTCTCGTTGACTCTGTCAGCAGATTCGTGAACCTGACTGTCGAGAATGCCTACTCAGATTGACTCCAGGCGATTTCAGTGACGTATGATACCATCGTACCTTCGGCGGTCACCGAAAGGCACAAGTCCTAAGGTAAACATGGATGCATACACAAATCGAAAGAACTGGACCAGGAGGAAAACTACCTTGGCATCCAATCTGTAGGAATGAAGGTTTGATCGGAAACCCTAATCTAGGGTCCCCACTCCGAAGATATCCAAACCATCGTACGACCACGTAGTGACATGGCACAGAAGTGTCAGGGTGAGACAGCTATGTTGCTGTCAAGCTGATACAGGTGAGGTGAATGAGACTGCGGATGTGTGGCGGGTGAGGTGGCGAATTTAGCCCATTTTTTGTCTTAAATACCGAATCGTAGGTCTTTCAAATATTGAACATGTACAGCAGCATTTTAAAGGCATCCTATTACGGATGAATAAATTCAACATTTTCTTCCACAACCTGTGACAGTGAATCCTAGAGGCTGTACACGGGCTTCCCAGTACAATTAGTTTAGGCTCAAAGAGTTGCTGTAATGCATGGATAAACCTCGTTTGGGAGAATAACAACGGTGTGTCACCAGTCTTTGGGTTCTTTGTGAAGGTACGCTGTATAAATGAAGTTTAAAACACCCCATGTGGTTATCAAGACATCACTGTCGATGGGACAGTAGTAAAGGAGGTAGAACTTACCGTTGACGGGCCATGTGCGCGTGACGTCTGCTGTGTATCCTTTGTACAGACAACCAAGGTCCATTAGCACGAGTTCATGATCACGGACAGGCTGGTCGTTCTTCATATAATGAATAGTGTTCGCTCGTAGTCCACCAGCAACCACTGGTGGATATCCGAGGGCAAGACCGCGAGCGCGGGACTCAAACTCGACAAGGTTGCCCAAAGCGGACTCGGTAATGTCTGGATGAGAAGCAGCCATTGCTTTTACAAGACACTGAGAAGTAGTCAGACAAGCGTGCTGTAGAAGTCGAATTTCTGCGGGCGATTTCACGTACCGCAAACTATCCACCAAAAGATCTGGGCTTTCAATTTTAATCTGATGCGACTCCCGTAGACGCAAGACTTTACTGAGAACGAATCTGTTAGGTACTGGTAAAGAAGTTGTATCCTTGTGGGTCAGAGGAGAATACCACAGAACTGTGTTGGAATTGAGGCGCTTGAGAAATTCCTGAAAGTCACGCAAGGGGTGAACCTTGTGGATTCCAGTAGCTTCCTGTGCCCCTTCAATACCTGCTGTGGGTCCATTCCAGAGCTCAGCCTGGTGAGAGCGTACTTCAACAAATAAATATTCCAAGTGGTCTATCTGTGGCTCAGTATTGCCAGTAAAAGGTTGTTGCACTGATATATCCATGGCGAGGATCGCATTGGCGTCAAAGAATCCAGTAAAGTATAGGAAGTTCGAGTCTTGGTGAAACCGATAGGGAACGTGATAAGCCATGTACTGTATTTCAGAACCGGGGAAGAGAACCACATGTCTAGAAGGGCTATCGGACATACGGGAAGCGTGCCGTCCTAGCTCTAAAACCAGCGCTTTCCGTCGTTTGGCCAATTCATCCAGGGAAATCGACGGTGGTTCTAAGGATGATAAACTACATCTCTGTAGACCGCAGGGTAGCCGTCGAGGAGAAAATGCCTTGAAGTGCTGTGAAGCGAGCCTGAACCCTCGTTGCAGTATCATCATCATACGGGACGCGGTCCTGATTCATGGGTACTCACAAAGATTAGAACCTCTGATCTTGACACAGATCTGGAAGGGAAAATACATGCGGTGTGGAGTACATTCATCTGCAGACAAGGATGCCGACTGATGGAGTCAGCCACTCGTAAAAAACCGTGCCTATCCGGACGGTTTAGACAAGCAACTCCAAAGCTTGCAGCTATATTGACAACTGGTGTACGCAAGGACCCAAATCAGTTTATTCACTTCAGCTGTTCAGACATGAACCACAAATAAAGTAAATGGTCTGATTTGATGGGACTAAGCGCCGTCTATGAGTGAGAAAAATATGCAAGTGCGCCCTGGTATGTAAGTAAGGACATAGTAGCAGTGGATAGGGGGAATCTAACCCCCGTAAGAAGTATTGTTGAGGAAACACTTCTTCCTCACTTCTTCCTCAGTGCGATATGGCCTGAGAAGGAACCGTTGCCGTTGCTTACTAAAAAACGAAAGCCTCGAATGCACTGTCGCATTCATGTACAATTTGGATTAGACTCGGTACGTACGGAAGAAGGTGAACGACTGCTGCAGCGCCGACATTTTACGCAGAACTAACTTCCGAAATAACCGAAGTCATCTCGCCACATAG
The DNA here is from genome assembly GCA_004794785.1 of Opisthorchis felineus. Taxonomy (NCBI): domain Eukaryota; kingdom Metazoa; phylum Platyhelminthes; class Trematoda; order Opisthorchiida; family Opisthorchiidae; genus Opisthorchis; species Opisthorchis felineus. Next base: position 1,181,440 of record SJOL01006440.1, read on the forward strand.
TGTCCTCCAGCAGCGTGCCAGCCATGGATCCAAATTGATCACACCACCATCAGTTACCGATGGCACGGACCAATAACTGATTGTCACTCGTTTTCGAACACTTCTGTGGATTGTGGTCATGCGCTCGTCCGGAGTCGGTCTCCTCTTCGCTTTTCAGGGCCGTGTAAGGGGCGGACGAGTGGCTTAGCAACCGAGAGGCTGGAAGACTCCGAAGTTAAACAAAATTATCATAACCGTCTTCAGAACTCTCTCCCAAACGCTCCACCGTCACGTAATCACTGAACATACCATTTACGATTCCAGGAGAGGCGCTGGAGGCTATAGAGCGTTTTACGTACCTTAGAAGTATCAGTTACGAGTATAGAGTGATGGATGAGTTTAATGCACGAATCTCTGAGGCTTAGGTCGCGTTTGCTAACTTGAGACACCTGAATCTCAAGGGACGGCTACAGCACGGGCTGCAGCTCTACGGCCATGAGGCGTGGCCTCTGCCAGCAGCCGAAATAAGACTTCCTCAGGTTTCCACCAACCGTTGTGTCGAAACCAAAGGTTGTGCAGGCTGGTGCCAGCGAATCCGCAACGGTACAATCATAAAACGGGTGTTCGGCTATGCATCAGTGATTTTAATCGAGGAATGTGTGCAGTGCAAAAATCTGTATTGGTTTATTCCTGTACTGCGCATGCCGAATCGTCGCTTGCCAAAGAGTGCTGTTCCCCGTGCCCAATTCAGAGTGGTGAAAGCAGAGAGGAGGCCAACCTTTGACCTGGAAGAGAGAAACGGAATCAATTAGAAAAAATTTGGATATCAGTGCAACGGCTTCTACGTGATCCTCCTGCTCACGGTAGGTGACGCTGCAAGATATGGCTGCGATTAATGTCAGTGGCATCCTTGTGGTCAGTTTGTATCCAGATTGTTCGAATGGGTGTCTGGAGGTACCTCGGAATGACTGTGGTAGACCAGCACTAAGTCCCTTTCTCATCCGATTTTTTTTTTCACAATAAGCCTTTCAAATAAATTATGACTGTGCGGCAACGAACCATTAGTGTTGAACGCTGATGTGCTGTCGATGGTGACCTATGTTGCAGAAGTTATTTCTAGTGAATAACGTGAGTAGGTGAGACAATACAAACCGGATTAGGCTTCCAGCTTGGTGGACGCAACCCAGATTATCTACTGGTAGTTATTCACTATAGGGGGAATAGGGTTAGGGTTATATTAGTTTCGGGATTTGTCTGCCACGTTAGACTACACCAATGGAGTTCCGTGTAGTTTAGTTGCTACCACAGGTCCTTGGCGCAGGACTGTATGTTGACTAACCAGACAGCACCTTACGGTGGGAGACCGGAAGTTAAATATAGGGAACGATTCCAAAACTAACACAATACAAAACCGAAAGATCGTGAAATCCAACAAAGGCTGGAAAACTTAAACATCTAGGGTGCTAGGGTATGCACCTGAACACGTTCCCAGGAGGCTCAGCTTATTCACGGTTTACATTACAGGTGTCAGGTGACCCAGAAGCGGCTCACCGTGATCTGAGTGAAGGGGGTATTGTATTGGGTACGCGCTGAAGACGCCATTCCGGACTGGATTTCAAGGAACCGCCAATCGTGTGTATTCAAACTAGCCAGGTCTGCAAGACAACGAACCCAAACCCGAAATTCGCTCATTATCTCCGCATACGCCCCAACAAACAGCAGCGGTAACACTGATTGGTGCAGGATTTTTTAGACACATGCGGATGCCAAAGTGCACAAATATCACTTCTCTGGCTGGCGACTTCAGTCCCAACTTGGAACGAACAGGCAAGTATGAGAGTTGTCTCGACAGAAGACTTGGTGTGGATGCTTCCGGTTAGGAGGACTACCTCCAAACGAAAAAATCCACTTTACTAACGATTTATCTTGTATAGTAAAACCTTGTTTCTACATTTCAGTCTCTCACTGACATCCTATTGGACTGTTAGCTCTTTTTATATCTTGGTTCAGTTGAATTCCATGTCACGGAACGATCCACTTGTTTGCAGTATATCTTCCTCGACGTTGTTTGTCTTCTCCATTCCGATGAACTGACGAGTCTGACTGATACATTATCAAACAGGATATAACACTTTTCAAGAAATACACTCTGGACCTTACCGTGGTGTGACGGTTTGCGCACCTCAGCGACCCACTGAACTGTACTGCGGGGTGTCCCCGCGACACGCACAGAGTCTCTCATACCAGGTTGGTCAATGGTTAGAGGTCTGATAAACACAGTCTCCTGGGGTTAGGAACATGTAGCGACTTGTTCCGTAGAAATGGTAATGCATTTGCATTTTCCGCCAAACACCGCTGCCTTGCGGTTAGGGCCCTAACCGTCCTCCTATTTAGGTGTGGGCACCCTGACAGTATCCCAGCCCACGTACAACCATGACACTTACAAANTTCACTCCACCACACTCTTTTAAACGTAATAACAGTAACTTGAACATCCTTAGCTTCGCATGCTTCTGCCATGGGTCAGATCCTGCTACACTTCCTACAATTGGGATTTCAACCGCATTCATCTACAGATGTAACTCTCCAACACAAGGAGTAAAATTTCAGAAAAAGAGTAATTTTACTTAAGATTTTCTCGCTTAACACATGTCACCGAGCTGTAGCCGTTGATGGAGACGGAAGGTCGCAATGGAACTATCCCATGCCTATAATTAATCGCCTTTACTCTCGTGGTCCGCGCTGTGGTGGTGCGTTCTTGTATGCGGTGTAGTTTCTCCTTTCCCAGACGCTTATATGCTCCACCGTTTTCGCCCGCAAAGGCACTTTCCGTTACCGGAGATTGGAAGGAGTAACAAGCTTGTAGCTGGTGTTACCAGTCGGCCACTCTTCGCGTGAGTGATAGTGCTCTCTCCCGCACCTCTGACCTTCTTTTCACTGGCCTTCATTGCAGCAGGCGATTTAGTATCCCCCAGTTTCAGCTAGTAAGTACAACCGGGTCGCACTTTGATTTGACTCATTCCCTTCAGGCATGACACCACTGGCTTCGTAGGAGAAACATTTATGCGGTCAAACGAGATTGTGTTTCGTTTGACGACTCAAGTTCTGCTCTCGATTTTACCTGCCAAGCGCCCCATCATTGGTGAAGTCAAACCTCACCGTCCCCTTCGCCGAAATGACCGCGCCGTGTTATCGATGGAGATGCAACAAGGAGGCACCCTGAGGGAAATAAAGGGCTTATTGCGTCCTCCACGACTTCTAGGAGAGGGTGACATAAACTGAAGTCTCATCCACGCATCGTTTAGAAGACTTTACTTCATAGCCCTCTGTGCTGCTGATTGAAATCATTCGTGCGCGTCCGATATCCCAGTGTAATGAGATTTTACATCAGCTGTAGAGACGCCGAAGAACAAATTTCACTGGTTACTACTTTCGTCACTGCACTTCACTCCATCCTTCCCGGAACTTCCATGGCCTCATTTATGCCGGCACTCCAAAAGTGTGGCCAGATACTTTTTAAATCCAACCAACTAGCTCGTAAAATACTGGCTCAGGGGATTCGTTTGCTGCTCTGCTACAAAAAAGCGAACTGATTCTTCCATATGCCAGCTAGACTAAGCCTTATCTTGTCAACAGCATCGGTCGGGGCCCCCAAAAGCACCTATAAGAGGTAACCAATTGGTGGTCATATTTCAGCATGGTGTTCAAGGTTACTCTGAGCAACGGCCGCGGAATTTTAGCACCCCCATTAGTGGGCGCGCAAAAAACCTAAGTCGATGTCGTCAAACAGCTAGGTTCATCCGAAACTGGGGAAAAGACAGCAATGCTGTTCTACACCCGTTCGCAGATACTGCCACAGACCTCTGTTGGACAAACGGCTACGTGTCAACTGAAGCAAAAATCCATGGGAAATGTGCTTGCTGGAGTAATCGTCGGGATCAGAGAGGCAAATAAAGGGAATTTTGAGGCCACTGTGGGGTCGCCTACGCGCATTACATACATGGAGAGGCGTACGAGTTTATCAGAGCAAAAATTATTTGTCGTTGTAAAGTCCAGCGAAGAACAAAAGAATTTAATGCACTTTTGTGCACTGAGAGCACTAGTTCTAGTGAGGTACTGAAAAAATTCCATCCGCAGCTTAAAGTACCTCCGCCTCTACCCACTGCCCCTTGCCCAGCAATTCATCCTCAGGACTGCCACGTAAAACTCTAGCTTCTCAGATACCCAAGTTAAAGGTGATCTCGTCGCTCCCTCCCACACTTTCTATTTGCTGGTAAGCTCCTAATTTAGCGTTTTACATCACAGCCACACAAAGTTTTCTCCTGTTTAGCGGACAAGGGGAAACATTAAAGACCCTCGTGGCCCACCAAGTTGCCCTAAGGTTTGAAACCAGCTACCAACGGCATCATCGCATTGCTTTTGCTGTTCAGAACTTGGCGTGTTTTTCAGAGATCTAATCCCCACTGAGGAAGCACAGAGACATCGGCGCATTGCAGATAACGAATCAAATTACCCCCATCAGTGCCAGAGGAAAAGCATTACCATAAATAACCCGGTTGTGAAGTGTTGTACCTAAATTCTACCGTCGAAGAGGAACTTATATGTGGGCCTAGCAAAGAGCAACTTTACACCAAAACTAGTAACATGTGAATACCGGTTAATCTTATAAGGTTGCTGAAGCATCTGCTTCTGCTTCGCTCGCAGTCTGCGCACCTCCATTGAAAGCGGCCTAAAACTCAGATGCAGTCATTTTCGCTGGAAGGGACTTGCAAAAGAAGCCTAATTATACACAAGGGGACAGCGGGGTATACCGGGTACTTGGCATTGAACCACTTGAGCTGTGGTTTTAGGTAATAGCTCAGATGTTAGTGCCCAGGCTATCTGCTTGTAAGGCGTTCGGGCCACATTCGTTTCCCCCGAGAAACAGATAGTTTACCTTGTGTAAAGAGATCAAGCAAACAAATAATTGTTGGTAGGTTTGCTTTACCCAGTCCCACTTAAATGCCCAAGTTCATTTTCCAGTCATTTCAAGTTCAAAACACACTCTGATTCAGTAAGTGTAGAATCGTAAATCTAAAAGAAGGAGCAAAGTGTGGTGGATACACTCACTGGTCTTGGCGGCCACGCAGGGGCTGACCAAAGCCATTCTTGTTTTATGCCACAAAAGCCGAATAAACAACGCAGTGCTGTTTGAAATGTGACAGCTAAACTGGAAAGGAACCTCGGCAGGACGGTGGGCGGGCATCAGATACGACTTAGGAGCACCTACTACAGAAAAATTCAAAACGAAGTTATTGGAGCCCAATCAGCAGGGCCTCAAGTGCGCGCCGATAGCTTGGGAAATGTCTCGTCCTGACTCGAGTCCCCTAAACGCTGTGAACTTCGGGACGACACAACGCCGCTGCCAACGGTAGCATACAAGGAAGGCTAGTACACGAAGGACTTTTAGCCGGCGAGGCCCGCACTTCCCGGAGCTGTTCCCAGGATAAACGCAACTGCGACGGGTTGGAAAAAATAGATAGGGAGTTGTGCCCGAGGACAGCGAACATAAACCCCATGTGCCTACTCCCGCTTTGTTTTCCTTGGGGAGAATAATGGGTTTATTTCTGAACTTGTAGGGAACATGCCTATTGAGGCATGATCGGTTCGTTACAACCTGAAAGCGATGGACAACAACACTGCAGTGAGGAAGGTATAACCAAAGAGACATGCTTATTACGTGAGAAGTCACCGCAGTTGTGGGAACCAAAAAACTAGGACAATGGGCATGAGGTACGACTAGTTCAGTGCTGATAGTTTCGAACTACCCGCTTCCAACTGCGAAACGGCACCAGGAGTAAACTTGCAGAAGTTCTGCACAGTTGGGCGAGAAGCGAATTTATTTCCCCCTCTCCCCCTCTCTCACTTGAACCTGATGGACGGCATCCGCGGTATTTGAAGTAGCTTGCATGTGCTGTTGCGGGGTCCACAAGTTGGCTTTTCAGAAACATCCTGGAGGGAAAACCTACTTCTGAGAATAGGATGAATGTCTCAGTTACCCTTTCGTATAAAGAGAAACCAAACCTCATCCAGAAAATTTAGCGAGTGTGCAATGTAAGGTGACGAAAATAAGTTTCCTTAAGGGAGAACGGCGCACCATGACTCCATTGGGGGCGGTCTTGCGTGTTCGAATAACCACTACCACTGCCATTATCGCATAACTATCCCACCAGACATGGGAGAAGGGCTCTTTAACCATATTCTGCTCAGTTGTTCAGTGAATTCCTCTGGACAAGGGGCGTTATCGGTTGAGCAGTTTTGTGAAATGTCGAGAAGTAACGTATGAAGTCAGGGAAGATACAACAACATAAAAAATATTAAGCAGCGAAGCCCACAGGGTCCGTCACCCTGCACTTCACTCTCTCTAAAGCGTACACCAAATATCCCAGAGTCAGGTAAGCACTTATGATATTAACAGTTTTATTTCCTAACTCGTAGGGAACATGTCAATTAAGGCATGACCGGGTGGATGAGGGAAGGACGATATTGCGTTGTGAGATAGCTCGAATCCCAAAAAATATCCAACCCATTAAAGAAGGGTGGTGTATAGCCCGGGACTACCGACAAAGGGGGACTCCGGGGCTCCAGCAGTACAGATAGAAAGTGGGAGAACCAAAGGCCCAAGGGTTTCCATTGTTTAAACATTCAAGCCGTCGGCAAAATGTACGGTCACTACTGAGAAGTCTTGGGGACACTTTCACTCTAAGGGTAGTGGTTACCGGTAGGCATCTTGACTTGTGGATGCGTTTACACTTCGCTTTTTTGTCACCCACTTCGAACGTTGCATCAAAGAATGGGCTACACATCTGGAGAAGGACCATAAGCAACTAGGAACATCGCATCGGGCCACAACCAGACTGTTCCTTTGAACACGAGAAATGAAGTATCGGGCTCTCATGAGCTCTCAGCCACGCTGAGAAATGCTAAGAATGGGAAGACCTGATACGGGCGAGAGAGAGTTAATAGACAGTCCGGGTATAAGGTGGGACAGCTGATGCACGGAGGGAATGGAAGGGAATTTGGATGGTAGCAAACTAGAGGATGGAACTTTAGAAATCAACTCAGGATCTAGCCTCAACCTTCAAAAGCTACAAACCCAGGGAACACGTCCCCGGGAAAGGATCTGAGTGCCACCTCAACACGTTTTTCTACAGAGGTTGAGTGAGTAGGGAAAGTTTATTTCTGATCTACTCTGGAGTCTTGAATTATGGGGGGCCGCCGGACAGGAAGCGGAAGTGTGATACCTCATGCAGATTCTTTTGTAACAAAATACCTTGACAGTGATTCGATCGGAGGCTGCTGTTTAAATGGCAACTGCACTTTCTTGTTTATTTTCCGACGGCCCTTGCTTACTTATTCTTTTCTGGTTGTATTCGTCTACCTATTTCTATTCTGAAGTCCGTCTGCTGCACAGCATTTGATCGCCTGTCTGCTGAAATTTTAGTCCGTCTGCCTCTGGAACTTATGTTCCCAGCCGTGGCCTACGCCAGTTTGATGGTATGAATCCATGTGAGTTTAGATTATGGGCAGGTTGGTGAATGTCGAAACCACCCAGTCTCTAGTTAGCAACTTNAAAGTGCTGCTACAAGACTGGGTGGGATCAAACCCACACCTCATGCTTGCAGGCGAGCCAATCGACGTGGTAGATAAATTTGTTTACCTGGGCAGTCGTATAAGTTCCGGTGGACTGACTGGAGATGAGATTTTTTCTCGAATCAGAAAGGCCAGGGCAGCTTTTGCCAACCTCCGACACCTATGGCGCCGACGTGACGTCAGTCTGTCTGTCAAGGGCAGGGGTTACATTGCAGTGGTGCGATCCATACTGCTTTATCGATCAGAAAAGTGGCCCCTACGCACAGAGGACATACGTAAGATGTCACTGTTTGACCATCGGTGTCTCCGAAGCATTGGCCATGTCTGGTGGAAACATTGGATTGGTAATACTGAGGTACGCCAGATGGTCTTAGGAAGAAGGAACTTTCCCGCGATAGATGAATTACTCACGCTTCATACTTTACGCTGGTTAGGATATGTACTCCACGTGCCAGAAGACCGTCTGCCTCACAGAGCTCTTTTTGCCCAGCCCTGTGCTGACTGGAAGCGACCGCGAGGTGGACAGTGTATGAGTGTATGACGAAAACGCTAACCGGCAAACTTAGTCGGGTCGGCAACTGCAGCCTCCCTGGATTGGCACTCCGGGACTCAACTCGCCAATGGTTAATGACATTGGCAGAAACTGCTCAATCACGCAGTCAATGGCGCTCGTGTATCAAAGTTATCGCCTTCAATACGTAGCTACTTAGTTCCCGAACTAACCAAGGCTTGGCTGTATGTCCCAAACTCTCCCCTTTTCCGGTAATCGAAACTGTAGCGGCTGGAACCAATGTGCCTATGGTACATGGTTTATAGCTGATAAATTAGATTGAGTTGAAGTTCATTCGCTTCCTAGCACGAGCTCAGATGTTTCACGTTTCATTCTTCGGGTAGCTGGTGATTCTGACGCAACGATTCGTGGTATCTACAGTGTTGGAGTTCCACTCAGACCAAGAGCCGATAGAGCCTTAATGAACTGTATCCCAGTAAACAGTTGTCTTCGCACTGTGCGGTTGTCTGGCTCATTTAAGAGCAGTGCCAATCAATTCAGTAAACCATGGCTGTTTCACGTGTCAGCATGTCCCTAGACAGCCTGCAGTTCCGACTCTGAGAAAGAGGGGTTTCATCGAGGTCTGTCAGGACTGCTTCGGCTAGCAGGAAGAACGGATACAGTCACCCTGATAGTTAACACGAACGACCACTTTGGATGACTAGGCCGGGGAGAAGCACAATTAGGCAGTAGATCTGGAGTCAATGCTCAGTGTATGGATAACGGTGATTGCCTTTTTTAGGTGTGTTGAACATCTGTTCCTGTCCAGTGCGAACTTTTAGTACAAGCGCACACATCAAGTTAAATGGAGGCCACCAACCGTAAGCCATTTATGGACTCAGTTGGATCATGCGGCTATCAGTTGTCGATAGAGAGTCTCAACTAAAGATTATCGTTCCTTCTGGGGTACACAACTTGACCCTGATCACGCCATTATCTTCTAATTACGCTATTGATGAGATAATGAGACGAACGCTGGAAGGTTACTAAAGCCCCACTGTTAAAATCTCTCCGACCGAGAACCTTGCCGACCTGGAATATACAGACGGCATAGTTCGCATTGTTGAAAAAGAGCAGGAGGCTCAAGCATTAATCATCTAGTCCCTCTGCATGCGCTTCGCGCCCACAAAGTGCAAAGTCCTGCTGCATGACGCATAGCCTTTGAACACGCCTCTAGAAATTTAAGGAGTGACACTAGATTTCGTGCGGCATCATACTTGCCTCGGAAGTTGCGTTAGCTCTGACGGTAGAGTGACAGACGAATTCAACGCACGAATCTTGAAGACCGGATTTGTGTTCGGCAATTTGCGCTACTTGTGACCCCAGAAAGACATCTCACTTGGTCTCGAAGGATGCGTGAATTAGATTGCAGTACGGGCTGTATTGTTGTGCAACTGCGAGACTTGGTCACTTCGGGCGAAGGATCTGGGACATCTTCAGGCCCTTGATTGCCGAAGTATCAGAGCTATAGCTGGAATCGACTGGAACCAACGAATTCGCAATGAGATGATCATAAGTAGGGTGTTTGGTGAGGCCTGGGGTGCTTCCCTCAAAGAATACATCCAGCACTGCAAGCTAAGGCGGCTGAGCCATGTGTTATGCATGCCGGGTTACCTTCCGAGACGATTGCTGATTTCCGTGCCTAATTCGGAGTGCCGGAGACCCATAGGTGAACAGAATTGAAATCATAAAAGGCAATGAAGGGTGTTACGAAAAATTTGGGAACCGATTGTGCCGTTCGCTTTCCAGGATGGGACGGTTCAACTTCGGCGAGTTTCGGTAGCTTAGTAGTATTGCACTGATCTGGGGTTAGCGAAAACAGTCACGTTGGTAGCAAAAATTGGGGATTGAACGCAAGCGAGTGAAAGAAGTTTTGTTCTCGGCTTTAAGAACTGTCCACCCAAGCCATCCGACCCGACGAAGTGAACGCTGGTTATCGTCAATATCGGCAACTCTTATTGCTGCCAGAAAAACCGTACCGGAAAATATGGACTGCGATGGAGCACGCAGATCTCTCAAACCCCAGATAATCAATTGCCTGAAGGATGAAAAAGAACGTTCGTAGATTGCGAAGGCCCAGGAGGTAGGGGAAGGCTTTAGCTATAGCCGCGCCCTGCTACAGCTGATCCGATCAGCAGGCAAAAAAAGATGAGTGTCAAGGGAAGGATTTGCGAAGATGGAAATGTAATTCTATCGTCGTCTTGAGCCATGGACTGAACACTTTTGAGAGAAGTTCAGCTAGCCTCCTTCAACAAAATCCTGTGTGTATCCAAACGAGTCCGAATAGAATGCAGACACAAACCCGCCATCAGCAATGAAAATCCAGCGTCATTCCTCCAACGCGACAAAACACCTGGCAATCCGCACACCATAAGTCTGCCTTGAGACAAGTTCCTGAACAGCGCCACTCGTTCAAACTTCCAGCATTGGTCGCTTTTTTATCTGAAGGCTGCCTCTGACTCCATCGATCGTCAGAATTTTTATCGGTGTCAAGCATTCGTATGTGTCACTTCTGAATTTACATCCATTATTAAAACATTGCAAGCGAAGTCGGATGGGCGTGTGTAGCGAGCCTCTGCCTGAGTTCACCACGTCCCGGTGTAAAACAAGGTTTTCCCCTCACACCATTCATCCTCACCTTGTTAATGATGTGCCGCTTCAAACCTCTCTGCCTCCCTCTGAAACCTTGGGACTTACAATGCTCCCAGGGAGTTCGCTTACGGAAATCGAGTGTGCAGACGACATTGCTCTCCTTGGTTCACATCCATCAAAGATTAAAGACATTTTAAACAACCTAACTAATCCTGCCGCAAGGGTTGGCATTTGCTTCACACGTACAAAGCGTAAAGTGCTGCTACAAGATTGGGTGGGATCCATACAGCTCTATGGATCAGAAACTTGGCTTGTACTGGCAGGGGACATAAGAAAGCTGTCAGCATTTGACCATCGGTGTCTCCGAAGCATTCGCCAGATCTGGTGGAAACATCGGAGTGGCAATGCTGAAGTACGCCAGGTGGTTTTAGGAAAAATAACCGCCGCGTTGGATGAGTTACTCGCGTTTCATAGATTACGCTGGTTAGGACGCGTACTTCGCATACCAGAGGACTGTCTACCACGCAGAGTTCTTTTTGTCCAGCCCTGCATCGAATGAGAGCGCCCCAGTGGTGGACAGTTTATGACGTGGCAACAAAGTATGAAAAGGCTAGCCAGTAAGCTCCGTTGTGTCGATAACTGCCACTTCCCTGGATGAAGACCCCGGAGCTAGACTCATCAGTGACTTATGACAATGACACACACGGCTCAACCAGTCAAAGACGCTTGAGCTACCGTCTACAGTGCGTGGATGACAAGTCTCCCGTTCCCTCAGAGCAATGTACAATACGAAATAACTGATCATACCATCGCCACCAGTGCTTGGCTATATCACCCACGCTTCAATTTTGCGGCGGCCGAGACTCTAGCACCTAGAACAAACTCACACTTGGCACATCGTGGTAGCATGTGGGCTGTGGTACTGCCAGGGCGCCCAGACCTAGACAGGAAGACGATTAGGGTGCTTGATGGGTTACGCAGGCACAATCCGTCGCACCACAGCAATGTCCAGTCGGTTTGTGGCGGCCTTGGCACGAAGCTTATAGCTGACAAATTGGACTTCGTTACAAGGAACTTGAGGCATCTGCATTCAGTGGCGTTTTCGCTAGTGACTGCAGTTACTGATACCATGGTATCCCTTTTCTGTCCATCAAAACGATACCGCGTTCAGACATCTACGGGTGACCCACTCAAACGCTCTCAGACGCTGAGACCTATTCAGTTTTCATCACTACTGTGGCTGTACACCTCTGGCTGCTTTCACGCCAGGTCAGTGCAATATTGCTGGCCTAACGAAACAGGTTGGGGTTTATCAGTCATCAACCACGAGAACGAATGCCAGAAAGTCAAGGCTGGGAAGTGACTGAACGGGTACTTATCGCACACACACAACCGTATGGAAGACTACCAATAATTGAGTACATACACCTTGGAAGAGCAACCAGATTAGTGCACCTGCAGGTCCATGGACCTTATGACGTGAAATGACAGCCCGCTTCTCGGTCTGATTCTCCAGATCTTGCAGAACAACAACAGAGTGTATCCAACGCCTCAGAGAAGTCAACAAACCATTTGCAGCGCACCATATTTAGGGAGTTCGCAACCCCTACATTATGGAAATCAAGGCGAGCTCTGGGTGGCCCACTGGTCACCGGTATTCGGCGGATACTGGAAAGCGATTGGTTGTTGGGTCACCATTTTCCGCCAATTAGGGCACGCCTGTTGATCAACCATTCAGCGGTCCGTTCTTCTGACCAGTCACTTTCGAGTTGGGCTTATTCGCCGTTGTAGTGCGTAACTGTTAGTGGAAAGGCGGTGTTGGCGTAGGATTCGATCTCATGAATCGGCGACGCCATGCCTTTGATCTGCGGCCATTTTAACCTCTCCCATCGCTTTTCTTCAAAACAAAAATGTGCTATTTTGGTACGAGGCACCGCCGCAGAAATAAGCTAACAGCCTTCTCCTTGAAGGACAGAAACGGGGAACCCACGAGTGACCCAATAGTGGTGTCTGAAGTCTACATAGAACAGTATGCAGGCCTGTGCTCTGCCCCAGTGACCTCGTCACACCAAATCATGTCAAGGCGTAACTACGACCATGGTCTTCAATGAGGAGGACATTCGTCAACTCTTGCACAAGACAAACCCCTTCAGAGCGTTGGGGCCAGACGAGGTCCATCCAAGGATCCCGAAGGAAACGTTACTCACACAGGCAAAGCACTTCTATCCGGTGTTTCGTCAGTCGCTCGACGAAAGCAGCCTTCCCTCTGCTTTGAAGGAAGCGATTATCACGCCGATCTACAAGACTGTTGACCGACTATCGCCCGGCAACTACAAGCCCAATAGCGTCACTAGCGTACCGTGCAAGGTGATGGAAGGCGTTCTGAAGCGTGATATCTTGAATCACCTCACCACCAACAGCTTGATATACCCAGTGCAACACGGATTCCTCCCAAACCGTTCTTGCGTGACAAGCTTGCTCTTAGTTGTGGACAGCTTCATTCAAGCTAATGACGGAATCTCATAACGAATGAAAAG
>SJOL01006441.1:10187-34503 GCA_004794785.1 Opisthorchis felineus
GCATCCACCATACCTGCTTGCTCTCCCGTACCCTAGAACGCCTTATCAAAGTCCTCGTCATGAATTACCTGCTCACCACCAAGACCCTTAACAATCGGCAGTATGGGTTTATAACATGGCGGTCAGCTAACACATGTCAGGTTGGTTTCTTTAATCATATTTCGTCCGCCTACGATGCCGGGCTGAGTATTATTCTTATCTCTTTTGATAGTCGCAAGGCGTTTGACCAAGTCCCCCACGGTGCGCTCCTTAACAAATTACGATCTACGGGGATTGGTGGCCCGCTACTGCGATGGCTCACTCCCCACCTCACTGGGAGAACGCAGGTCACCAAGATCGGGGACCTCTCCTCATCACTCCTTCCCATCACCAGTAGAGTTATTCAGGGTAGCTTGCTTGGCCCCCTACTGTTCTTACTATGTACTAATAATGTCACTGATTCGATCACCCATGGATCCCTCTTTCTGTTCGCAGACGGTATTAAGTTAGCCTACACGTTTATGGTCAGTGACTCTGTTTCCACTCTTGCTAACATTCAGTCTGATCTGACATCTTTATCCCTCTGATCCTCTAACTCCTGTCTTTCTTTCGCCTTTCCAAGATGCCAAGCCCTCTCATATCGATTCCAGATTCCTCCTGGGATGCTTATTCTTAATGGGCTCTTGAGTCCTACTCTCCCCGAAGTGAGAGACCTAGGTCTTAGGTATTCCTGTGAGTTTAGTTTTTCCCAACATGCATGATAAAGGCTGCATGCTCTGTGCCTTCATTCGCCGATCCTTCCACAATAAATCATGTTTGATTGCCAACTTTAAGCAGTTTGTAAGACCCACTTTTGAATCCAGCCCTGAATTTGCCTCACAGTATTCGCAGGCATGCCGGACTGCTGTGGAAAATGTGCAGCGCTCGTTCACTAAGTCCTTCTTTCCGGCGTCATCCACGCTGCCGTATCGTCTCCGCTGTTTGTCACTTGGGCTGAGTCCTTTTAAGGCTGAGGCGCATTACGTTGAATCCAGGCCTTCTGCATCGCCTAATCTACCGACGGGCTTACATAGCTGACTGCCGTCCTAAATTTTCTTCCTGCCCTCCCTTTCTGCTCCCACTGTCGATCTGTCGAACTGTCTTTAGACAAACCTTTTTCATTTGCCTGTATTCTAAACTATGGAACAAGCTCCCCTCCCATATCCATACTATATCATCTCATGTATGCTTTCGTAGGACTCTCGATTCTTACAATTCTATTGAGGGAGCCGAGCATCTTTTCGCGCCACAGCTTACACGAGACACTCTCTTTGAAACAGGCCCTAAGCCCTTCTAATTTGCGCTCTCACCCCAACTGTCCTATTACTTGGTCCTGGCATGTACATCCACCAGCCTGAACCCCCTAGCGTTAGCCCTCAAGTGAGACAACTACCCTCCCAAGTGTTCTTGTCCATAAATCACCATAGTATCTATCTCATATGCAGACGTTTTCCTCCTGGGACTACATCTGCACCTGCTGTCTGAAGCGTTGTTGTTTTGCAGAGAGTGTCTAGCGCCTGCCATCGTAATTGTTTTCATACCCGCCTCCACTGACTCGTTGAGTCTCCTTACCTCCGGCCTTAAGCTTCTGTGCCCGGCCAAATTATTCCTAGTTCTTTCAAGCCTGGTCCCATCCCTAAATAACTCTGTCAGCTCTGTTTAATGTTTGGTGCATTTCTTTTACTGGATTTAACTAACCTTAGCCAAACCGAAGCATTATTTCCTCACCGTTCAGAACCATTCCGCATCCTCTGACCACATGCAGTGCACGCACATCAAATAGTGGGTGTGTAGATGCGCAACGAATGAAATACCTTTTGTTTCGACAGCCCGCTCATTCACACATACGCATAACACTGTGGTGCGCCTCTGCTTGACATGGCGGTTCACACCAATGCTTCGTCGTCGTTTAGCCATAGTACGCAGGCCCTGAACATCTACATTCTACACCCATGGCCAAAAAGGTAGCTGCCGTTTCATTTGCCTCCGCGACTTGCCTCTTCCAGTGGCTGTTTGCTGTTTGCTTGTTCGAAATGACTGAGCTGTTTTATTGGCCTGGCTTTCCCCCGACCGGATAAAATATCTGGTAGCTGGAGTTTTTTTATAGTATTAATGCACAAACCGCAATTATGACTGCTTGATGGCATGTCACCCTGCAGATCTGGTAGCATGCACGAGGGATGAAAACCTCGTGTGGTGGACGGGTACGCCCTGCAGGGAGGGTCGCCCTGTTACGTTGCACCATGGTGCGTTCGTATACTCGCCACCCCTCCAGTAGCACGGGTGTATCGCCCAACGCCGGTGGTTCTGAGCCTGGCCTTTAATTCGGGAAAAATAATAAAAGAGCACCGTTGTTGTTTGTCTGTAGCTGGGGTGGACTTGTCCCGGTTGTCACTTGTCTGGCAACACCAGGGAATTACGAGCGAATGACAGCAGTCCTTCGTTTTGTTAAAAAATACATGCAAGGGGTAGCCTGAAGGCACTGTGCGAGACTCACGGCTAACATCGACGTGCAAGGCGTGGCCACCTTCGTCTTAGTTGGGTTGCACCACCCCAATTCCACTTCATCATCCAGACATAACACACACGCTTTTTTGAAGCAGTCATATACACATAAAACGTAAATTTCTCATTATTTCCTGATTACCAGTAGTCACAGCTAGCGCCTAATGGCTGTCTTTGCCATGCATCATTCGCTTCTTGGAGCTGACAGCAGTGACTCGGTGACTGGCCAACCACACTCTCACCTTCCTGTTGAGTTGAGGTTGTAGATTCCAGTTAAACTACGGTTCTTATCCAATATCTCGGAAGCTGTTTCCCAACTGCTTATTATTTGTCTGCTGTCCCTGTTTACATTAACACCCCCTTTGCACAAGGGAGACCCTTTGGTTGGATTTTTTGCTGGGCTAAAAACTACCACCATGCATTCTCACCATGTAATCGCCTGTTCCAACTAGTCCAACGGCTAGTCACCCTGCCTCGGCGGCTAAGTTCTCACCTTCCCAAAATTAGGCACCTACTCTGGCCCAGCTAGTACTTGGCTTCTAGGTCAGCCAGCAAAATCCACCTCTTCCTTTGTTCGTTTAGTTTGCTGTCATCCGCTTATATATTTTTTTCTATTGAACGCCGTTTTATCTGATGCCTCCTGGCACTCACCAGACGCTACTGCTCTCATCCTATTCCTTCCTCGTTTCCCCTCTTCCCAAGATTCAAACTTTGATGTAGTTGCGCAGACGCCCCGTGCAACCCTTATTCATTCAATCTGGCTTGTCCGCGGTCTACACTCACATGTCCTCCTACTGATTGGAAATTTCCCGTGACTCTGCATCGGCCTGACTCTATTTGTGTCAATCTCCTCGTCTAACCCGCGTACAGCTGCCACGGAAATGCGTTTCCCCTGTCCGATTGCGGCAACATTGACGACCGTTACGGGGCTGTCCAGAAACCGAAGTATGTCAGCGCAATGATGGCATGGCACTGCCGTACCCAGTCTGATGGCACTCCCGCAACTACTTTCTTCAGAATTTCGACCGCAGCCTCTTGCTCACTCGAGCCTGTAATCGCAACCAAACAAACTTTTCATCTGGGCCCAACCGCCTCGTTCTAAACCGCCGAACATATCGTTCGGACTTAACCAACCTAGATTCCTGCCGCAATTTCGGTTTGCCTCTTCCAAAAGTCCAAGTTCAAGTACGGTGTTCGATTGGCCCTATGCATTTGCACCATCTCCTCATCAACACTACCCTTTACACCTGACCTCCCTGCAACAGTGACACCAGTGAGTCTACTCAGTTTCAATGTAAACCATATTTTTGAGACAAAAGTAGCCATTTGTCTCCTGATCGAATTCTTGTACCTCCATCTCCATTTTTGCATTTGGTAACCCTAGCCATTTACTCGACCGCCCAAGGTCACTCATGGCCTGCAACGGTTTTCAGTTTTAGTTCAGGTCAGTTGGCCTCATCTCTCAACTAGTCGTACCTATGCCCATTGTCCTCGTTTTTTTTCGGTTCCCAGAACTGTGGTGACTTTTCACGTAATAGGCATGCCCATTGTGTTGTTACCTGCCGCGTTCAGGTTGTAACGACCTGATCATGCCTCAATCAGCATACTCCTTACAAGTTACTCTTATTATTATTAATGCCCAATGTTTATGACACTGTCCCCTTTCCGAGCATTCCCCTGTACCCACAAACTCCGCCAGTCATTTTTTATTCTGACTGTAACATTGTGATCATGCCCGACGGCATGCCACCCACCAGTTGGGAATAAACATTATTATTATTATGCAGTCAGGATGGCAGTTTTGGTGTGCTCAAGCGGAATTAGATCAGGTGCGTTGAATATTAGGACCTGATGCCGGCATTCGACGCGTTGGCAAATCTCAGACGCAATCGTGTCAATAAGAATTGATGCTTTTTCTATATTGGTTGGATCGCATGTTGCCTTGGGATTTAGGAGACACGCAATCGACTGTATGGTTCGGAGGGAGGACATTTCATTTTCCATCTTGTGCAGACGTATCCTGAGATTTTCCGGGTCTTTCAGGACCTGAGATTCTGCTGGTAACTGTGAGCGAAGTCTGTTGCCAGGTTGAGGAGGCAAAGATATATCAGTTAGTACTACTGAACAATCTGAGGTTGCTTGGAATACCGTATTTGCCGGCATCGAAAGGTGAGGGGGTTGAGAGCTGGGTCTTCTGGCTGTGAGCCACTTCTATGAACATACTAGGGAGATAGATGATGGGGATTCGGGATCTAGCAACCGCTTTGAGGAGGAAGATGGGAGCAGTGTCATAATGAGATAATTCGGAGCTGGTTGAGGAACAATTGATTTGGGGTAATAGGGTTGAGAAAGCTCTAGGGTGGTAGGAAAACTCTAGATCGTATTGCGAGGGTCACACTCAATCTTAGCCACCTATGTGAGCTGGTAGTTTAGATAGGACTGTGGAAGCGTGGGACATTGGCAGTACGTCGACAGGGACGATCATGTAGATAAGGACTATACGTGCTCGACGAACTGGGGAATAACACTTACAAGATTAGGCCCACTGAAGAAAGGAGACCTGTTGGCCTTTGTGATCGCAGATAATTGGGGGACCACCGTAAAAAATAGTTATCTAGTATAAAAAATTGTTGAAGACCTATGGATGAGCTACAATCCATAAAATGTTTCTACAACACCTGAACTAGAAATTTTAGTTGGTTGTAACGTAGTGACCAAGCTGCAACCTTCCGTAGCTTCACCCAACTGGAAAACCGGTCTATTAGTAGGCATACACCATCATTTCGTTCAAGTTTGTGAACATGTACTACAAAGCTCTTCAACTCAGGCGGCTTCAATCGAGGCTGTGGAGACCAATTACTGTCTTGTCCAAGTAAACATCTTGGTCCAGCTAACCATCCACCCAGCGGACTGAGGTTGTATGTCCCTCGAGAGGCAACGTCGGTTGGGTTGTTCTCCGACGTTACATGTCTCCATTGAGTAGGTGACGACGCATCACGAATAACTGTTAGTCGATTTACGACAAAGGTACAACATCTAGAAGATAGGTTATGGACACTGTACAGAGCTATTATGGAGTCTGTCCAAAACACAGTATACTGGAAGTAGCCCTTTTTACTTATTCCAATTAGATCTGCTACTCGGAGTGCTAAACACGCAGCTGTGAACTCTAACCTTGGTATTGAAACGGACTTAAGGGGGGTCAGTCTCTACTATCCATAATGCTTTCTTGTCCTCTAAGGAGAGACTAGTGTTGTATGCTGAAGTGTCTGTGAATTCCGGATTGTGGAGCCGCTGCAAAGGCTCGGGGACGTCCTGACTGTACCCGGTCATACAATGACCGACAACATTCTGCCCCACCCCAATCCCCATCGGACCAAGAAGTATCCAACCAAGTAAAGTCTTTACGGCAAATGGCTGTTTTTTATAATAATGGTTATTTCCAACTTGTGGGTGGCATGCCGTCAGGCATGATCATAAGGTTGCTGTCAGAATAAAAGCATGACTGGAGGGAATTCTGGGTACAGGGGGTTTTGCGAAAAGGGACAGCGTCACAGGCGGTGGGCAGTGTCCGATGGAGGCGTGGTCACCACTAAACCGGCACGGGCAGGGAAGCACAGTTACTATGCGTGTTTTGGAGAGAATATCGAGCAACATCGGATTGATAGGATTTGAAGGTGGCGGGCAAAAAAACAAAACAAGGGAGGGCAAAACAAGAGGCTTCCTGCCTGACACATGACAAGAAAAGTGTAAACGGTGGAAAAGGAGGAACCAGGACATCAGATCTGGTGAAGCAGCAGAGTTGGCGTCATCCAGCCGGTTAAATTGAACTAAAACCTAAAACCACCGCTGAGGCCTCGTGGCCTTGGACTCTTGGCTCATGGCCAGGGTCAGAAAAGGCGTAAGTGGGGGTGATGGAGTGAAGGGATTAGCAAAGCGAATAAGTGGTAGCAGGAATCTCAGAAACATGGTGTACACCCTTTTTTCGCTTGTGCCTTTCAGTCGTACGACAGCCGCTGAACGACAAGAACAGAACCGACCCGGGAAACTTGGGCAAAAGCCTCGATCCCGTGTATCAAACCATGAATCCGTGATCACCAACGGTTGACCGTGACTACCAGTGCATTAGTTATTGCTTTCGAAATACTTTTAAAGTCAAAGAGTCTGATAGTGCCATTTGATAGTGTAATACTCGTGCCTTGCTCCCTACGCCCTCGGGTAAGGCCGTCACCCTGCAGTCGAGCAGGTCATACCGTTGAGTCATCGGATTCGGGCAAGGTTCTCAAAGAAAAATCCACTGCCCATTGCCCCGCGGGCAAGACTTTTGAGTCAGAGGCAAGGAACAGGTTTCCCGAAAATACCCTATATTCTCCCATTGCCTCGTTGGTCATACTTTGAGTTATAGGCTCGATCCGGGGCCCATCAACCAAACCACTTTCCTTGACCCGGATAACCGTGAAGTATCATTTGCCCGAACAGTTCCTTCTCCACCGATTTCCCTCCGTAACACCTTCCAACCACAAAAGTAAACGTTGCTGGGTCATTTGACTGTCAGTTATCTAAATGATGGGCCTCATGCTCCTCGCTACCTTTGACAATAAGCGGAATAAAACCTTACTAAATCCAAGAGATCATTTCTGTGTAGGAGCTTTTAACGTCCGTACTCTATATCAAACTTGAAAACAGGCAATGCTCGCTAAAACCGTATACTCGATTAAAATTGGTGTATACTGTGTCTCCGAAACACGCATACAAGACCCAAGCTTGGTTATGCATCTCTGAACGTGAAAGGCGTGTTCAGCTACTTCACATTTCTCTTTCCGTGCGTCCGGTAATCCATAAGCAATGACTCGTAGAGTACACGGCCTAGGAGTTGCACTCAGCCCCAGAGCTGAATGTGTTTTGCCAGATTGGACACCAGTGAACAGTCATCTTTGTGCCGTCCGCTTATCTAGCTGAATCAGGCTCAATGTCTCTCGACATGGAGAAACGGTGCCTATTTATAGTGTTCGTGCGTGCCATAGAGGACTGTACTTCTGATGCTAAGGAGGATATATTCTAACGAGAGTTGTCCGTGTTCGTTCGCCCAGCAAGAAACAATGACACTGTGATCCTTGCGGGCGATATGAGCGCCCAAGTCGGTCGTCTAAGTTACTGGGAATAACACCTGAGCAGTCGATTCGGAGTCGATGCCCGTCACGCAGACAACGGAAAGTGACTCTCCCAGTTGTGTGCTCACCATGAACTGTTTCTCGCCAGTACAGGCCTCACATAAACGTTTGCATTGCGCAGCCTGGCGGCCACCAGTTGCAAATCAACCGTGGATTACATGGACATCGGCCACCGGTGGAGAGCCACAATTCTAGATGGCTGTGTCATGATTCCGATCACGCCATGGTATGTGCACGATCGACAGTTCCCCCCCAGACCGTCGCAAGTCATCGGGAAGTATAACAATCCACCATTTTCGAAGTACTATCACAGCTCAACAGTATCGATCTGAGCTTGCTCAACTACTCTCTACGGCAAACGAATACCGTACCGGTATCGAGCACGTGGATGAAGCATGGCAGAATGTGAAGGGAGCTGCGCTAGTGGCGTTTACTACTGTCTGTCAGACCTTTTTAATACTTATACAATTAGTCCCATTGTCGATAACGAAGTTTTCGTACACACACAGATTCGGATCCAGCGAAGTTAAAGCTAAAGTGGGGTGTATACATGGCAGTCGTACTATCAAGTGGTATTGGCTTGATCCCTAGAATTCAAGAACCTAATGCGTCTACAAACGTTAGCCCGTGGATGTAGCCTTAGCGACGATCTAATGTGCGGGCTGGTGCTCCATGTCAAATCCGCTCAATAAGATCACTAAATCCCAACTTCACTCAACATCGGCTTACCCGGACTTATACACTGTTTCTTAACAGAAAAAAACAACTCCGTCATCCTCATCATAGCTTGTAACCACCCCACACACAAAGGCAGTAGCACTTTTCCCAACTAGGGGCTCCGTCCTTGGACACCGATTATTTGCTCCCGTACTTCTGTTTCTAAACCTATTGTTTGTAAGCTCCAACGTCCACTTATAGCCAAAATACATTTGATATCGCAGACACATATAACAGGTTGGAAGCCGTTCGCGCCTGAAGGCTACTTCGAGGCTCTTCTCCTTGTCCGTCACACGGGTTTGGGCCTCCCCTATCTCATCGTTCAAGCCACAGTGTTGCCACCAATTTTCACTTTCACAATCTTGTCTAAACTACTCGATTACATGAGGGACGAAGACAGCCAACCCTGCTAGGTTCTGTCTCCTATAACGATGATGATCTGACTGGGGAATAAAAGGTTTACTCTATCTCATTGCCCCACGAACAAATATCCTTCAACCCACATCCAAGTAAAATACACCGCCACATTTCCACCAATCCCGTCTTTGTGCTGTAAGCGGTCAATAGACCCTGACTACTTATAATCCATCCTCTCAATGCGCCTTGCCTGCCCATTCACATATGCCCTATCTGATTGGCGTTTTCGGTCGCTCTCCAGCCCTAAACATCCAGCAACTCTTTCCGTAGTATGTCCGCCCCATCTGTCACCAACGATGCAAACTGCTGCACGGTTGACAACTCTCCCTTGAACTTCATGCCCTCCTCTAAAGGACATTCCAAACTCTATGCTCGGCCTCATACTCCACCTTCTGCCGTGGGTTCAAGCCTCCTTCCCCCTCCTGCACTACCCACCGTGTTATATACACCTCGACTGACCGTAAACATACGCCCAGTTAACTCAAATTTAGCTACCCCTACACCCCCAAATTCCGACATTGCAAAAACACGTGAGTGATTTTAACAACCTCCTAGTTACAACAGTTTGCTCGCTACTGAAACTATCAAAAATTTCAACAATATGCACAGAAAATTGAAAAGAAAAATCAGGTTTTGTCTAGTGCATGGTTATAGAATATATCACGGAAATCCTCCAATGAGCCCAAAAATGATGCCTCAAGTGTAAGTTACCAGAAACTCACAAAATGAACGCGGCGTGACGCCACTGACACAATTAGTATAGCAAAGCCCCTATCCTTTTCCTAAGGTTGTAAATGCACCATACTGAGGTTAAATCGTCATCCAAACACGCAACACGATCAAGCACCTGACGTTCCTCTCGCCAGTTGCTTCGTTTTTTGTGACTCTCATACAAGTCATTGCAATCGCCTTTATAATGTGCCCTTGAAGTTAGTCAAAGATTACTGTTCACGTAAGCAACAGTGGGTGTCTTCTGCAGACGCCTTAGAAATACGCATACTTCTGATCCAGTACTCCACCAGTTGAATCCTCCTTGTAGTCTTTAGAGGCAGCAAACACACTGGAACTGGCCAGTCATAAAACTATGCGCTAGTGAGCCGTAGATAATTTTTTTGAGCATTTCTGACCTTGCTGCTTGTTTCTGATCGAGCAGTTTGGGATGACGTCTCCCTGTAACCTTGAAAGATGCATATCCATCTAATGCTAGTGGGCATTTGCCTTGGTGGATTCAAAGTAACTGAGAATAGATAGGTGTAACAATGCGTTACGGACAAGTCAAACATGAAACAAAGGTATCTGACACCATTTCGGTTCAATAAAAGGTTCTGGTTGCAACAACATAGTTGTGATTTCCTGATAATCAGCCTTTTTTGTGCTCCTCGCTTATGGCATTCGAAAACAGAGGCCAATTAGGGAGATAAATTAGGGTCTTAAAGTACAAACAAGCTTTGCAAAACGTCGAACAGCATAGCGTTTCAGCAGTTACCACTCAGATTCCCTCTCATGTTTGAAACATTTGACTTGACTTGAGTATATTGTAACCGTGAAATCATTATGGACTTCACCGAAATGAATGGCTTTGCCAGAAGTAGATTTGATTCCAACAAATGTGAAAAGATCATAAGTAACCAGCTACACTGAGGGCTTTTAGGAAATCTATCCATGTTGCTGACTGCGCTGAGTAAAGTGATGTATTTCTAAAAGCACTAAACACCACTCAGTCGATGATTACCATAGACAAAATTCAGCTCTCGTTTCAGAGAAGTGTGGTAAGCAATCGGTGGATTTATTGTTTACCAAACCTCTGTGAGACGATGACTACCCAATCGGTCCCAAACATTTCCCAGTTGATTGAAAATTTAGTTCGCTCTTTAACATTGAGTGTGTTTCTCCAACTGTGAACAATTCGGTGGTCTAGCAAAACATACGGTTGACGGGAACCCGGGGACTGTGCATACCCAGGAAGAGTGAGGCCAGTTGTGAGCTACCTGAGAGTTTACGACAACTTAATGAGTAGTGTGTTCCGTCAAGAACATGCACCATATCCTAAGCATCGAACCAACTGAAACATTGGGCGGCATATGTGCAGCATATTCAGATGGAAGTGCCACAGACCAGAAATTCAACTGGGATTCTGTTCAGTCTCCCAATCACACCAATTTAGTTTACAAATGGGCGTCCCCTCAAGAATGTAGTTTCTTGTTGTCAAGAGGCTGAAATTTCGATAAAAAATAGCTGACTACTTGCCACAAAGTCGGGCAAACAAATTGTGACTGAATACAACGATTAAGAGCCTAACGGAGGATGGTGAAGTGTACATTGAGCTTAGTGCTGGAGGGCACATTCGTAGTTTCGAATGCTTTCCATGAATGACCTATCACAATGTTCGGTAGCCGTTGAAGCATTTGTCCAGCAATGTTGGGTTTGCCTGATTCGATCAAAAATTATTCAAAATTAAAAAAACAGTTCAGTTCAGTTCATTATTCGTATCCACCACACTGGGAACCGGCAACCTTTCATACAACGCGTGCATACCGCGCTATAAGATTTTACTGTGCGCTGGCCTAACCAGCCGCTCGGAGTAATCCAAATATCAGAATACATTTACGAAAATAACGTTTTTAAAGAGTGGCATTGCTGTATTTGTCAGTTGTTCATAGGTTCGCAGTTCCTAAGTCTTTCCTCTCCTACGGACCCCTTCCCCCGAATCACCAATTATCTCAGGCTTTCATGTGTACGTCTCCACAGGAAAAAAATACTTGATAGACAAATTTGGGAAATACATGATCTCATTAGCTTCCTATATCCCAAAAACTTTAAAAATTGCACTGAGTACTAGCTAATTTCGCTTTAATTTAATAAATTGATCGAAAGTGACATAAGCGGGATATACTTTTTAAGCACATAAGTCGAGTACAACTTGGTATGTCTTCGATTTAGTAATGATCGGTCCGAATCAGATGAATGTCCCATTCTGCAGGGGGATCCAAGCCACTAGTTATTCTCCGCCGGCATACAACCTGTCTTACTGAGAGTTTCACGTACCGATGTTAAACCTGACAACACAATCCAATGCCAAAGTACTTTCACCGCAGCATCATGGAGACGCCCTTATTTAAATGCGTCCCGCTGTTCCACATTTCATCTAAGATTAACGTATCTGATGAACAAGCAAGTTCATCGTCATCTCGTGACTGGTTTGCCAGAATTTGAATGCCGGTATTAAAGTTGATGTGGAAGTAATTTTCAACGCAGGTTAACCACGCTAAGAATATTGTTTCTTACCTAAACCTTTTGTGGAAGGTAAAATCTTCAAGTTATGCTGTTTATCTTGGCACCGGATAACTCTAAGCCAGCGTAGCGTGTAAAATAAGGGAAAACATCCTGAATGGTGTCTTGAACCACCTTAAGGTTAACATTTTAGTGTCCCTCCAGGAAACAGAGACTCATACCGAACAACGCCTGAGTTCCAAATAGGCTTGTTTTTGTGGACAGCCTGACCTAAGCAATGAACAACGGACGCCACATTCATGGACTTCGTAAGGCTTTCGATCGGTTTTTCATCCCTCCATTACCCCATAAACTCAAAACATACCGCATTTTACGGGTACTACGGAATTTTCTACGTCGAAACTGGTGTAACGCACCTATACCCGTAGCCGACAAGGTTTCCTGAAGGCTCCATTTTGGGAACATTCGCATTTCTAATCCACCAGACGTTATGACAGGCCCAACCCTTCTTCCCACTGACGGTCCCAATTCCGAGTGAATATTGAATTGATTAAAGGCTGGGCACTAGATCGACACCCACCTGTTAACGACGAAAAATGTGTACGTATGCCTCTCGGTTTGGAGTCTGCAAACGCCTTCGTTTTAACTCGTGGGGGACATCTGACAATATCCAGGTGGGATACCAGAACGGATATGGGAAGTTGGCTGTCTTCCTCTATGTCAGTCCCTGTTCGCCATGGGTCAGTTGCAAGCAAGGTGCACAATTTCACGAAGGTGGTCGGACGCCCCTCACCTCGGCTGACACCCTATGACTTCGAGGTCCTATATGAGGTTAAACTGATGATGGAGTGCGCCAACCAGGCAGCCAGAAATGGGTTATGGGGGAACTTCTATACTGGTGAACGTACAGCAAGAAGATGTTCTGCGTGCTGTGAACTACGAAGTTTGCCTTCAGGCGCTTGGTCTTAACCCGCTGGACTACCGGTTTAACGGTGGGTACTACTGATTACGCATGCGAGTAGTATGTGTGTTCTCGTAACTTCGCCTTGATCTAATGGAAGGTGGGATTTATTACGGAATTTGTGGAAATACTTTGCAGTTTTTGCTTGCAATTGTGCGATAGTCAATGAATATCCAAGAGAGTTCAAGAAGAAGACGGATATTCAATCTTTAAAAAACAACGTGCAAATGAGAGTTTAACTTTCCTGTCTAATAGTCTGTAACTATTTGGTTGGCGTTTTTCTAATAAACAACTTCACAGCTGAGGGCTTTCCTCCTTACACCGGTAGCTGCACAGTAGCCCAATTATGAATTTCAGCTGCACCATTCATCGTCTTAACCTAAAGTCAACGGGCGAGAACATGAGACAACGCTGTTTTGTGTAAAGGCACGCACTTTTGCTTAGCAACACTCTCTCTTTGCGATTTACAATTGGGTGGAACTGCTCAAGCCAATATCTTGCCACCACTTGTTCTAAAACACAGTTCAAGGTCCCTTTGGATGTTTAATTTTCTGACCCCACAAAACTGAGAGGAGGTTGTACACCCGATTCTTTGTATTTCCCTTTCAGTTGCTGCACTCCGCTCATCTAAAGCAAAAGTTATACAGAAGAATCCATAGTTCGCAAAGTGCGCTGATGCGGTGAGCGTGCCGTGCTGATGAGCAATCAAGAAAATGGTTATACTGATTAATAACATGTAGAACAGGATAACCATGCTTGCGAAGTTTACGAGGATCTTGATGACAGCTGACCTCCAATAGTTACAACTTGATAATGGGGACCAAAGGAGCACTTGAATGACGTCCAGCTTACCAAGTCACATGCTAATGTTATCTGTGCATCATACCCTCCGCGCTAGGGAAAATTAACTATCCAGTCACAATAACTTTTCGATGTGTAATTCTTTTTGGCAACACAAGGAACTTAGTAGAGCTGATGTATAATTTGTTTGCCAAGACCGGGATTAGGGTGTTCGAAAAGCTAAGATTGGCACCAAAGCATGGACTGCTCAGCCCAGAGCTCGCTACTCAATATCGTAGCAAGTTCAAATTTCGTAGCTGAGAAACTGCGGACGACTCCTACAGTAACCAATGCACCACACACATAGATTTATTCTTCACCACCGCTTCCTGAATTGGAAATGTGCCCTCCGTTGATGACCACTGTGTTGCATCAAATAGTTTCGGCCCAAAGACAACTTCAGACCGCTTAGATATGTACCTATTGTGCGCCATTTGCCACTAAACGCTTAGTTAGTAGAGATAGTTCGTCTGCAACGCACTAATGTGATGAAAAATCGATACTCTTATTACGATGGAAACGAGTGATACAAATACAAAAAAGACGAGTCGAGTCTTAGCATAAATGACTTTTGAAACTGCCTAATATGCAAGAGTAATCGGAGTAGGCTGTATCAGCCAACTGATACAGAAGTGGTGAATAAGCCGTATAGTCACGGAAGAATTCCTTATGATTGGAAATAGGGCAGCCGAACTAGAGGTCGGAGCCACCAGACTAAGATGCGTCCAACAATATTTTCGACGTGCTTGCACAAGGTAATAAGGGAACCCAAGCAGTACCAGCAGTTTCCTACCCGCTTACTATCTACAAAGCACCAGAATATTGCCTACCAAAGATAATAATTATAAGTCAGACCCTGAAGGAAGGGATGATGCTCTTTAGCAGAGCACATAAATTAGATCTAGATTAATGAAGGCAGTTAATATCTCACAGTATGTCCGAGCTTTTCTGTTTACATCGCTGTCCATAATAAAAACAGAATTCACCAGCCACAACAGATCACCTATTCAGAACACCAACTACTCATTGCAGGTGAACTGGTGACGTGAGAGATCACGTCTCGCGTAATTCGTTCCTGATTTATGTGTATCTTCGGTGATCACGGTCGGTTATCTATATGCGCATATACTCAGTCCGTTAAAACAAATATGGTTTCTCGAGAAGATGCACTATTTTGCCAACGGATATCTTTTCAGCTGCTTTTGCCTTGTATGAACCAAATTCCCCTGAACGTTAGTTTTAGGAATATCTGCGATCCATTTTTTCGCGAAATTAATAACCCGAACTATAGGAATAGTCCAATAAGCGAGCAGGAAACGCTTCACCTCCACGTAGTCACTAAAAACCAATCCAGAACCGCGTTAGCATTACTATAAACCGCCTGGGATAAATGACACCATTGTACTTTGTTTGCTTCATATCCTTTTACTGGAGTTTTCGGAAACAGAACACCTAGTATGTAAATTAGGTGTACTGAACGGAACACAAGACTGCAACACCATGTTCATACCCTGATGCGGAAGCTGATACGGCGCTAAATCCGTGTTGCTTAGAAGCTAACAGCTAAAAAAAAATCGTTCAGCTGTAGCACCCTTTCGGTGTCCAACTGCCATGCTAACGGGAGGCACGTGGGCTGGGATATTGTCAGGTTTCCCAAGCCTCGACAGGAGCAGTCGAGATGCTGAGGTTAGGTTCAAACCACGGAATTCCAGTACCTAAGCTGGCGCCTTAACCACTGAGCTATCTCGAGCTTACAGCTAAAGATGAAAGTAAGAACATAGGGGCATACTACTCCAGGAAGCCTTCACTCAGCATGCTTGACCGATTTGCGCTACATGAGATGTCGAAGTGTGCTGTGTTGCTTAAGCATAAGGTTGTTTCCTGTGAACGAGACAACACGGCTTGCATAAACCTTCAACTGCCATGGTCTCATTGCGCCGATCTCCAATCGCACATAATTACAAATTGAGTTGACGCATGACGGGAACTCCAGTCCATTCGTGGGCTAATACCAATGAGGTATACTGTTTTGTGCCACTATGCGACTACCCGTTTCATATCCG
This sequence comes from Opisthorchis felineus, assembly GCA_004794785.1. Taxonomy (NCBI): domain Eukaryota; kingdom Metazoa; phylum Platyhelminthes; class Trematoda; order Opisthorchiida; family Opisthorchiidae; genus Opisthorchis; species Opisthorchis felineus. The sequence goes on from SJOL01006441.1 coordinate 26,111, forward strand.
CTGCTGAGAAGCATTAGGGGTTGGTCGCGGTCGTGACCGTTATCCCCAAAACTTTCGCAAGTAACGCCTTTCGATGTCGGCTCAAAAGCTTCATGCATATTACTTCAACTGAAGTCCTGAAGACCTAACCCTTCAATGCAATTAGTTCCAGAGCACAAGTGATGAAGCAAGGGGGTGAACTGCAGACTGCCCACAATTGATAGTTTTGGCGGCAAGCGCGTTCCAGCTATCTTACTGCTGATTAACTGTTCATTTTCCACAGCATGTTTCCGCCTTTAATGTAAATATTAACATCTGGACATGAACTACATACCTATGAATCATGTTCATGAACGAGAGAAACTGGATAACATGGCATTTTAGATTATAAGGAAGAGGTTGCTTTATGGTATGGATTAACCCGTGAATGCACCCACACAGGGAGACTGTTTAAAACAAAGTAAAGTAAACACAAGTTCTACGATTCACACGACCACTTACACTTACTCAAACTGGTATCGACGGGAAACCCAATCGTACAGAAGTCGGTGTTCACGTAGGCAATAACATTGCTAAGAATTTGAAAAAACTCTTTTAGCCCCAGGACGGTGAGAGTTAGTTGGATATCGAAATCCTCACCGAAAGTAGCTTTGCCTTTCGACTAATTCGTCTAATGCAAACGCCAGAATGAACCCCCATGGATGAGCTGTGGACTGAAAAGTCAAACGCCTAGAGGAATTAACGGTTCGTGCAGCTCTATAGTCTCAGCCTGCACCCAGGAATCTTTGCGATTAAATTCAACGGTAACTTCAGATTTGAAATAGGATCCTCTTACGAGGTAAATCACGAAGGCATTTTTAGTGGCCGCTGGGATGTACATACGCTTCACATGTCAAGGTAACAAGAACACTGGAGTGGCTTTCAGGAAAACTCACGTACGGAGACTAGATATCGCTGCAGAACCCGCCGTAGTCCAACAACCCAGTATCCCACTTGAAAGAGGAGTCACATCATACTGTGATAAGTTACTGGTCATAAATTGTAATTCACGAAGCAGTTTGGGAACTAAACAGAACACTCCTTACTCAGGTGAGGCTGGGGAATTCAGCGGCAGCCTACACCCGGGGGAAGGTATAGTGCGAGACGTTCTGCACACACCAGAAAGATCGCCACAAAAAGTGAGCCACAAGTTCATCCTGGCTTCGTTGACCTAGCAGTATTGGATTCAACTCCGACATTTTCCATTTTTGTTGGACGTTGCAAGTTCGGTTGCATAGTGCCAATGAGGTTGAGATCCAGAACGTCCTTTTTCACGTCTGCTAAACTGAGCGACCCAGTACCATCTGGTAAGTGCCAAAGGAAACTCTTAATGAAGCTCACTGAATTAATTGCCAAATGTGCTTGTTTATAGTGGGTTTGTCGTTGATTAAAAATTAACCAACCGGTAGATTCCGGATCACTGCCCAGTCTGTCCTTCAGATGAAACTGCTCCGATGAAAAAAAAACGGTCAGTATCAGTCAGAGGAGCAAACGTTTAATGGATCTGATTAATCAGTACCGAGCAGCAAAATATCATCCCTATTGTTTCCTGTGGATGTGAACTACCTCCCGTCATAGGGTGGTCCCATAATGCCGGTAGATGCAAGAGAGCAGCACACTCACGCACGACGGAACCTAATGGCCGATAAAATGTATTTGATCCGCAGGTGCACGTCCCTTTAAACTGAGAGCTGAAACATGCAAATATAATCTTTAGCACTCAAGGCCAGGCTGTAAGTGGGCGAACATTGGATTTCGGCCAATCCACAGGGGTCAGTCACGCCGTTGTGGCCAGCAGTAAAGAAAACAACTGCTACACTATCCGTGAAGTACCAACTACTAGCTTCATCGATTTTGATGTCAAAAAAGAATCACACACTGATCACTTTCAAAACCATGGGACACCAGAGCTGCTGGGTGTCTTGAGTTCAGAACGGGTGTCAGCAAAACAGTCGTCGGCGATGTTGTAGAATAAAGGCACCTCAAGGGCGATGCTTGGTTGATGATCTGTTTATCGAGCCTAGCGGTTGGATTGCAGACCTCTCATCATCAAGGCCAGTCATTGTTTGCAATGGTGCTCCGTGCCACTGACGCTTGGAGCAGTATTAACAGGTGAGGACTTCAGAACTGCGATGCTGGTACGTCTATGACCGCATTCACTGCCTAGCAATTCGACTGAAGGTGAGTATTGTTGAGATGTTCATAAAATGTATGTTCTAGGTGTGTGGAACATAATAAAATTGCATATCAAGAACTATACGCGACAGGTCTACCACGTAGATCCGACCGGATAACTCAACAAACAGCAATACGGGATTTCAGGCCGAAATGACCGACGAGAACTGTATCCGTATGACTGTACACTTACTATGTGTATGCCACAATTTCAAAACATGACTATAATATATTTCATACTTATTTGGTGGGATGAAAACGGATCTGGGCGTTGTAAGCTGTAGCTTGACAAGCAGTTACATGCATGATAGCGCTTGGTTGCCATAGTAGTTGACGGTATACTATTACTTTCCGTCTGCTGAACGTTTCGTTTCAGTAATTAGAGGTCTGGGCAGTTGGGAGGCCTGTTGAATATGCATTCCCACCCTACTCGTTTGAATAGATCCCCTTTGTCCTTACGCCAGTACTTACCAATCCACACCAAGAAAGAACGTACTGGGCTTGAGTTATACTCTTAGTAGTGGTGTCTGACATTATCATACGACCGAATAAATCCGGATAAGGTCGGAGGCAACCAACGGCCTGATCTGTTACTAATTCAGCTCCATACCTTACGCACAGTGCGGGTTGAAAAACGTACCTATACAATGTCAGTGATATATGTTCGGATTGTCTCACCTAAGAAGCAGTTATTGGGATTTAACTACACCAGCGAGGATAATAGTTGATGCGATGCCCACCTAGGGCACCAGACCTGTGAAGCCCATCGCTGACCTAAGGTTATCGAGCACTTGGGCACATTCGGCCTCGCCCCTTTCTTCGAGCAGTGCGACGAAGTCGTCATAATGTATCTACGGGATCTGTTAACAACGTACTCATGTGCTTGGGCTTCAAATGATGGATACATGTGGTAGAATATGGGTATAAAAACTGTTTAGCTAAAATCGTCCTACATAGGGTCATCCCAACAGCTACTACAGAGCGAAAGCTGTCACTTCCCACTTCTTCCACTGTTCAGCGTATACCCTGACCATGTTAAGTGGAAAGGTTTCTCAAGCGAAAACGAATGGGTACCAACATCCGAAAATCTCTTTCGAGCACATCCGACGTTCACAACCGGGTGAGGTAGTGGAATTAATGGTCGGTATGACACAAACTGGTTTGTGATTTTAGGGCGAAATAGCTGTGGTTAGAGCGCGAATTCACTGACCGGAAGGTCCGTGGTTCGAACCTAAACTCTGCATGTCGACTTCTGTCTAGGTTTAGGTAACCTGGCAGTGTCCCGGCCCTCGTGCTCCCTTCGTGTAGCATGGTAGCTAGGCAGCAGAATGATTATCTTAACTTATCAACCTACTTTACACCTCACCGTCTCCTATTAGACTATTGGAAGTCATTATCTCTCTCATACCTACCTACCTCACATTTCAGTGGTATCGCGCTACTCGAAAAAATGACCAAGCTGCGATATCGACATCCTTGAGGTTCATTGAACTGAAGGTAGAAATTCTGTTTCTCCTGCTCACTCCAGTGTTGGAAGTTTAGGGTACTCATCTAAATAATGAAACATTGGCGAGTGAACAACTACTCACCAAGTTTACTACCCAAATAATGGTTTGTCAACCGGTTTCAGCGTGAAATACTGAGCCGACTCGGTTAGTTCCTTCACACTCGGCCCAGTCAGCCAATAGAACGATGTGACAGAACATTGGATCCTCCTTTAGAAAATGTTCCGGCACCGGCGATCATGTTCGAATCTCACACTGCTGTAATCAGTCGTTAACAAAAAGCACACATTACAAAAGTTAATTCCAATGACTTCTGCGCTGATCTACCTGAGTAACCAGAGAGAATTCATCTTGTCCGGAAAACTGAAGGAACTGTATTGATATACGTTCACTAGTCCTTTAGATGATGGAGTAGTGGGTACGTTGTTGTGTCACTGACGAAAATCTTGACATGCGCAACACCTTTTAATGCGTACAATGCTGGAAACTTCATTGACGTCATTCTGGTTTATCGTCATCTCGTGTGCAATATATAACGTGTAGAAATAATTCATAGTATTGGACCGGTTGGTCACTGGTTGCGGGTTCGAGTTTCCCACAAATGATTTTATCTCTTCATATGCATTAAGTAGACCTGCGTTGTTATTTGAATTCCCGTTTCTTCTCAAGTCTAACTCGGTAGAGTTGACTCATGCCTGAGCTACCAACGTCCTCCTCAATAGCAGGTGTCTTATGCGAATATGCAACTGATTCAGATGACAGCATCATCAGTCTTTGAAACGGCTGTCTACACCATGTACAGAACACTAGGCTAGTTGGTTGAGTTGGCACAACATAAGTTTGGTGTCGCCGAAAATACCCTACAGGAAGGAATACATTACTATAATAGTACTAATAACACATTACATTACATAACTAAAATCTATGGGAAACCATTGTAGCAGACCTGTTTCGGCTTCTGTTTGTCCTAGCACCGATGTGTCACAGTGAAGTCGCCTATCCTACAAACGTGGACTTTTCAGACCCTCTCCAGCGCTCTATGCCTACGGTGAAAAGAATTGTCCCAGTGTCAAGATTTTCTTTCAGTTTTCATTATTGGTATCCACAGGCACAGTGCACTTGCAAGTATGAGCACCGGACCGCGGTGCGCGTTTACGCAACGCTAACCAGATATTTGTTGAGATTGCGAGTGCTTATCCAAATTTCACGTCGAAATAAAACAACCACAGCGCTTAAATGCTCGTTACTGTCACCTTCCTCTCACAGGCGACTAGAGAAGACGGTCCTAAAGGGTAATCGAAAACATCATCATCACTGACAGTACGACAGCAATATCCGACACTGGTTCTTCGCTGCCGTATGAAAAAGTCAGTTAAGGGTCTTGTCGGTCAGAGTGATTGTCTAAATCGTACGGTTGACGGGTTTTCAAATTATTTTCGATCGGGTTTAGTTCCTTAATCATCGGGTGATGAAGTCAGTTAAATTACAGTAATTGGGTCCTGTATCCTTGTTTCTGACAGAAAGCATACATCAAAGAGAGGGAATCCAGCGTACGAGCAATAGCCACCTGTTGTCCTATTTGCTTAAGTGTGCGAACATTAAAAGCAGCTAAGCTTTCGGGGTTTAAAAATAGATTTCGAAGTGTTTAGGGTTGTCATGGAAGTCGGGCGTACAGAAGCTGTAGCTAAATGTGATGCACAGTGAACAAAGCAGTCAGTCCAAGTTGAGACCTGCAGAAGGAGTATCAAAATAAGGTGGGGTAGGAAAGGAGAGGAAAAACTTGGAAGAGGAGTCAGCAGTAGCATGTTTTCGCTTACCCGCCCTGCTGTATCCAGCATGTGAGGTGACCCGGCTGGTGACACCACGCGACGGCCGATGTGGCATGAGGTTATTTGTAATTAAGTGTCGTGGTTGTACGTTGGCTGGGATACTACCAGGGTTTTCAGACCTAGACACGAGGACGATTAGGGTCCGCGATCAAAGCGTTTGGCTCAAAAGCCTGCCGGAAAATGCAAGTGCATTACCATGGAAAGTCGCCACACATTCATTCATCCTTGGGGAGGCCCGTTCCATGCAGCCAAGCAGATCAGGCTACTGAGTCGTTGGCTCCGGGCAGGGTCCCCAGAGGAAACTCCACTACCGCTGATTTGTGGGTCAGAAATTTGAATCAAAGGCTATGGTTAGGATACCGGGACGAACCCTACCTTCTCCAACTGCCTTGAAGATCATACTTTTAATTCAAAGGCTAGAACAATCCCCAACCTGGAGGCATTACTTGCTCTTGCAGCTCTTCACCAGCCCTCATCCCCACCCCCTTCCCACTCTCCAACCGGACCAATGCAGAGAGCGCACCTGCCAGTCTCCTGACCACTGCTTCCGTGTAGAAAATGATGCCCACTAAAACTAATCAAAACAACCCCCTTAAAAAATCCACAGATCCAGTTTGCTGCTTTCAATGTCAGTACTCTCTGTCGAATTGAGTAACAGGCACCTCTTGCTGAAACCTTGCTTGCCCTTTTTCGCCAATGTATTTTGTCACCGAAACGCGAACTCAAGACCACACTTCGCTCATGAACCTCGGACAACTTAGGACGATTTACCCTTCAGGTGTCTGCAATCCCGATGCACTGGCTCGTGCTTTCTATGGCGTGGAAGTTTCATTCATCCCCAGGTCTGAAAGCGCTTTACCGGACTGTACAGTTGTTTGGCTCAGTTAAGATCAATGATGAGCTAAACGGTGTTTATAAGTCGCATCGACATATGCTCCGAGTGTTCTGAAGATGAGAAAGGTGAGATTAATCGCGATCTGTTACGACCGCTTCGGTCAGCAAGAACGGATACTGTCATCTTGGCGAGTGACATGAACGCCCAAGTTGGATGACTAAGCCCGGAGGAAGCATAGCTGGGTGGTAGATTCGGAGTAATTGTTTAGAGCACGAACACTGGAAAGCGACTTTTACAGTGTGCTGAAATTAATGTACGTGGTCAGTGCGAGCTCTCAGCATATGCGTTCACACCGAGTTACTTGGAGACCACCAATCCAAAGTCAGTCATGGATTTGGATCACCTGGCCGGACAGCCTCAATTGAAGGTTGTCATTCCATATGGAGTATGTCATTTGGCTCCGATCATGTCATTGTGCGGGATTGGTCATCTGTTCGCTTCCCCTCAGGACAACGCATGCTGAAGCAAAGGAGTCCTATTTATCAACTCCGACGAGTTTCCATGACTAAGAAATATCGATTTGATCTGACTGAAAAGCCTCTAGGACTGTCAATCCAAGTTATCCTACTCGCGGAGATCATCAGATCCTATTTCTACCAGAAAAACCATACCGGCAATTAGTGACACATGGCTACCTCAAATGTCGAATAACCAAACAGGGAGAAGAATAGCAGAGAACACTGATGGGTTTCGACGCTCCGGTAACGAAGAAGACTTTCACTGCAGCCATGCCCCCAATTCAGCTGATTCGACCGACCAGCCAAAAGAAGATGACTGTCAATGGACACTTCAAAAAGCAGTCCAGCTTGCCTCCAGTAAAATCCCTGAAAGAACTCGATGAGCTTGAATGGAACATCGATATCAGTTCACTAGCAACAGAAATACAATACAGCATATCATTCGCCAACGACGCAGGTGTGTACCCTGAACTTTCTAGAGGTGGCAATGCCATGGTAAACAGTTCAAGGACCGTACTATAGACGACCTGGAACGAAAACAGATTACCAGTGGAATGCAGCACTCCAACCATGATCCCAATTTGTGAAAAGGACGCACCAACATAAGAGAAAAACCACAACACCTTCGGCCTGCCATCCATACCATTGTTTTGTGTAGGTTATTCGACTATGGAGAGAAACATCATTATTATCATGGACAGCATGCCATCATTGTTTAACACTGTTCTCTCACTGCCGCACAACCATGACCTATTTAAAAGCCTTGCTGTAAAGAAAACAATAAAGGGGGACAGGGAAGGAAATTAGTGCTACCTTACTACAATCATTCCGAGATGCCTACACCTCCAGACACTCATTCAGGCAATCTGGGTAGAAACTGACAACAAGAATACCACTGATATCGGTTGGCAGCCATATCTTGCAGTGTCTCCAACCAGACTCAGTGGGGATCACGCCGTCCCCATCCTGAAAGGCGAGTAGCACCGAAAGCACCCAAACGTTTCGTAAGCTCTTTCATAGCCCTCTGCAACGTCAAGTGTTGGCCACCTCTCGGCTCCCGCTACTCTGAAAGGGGCACGGAAAACAGTACGCTCTTCGGCAAACGATGGTTCACCATACGCAATACATGACCCAACCAACGCAGCTTCTGGTGCTGGACACATTCTTCAATGGAAGTACTCACTGCACAACCGAAAACTCGCTATCTAACTGCCTCGTTACGGATACGCCGACACCAAAACACACGAGCTATTGTCCTGAGACAACGATTGTCGAACACCTGAAGACGTCTCAGTTCCACTACTCGAACAGGCCAAGTCTCAGCCATACAACAAAACTGCTTGAACTGTAGCTTGATAAACACGTCCCTTGAGATTAAAGGATACACCACTTTGACGCCATAGGTGTCCCAAATTAGCAAACGCGACTCGAGGCTTGCAGATTCGTGCATTGACCTCATCTGTCACACTACAACCAGAACTAATACCATTTCCAAGGTACGTAAGACGCTCCA
>SJOL01006441.1:42929-77353 GCA_004794785.1 Opisthorchis felineus
GAGCGAGGGGGCAGTCAGTTCGATCACAGTACTTGCGTCCTGCATCCTTGTTTCTGACAGACAACATACATCAATGCAGAGAGAATCCAGCGTACGAGCAAGAGCCACCTGTTGACCTGCTTGTTTCAGTGTGCGAACATTAAAGGTGGCTAAGTAGACAGGCTTTCGGGGTATGAAAACAGACTTCGAAGTGTTTAGGGTTGTGACTGAACTCGGGCGTACAGAGGCTGCAGCTGTGTGATGCAGGGCGAGAAAAACGGTCAGTCCTAGACCTAGGACCTGCGAAGAAAGCATTCAAATTTGGGTGCGGGAGGGTGGAAGACGGAAAACGTGAAATTGTGAGAAGGGAGGCGTCCGCGGTAGCATGTTTTCGCTTACCCGCCCTGCTGTATGTAGCAAGTAAGGCGACTTGGCTGATGGCACCAGGCGACGGCCGATGTGGCATGAGAGTATTGTTATCTGTAAATGTCATGGTTGTACGAGGGCTGTCAGGGCGCTCACACCTAGACAGGAGAACGATTAGGGTCCTCAACCAAAACCTTTGGTTCAAAAGCCTGACCACAAGGTAGCGGTATTTGGTTGGAAATGCACGTGCATTACCATTTTTACGGAACACGTCACCACACATGTTCTAACCCTCAACCTGGAGAACCAGGAGACTGTTTGTCGGACCTCTAACCATTGACCAACCTGCCATGAGGGACTCTGCGAGTGTCGAGCGGACACCCCCTAGTATAGCTCAATGGACCAACGAGGTACACAAACCGTCACACCACGGTAAGTTCGTCTCCTCATGACGCCGGAGAAACAAACTCGTGACAATCAAGCTGGGCTTCGACAAGGGTGCATTGATAGTATTTTTATTTTGAGACAAGTTCCTTGACTACCCCGCTCTTTCATACGTCGAGTGATAGATACTTTTCTTGATCTAAAGACTGCTTTTGACTCTGTCGGTCATCAGACACTGTTGGTTTGTTTATCGATCAAGTATCCCTTCTGACTTTTCATCACTTATGAGGGCACTGCACGTCGAACCCTGTGGACGGACGCAGGTATACAGGAAGCTGCCGCTTGTGTTCGCCACGTCTAGTGATATAAAACGGGGGTTTCCTCTTATCATTCCTACTTAACTTTGCTATGGTCATTAGGGCTCGAGATAGCTCAGTGGCTAAGCTGCGAACTAACTGATCAGAAGGTCCGTGTTTCGAACTCAAGCTTGGTACCTCTACCGCTCCTGTGTAGGCCTGGTCACACTAGCAGTATCCCAGCCCCCGCGCTTCCTGTGGGTGATAAGGCAGCTGGGCACCGAAAGGAAAGTGCAGCTGAACGATTACCACATTGTCATTAAGACGGCTACCTCCGAACGGATGTTCCCACTTTGAGTATGCCTCAAATAGCATTTCTTCCAGTGTAGTTTATGATTGCTGCTCATTTTTGGCAGTGGCGCTCTTTGTGGGCCCAGCTTGTATTTCGAATACTAACATTATTCATCTCCGGAAAAAACCTCATCAAGGTCGATTGTCTTCTTACACGCTGCCCGATAGATTGAAATAAAACGAAGAGGTGCCATAGCTCGGAGATCTAGACGCTAGCTACAAGCTTCCATCCTGAACAGAAACATCACATTTGCAGAGGAGTTGAAAGAAATTCTGCAACGACAACAGGCATAACTTGAACGGTCACAAGTGCGATCGACTCAGTCTGTGACACAGAGACGTCAGCATTACATCCTGGAGGTGAGTCAGTGGCTTGTGTCAATGCGACAGCCGTAATAATATCGGAATTTACCCATGAGTCAGTATCCGGTCACACATTCGATGCATCGTACAAAAGTTGGGAGACTACCTTCCAGAATGAAGTTACAGGTTAACACGACACGTGGTAGGTCCACTTCTTACTAAAAAAAAACTCGATGCTGTCAAACATGAACGCTCCGTGAACTTCATCCTTATGCTGCAACCAAAGGGTTAGGGCTTAAAACATGCAGTAAGCAAATTTCGTGACAATGTTCAATGTACTGTACAACTGTCTTTAGTTAACTAAGCGCGATTCCGCTGTCATGAATTATGAGGGCAGGAGGACATCTTGAAGGAAATCGATCAACTGGTATACGGAGAACAAGAACAAGCCAGCGCGAACTGTGGAGTGAGTGAGTTACTCCTTCCTAAAAACACTCGACGTACATCAGCAACACTGATCCGGTGTTCCATCAGACTTGGGCAATGATCCGAAAGTATCGACGGTCAAACATTGGAAGTTTTTCAACGTCTCCAGCGTGCGGCGGCCAGGTTTCCGACAACAATACGGGGCGCGCTGCACCATTGTCACCTCGACCCTTGACAGATAAGCTGACATCACACCTACACCACAGGTAACGTAGGTTCACTAAGGTGGCTCTGGTCTTCATAATCCAGGAATACTGTCTTTGGCTCGACCTTCGGGATCGATACAGCTTCCAAGGAAGACAAATTTGTCCACTACCTCATTTGGCTCATCCGCAAACACGAGTTGAGGGTTTGAGCCAACCTAGTCTGGCAGCAGCACATTCCACATTGCACGCTTGAAGCGCATGCCAAACCATGATGCAGAATTATTTAGGTTATTTAATATTGTTTGCATTACGATGGCATCAAATCTATATTGTCTGAATACTCGATATTTCATTACTTGACATCAATGTCGTCCCTATCGACAGCATCACACGAGAGATTACTGGCTGTCGTAAAACCGTGATTCCTTTGAAGGCCTTTTCGTGAAGTAAAGGATAAAAGTGCAAGGGAAAGAGATTTAGTGCCAGCCTGCCTCAATCATTGGGAGGTGCCTAAACCTTCAGAAACTCATTGCGGCAGCCTATACAGAAACTGAGCTCAAAGCTCAGGCATCGTGTTTGCTGGTGACATGAACGCCCAGGTATTTATATTAAGCGCTGCTAAGTTCCAATTGGGTGGTCGTCTTGGATTGGACACGAGACGCACGGACAACAGAGATCGCCTGATTCAGATGTGCGTCCATCACAGACTGTTCCTTATAAGTCAAGCTCCAGAAAGCTCAGTGGTTAAGGCACGAACGTATTGACCGGAAGGTCCGTGGTCCGAACCCGACCTTGTCTAGGCCTGATAGTATCACAGGCCTCATGCTTATCCCTCGGGTGGCATGGCAGCTAAGCACCACAAACGTGTTACAGCTGAGCGGGTTCCTTTGCAGTACCAATTTCCGGAACAGCGGAGATAGCTTGACAACGTGATGACCACCAACAAACCAGCGCCGAATCCAAATAGTCCACGTCACTGTCAGTTATCGGTGGCGAGGGTCGGTCATTTCCTGAATCTCCTTCCAAAATACTAGCGTGGATTCCGACCGCTCATTTGTGCGCTGCTGCTGTTCAGCTCTCCAAAAACGCGCACAGCTCGCTTAGCCACTGAGAAGCTAGTGGGCCCACAAATCAAACGAACCTATCGCAGCCGACTGCTCGAGCGCCTGCCGGACGGTCCGATGTCGGATATCAACGGCCACCGGCGGAAATATACCCACAGCGCTACTCAAAGCCGGAACTTCTGTTCGCATGGCAACCCAGCAAACCTCATTCAAACATTGGACCTTTGGCCTCTAGATTTACTGTAGGCCCTGTGACAGAATCCTCCTGACCCCATCCACAACTCAACCCTACGCAAGGTGAAATTAAGTGTCCGTGCCGACTGAGAAGCTTGGCGAACCCCGAGGATCGAAGAAATGGAAAAGTGCTGGAAACGTCCACAAACTGTTCCACTTGATTCGATCGACTGGCCCCCGGAAGCCTCTTATTAGCGAAATTATCAGGGACAAAATGGCTTCCTGATATCCAGCAAAGCAGAACGTTCGAACCGGCGAGCGAAGTACTCCGAGAAGCAATTCAACTGGCCACCTTCTAGCTCCAATCTGCTACCTTGGACTTCAACAAAAAGATGGACTATGAACATGGAACCCCCCTCAGCCTCAGAAGTTTCTGAGTGTATATCTCTACCCAAGCATTATCGAACTCCTGGACCTGACGACCCTCCACCTGTTCTGTTCAAGGATGGCGATGGATTCCTCAACCTACCTAGCCTATTTGTCTATCTGGGCGAAAGAGACCGTCCCAGACTGGGTTGAGTCAATAATAGCACCCATTTTCATCAGGGTACTCACAGTGAATGTGTTAGTTAGACTCCTGATGTAACAAGGCTTCTGGTGTCACCGATTCATCGTCGTCTTACGCTGGCACACGAAAGATTGACCCGTGCATCAAGCGGGATTTCGACCGGGTAGAGGCTGCGTTGACCACGCCTTCACACTCCGTCTTATTAAGGCAAGGCCATATGTACAAACGACCCCAGATCTTGATGTCCCTTAACTTCAAGGGTGCGTTCGATTCTGTCAATCGGTCAGTGCTATTAACTGCGCTTGCTCAAAAGGGTGTCCCGCAGATGTTTAACATAATTTGGTCCCTATTTTCCAATACTTCTGGGCGAGTGTATGCTGAACTTTCCAAAGGCTTGCCTACAAAAAGTGGTGCTAGACAAGGATGTCCACTCTCTCCGTTCTTGTTCAAATTTGTCGTCGGTGAAATGATGAGGCAAACGCTTGGTTTTCAAAAGTAAGGTGCTCAAACTGTTGCTGATGGAAACTTTGTCGATCTGCAGCACGCAGACGTCATCGACCTCATCTTGGAAGACCAAGGAAAAGCACAAGCCCTGTTGCATAAACTGACCACACTCATACGACCTTTCAGCATGAGCCTTGAAAAGTCATGCTTCACAGAGTAGTCTCTGAAGAGAACCACTGGAGGTTGTGGAGAATTGTACAGACGTCGGCAGTTCTATTAGCTCTGACGGAAGTGTGTCTGATGAATTCCGTCCGCGTATCTCAAAGGCCCGAATCACGTTTCCCAATCTGCGACACTTGTGGAATCAAAAAGTCATATCAATGGATCATTAGGGTCGCGTGTACCAGACTACCGTAGGGGCTGTATTGTTGTATGGCTACGAGGGATGACCTCTGGGGACTGACGTGAAGCGTCTTCAGGTTTTTAGCCACCGATGCCTCATTGTCACTGGTTTTAGATGGCGCCAACCGATTAGTAACGAGGGCCAGATGGCTGTGGTTAGAGCGCGAATTTACTGGCCGGTTCGAACCCAACCTCTGCATCCCGACTTCCTCGTCTAGGTTTGGGCAACCTGGCAGTATCCCAGCCCTCGTGCTTCGTTCGGGTGGAATGGCAGCTAGGCACCGAAAGGGTGATACAGCTGAACGACTGTTAAATTAGAAAACAGGCATTTGGTTGCGCAGAACATTGGTTGCGGAACACATTCAGCACCATCGACTACGGTGGTTCGGTCATGTTCTACGCATGCCGAGAGAGCGTCTACCGAGACGATTGTTCTCCGAGCCTCCTCCAGAATGGCGCAAACCGCGAGATGGGAAACGTATGCCTTGGCAGAAGTGTGTGAAAGAGATTACGAAGAGTTTGAGTGTTGTTGATGCGGTTCGCCTTCCAGGATGGGGTCTCTGTGACCCCTCCCGGGCTTGGAGACATCGCATGAAATGGCGGCTGATCGGCGCCAATGGCTTTCACGTTGTCGGTTTCTTTCCAGATTGCCTGATTGAACGCTTGAAGGTGTAGGCACCTCAGAATTCTTGCGATAGGACAGCATCAGGTCCCCTCTCTTCTCTTCACTCTAAGGCTTTAAATAGAATTCAATGAACTTTATGGTAGTGCGGCAGTGAAGCACCAGTGTCAACACCAATGCTGCTGTCTCTAGTTCTGATGAGCATCACTGATCTGGTGTTCCTACCAGACCCGCGCAATGCTTCGGTGCCTCCTATTGCCAAACACAGAGAGCTTTCGAAGGTCTTCCACACGGGACGGCCATGTCTGTGACCCATAAAGTAGCACAGATCGGGCTGGGGGATTGTACATCCTACTCTTGACAGTCAAGCTAGTGTCACGCAAACGCTGTCCCAGCTTCCTCAATTCGGGAAGTGATTCCATCTTTCGCCAGACAGCCGGGACTTATTCGGCTGCCCAGGTGAACAAACTTATCTACCATATTGATCGGTCCACCTGCACGCATGAGGTTTAGGTTCGATTCCACCCAGCGTTGCAGCAGCATTTTACACCTTACAGGTACGAAGCACATTCCGAACCATGCAGCGGGAGTTATCTAAAAGTTTGCAACTTTGAAAACGTACTCAATGTCCGTGAGCGAACGCCCCGTAAGTATTCCGAAACCCGCATTACAGGCGGGCAAAGAAAACTCAAGCAGCATATCGATTATGAAGTTGAAGAGAAACGGCGACAGAAGGAATCCTTGCCTGACACCACTGGATGTAGTGAATTAGAGAATTTGCCACAGATACGTTCGCATTCACGGAAGGAGGCGCATAAAGCCTGCATAGGAAAGAACCCAGAGGGGACACCCTTCGTTGCTAGACACTGCTGGTTTCTGACGATCAGCGGAGTCACAGGAAGACTCGAGGTCGGGATATCCAACCACTGTTTTTTCTCATTCCGGAGATCTTGTAGTAGAGTCATTAGGCTAACCACAACGGATTCGCCATCTTTTTTCAAGAGTGCGGAGTGGTCCAGATCCTTTGTTGCGCTGAAGCAATTAGATTGCGCCCTGGACTCACGTCGTTAATGGAGGACTGATGTCGACGTCCCATTGATGTTCAGTTGGGCCTTCCGGAGGGAAAGTTGATGGGGCCTAGCTGAACTGTTCTCCAGCTCATCGTTCAAGACGACGTTTCTGTGATTCAACTGGGGTCCCAACCTTTTCGGGGGTAGTCTCACTAACACCCATCCTCCTCGGACCAGTTGATCAGACTATCTGGAACAGGGTGCGACTGTTTCCTGTTGCAAAAGCCCTTTCCACCTCCCGGGCTTTTGAGATTAAGCAGAGCTTCCTGTCAGTCCTTACACTCTTCAGTATTCGGCGTTTGAGGGATCCATCCTCGCCAGTGCAGTCGTTTCTTGCTGGTATAGTTTTCCTAGGTTGAATCAAAGCTGCTGATCGTGACGGAATTCAAAGTTCATTGGGGTGTGCGAGCGTCTCCGGGCAGACGGTTTCCAAAACTGTGATCCTAGCCTTTTTCACCTTTCTCCAGTCGTCATCCAAATCATCATTGTGTCTATCGAGTTCCAGGAGCTT
Organism: Opisthorchis felineus; assembly: GCA_004794785.1. Lineage (NCBI taxonomy): Eukaryota > Metazoa > Platyhelminthes > Trematoda > Opisthorchiida > Opisthorchiidae > Opisthorchis > Opisthorchis felineus. Next base: position 50,096 of record SJOL01006441.1, read on the forward strand.
CTCAGCCAACTCAACTCGACAGACGGTCTGAAGGTGAACTCAGTGCCTATGCATCAACCGGCAAGTCCCTGGGGGGAAAGAGAACAGATAAACGTGCCAAAAAAATGCTGTGATTGAAGTCCGGTGGAATACCCAAAAACGAACGACAAAAGTTTCGAAGCTCTTCACTGGTAACTGACCGTCACACGGCCCAAGTGAGTCCACGGTTGACTGCAGTTGGTGTGTGTTTGTGCTGGCTAGAAAAAAACGGTACTTGACACGTAATCGAAGAAACCGTCCCCCATTATCTGTGCGGTGAGCGTCATCCTCGGATCGGCCGGCAAGATGGGCTTCATCAAGACTTGATCAGCCAACCTGAGCATTCATACTACCTGCCAGAACCACAATATCTGTTTCAACCTCAGAGCTGCCGTCGGTCGGAGAGTATACTGACAACAAATGCCGTTTACTACGTCGATATGCATTCACCTTGATTGAACAAATCAACCTAAAGTCGCAAAGAGTACTTACGGAAATCCAGTCCAGGATCACCACACACCTGAACAGCTAAGTGAGAGAAACTTGGGTTCGCGTTGGGCGGTCTGAGATTAATGATCGAGCTGTGGCCTTGTATGACGGCTTCGTAGGCCCAACATTCACCGATCGAAAGAGAGACAAGGCCTGAGCAAAGCCTACCTGTTGCCCAATGTGAAACGGAGCACGGACGCTGAAAGCATCATTGTGGGATAGACACCTTGAACCCATCAAGAATTTATTTTTACTGGGCAGAAGCTTAGATAAGCAGCAACAGCTAAGTGAGTAACGACTTGGGTGGGGGCGTGCTGGGAGGAGTCAGTGAACGAAGATATGAAACTTTCCAGTTGTATAGGCCGAAGAAGAGGGTTTGGTTGAAGACCCCATGTTGATCCTTCAACTCAAAAGTGTGACCCGCAAGACAGTGGGAGAATGTAGGGCTTTGTCCGGAGACCCTTGCTCTAAGCTGACTCAAAATCCTGAGCTGCGAGACAGTGGTTGTTAAGGTTTCCTTTTGGAGCCCTTGCCAAAGCCCTTGCGTGGCCCGAGGAAGTAAGGCTCTACTGTCTGCCTCCTAATGCGGCTGCGCACATGCGCCTTTTGGACGTCATCAGACTGGTTTTGAAAGTATTTCGATCGTACTGAGTAATGCGCCGGCGGTCCCGGTCAACCGTTTGGTGATCGGTTTTTTAGGGCAGACCTTTTCTAACCCGCTCTTCATAGGGGGAAGTCGGCATCGCTGAAACCATAAACACGGGCATGCTGGACGTCGGAAGGAAACGTCTTAGTATACTTACACTCCCATCGCAGAGGACAGTACGACCTTACCTCCAGACCGCCTCGTAATGCAACTTCTCACAGTGCGGACACCCGCTGTTCTTCGTCGGGTTGCTCCTCACTAGCCTTCCTGGCAAGCTAAACTTTGAAGGGAACGAGTTCCAGCCGGTATGGCGCACAGGATCATGGTAACACTGAAGCCTGATCACAATGGCAAAGTGATAGCCTTCGGTCGGGTCCGAAGGGCACGCCACTCGTTAGAACTCGGGCTTACTGCCATATCGTAAAAATGAACCTAAAGAGGCATATCGAAAGTCTCCAAGTCAACATCTCAATTTTGTCAACCCCTTGCAGCAGGGAACTTGAAGACTCCAATAGTCAGCAACACCACTAATCGGGCCAAAGTACCTGGCGCTGGAAATCAACCAGCGTGTTCGTTAACACAGGCATCTCTTCTTGAATCAGATGCGGCATAAATGAAGATATTATCTGTAGGACGGTTTGGCAGGCGACTCGCACGTGCAGAGTTGAGCGCTGATGTATTTACATACGAAACTCATGAGGGAAAACCAATCAGAGCGGTAGGCAAGTATGTCAGTTGCACCAGGGTTGCCCAGCACACAAAGTAAAACTCGTTCGATTGTTGAACGCCGAGCTCACAACTCTACAATCCGCTGTACGGTGGAGGTTAGAAAAAACAGTTCGCTGAGATGTTAAAAGCAGCATCTGGCGTTTAACGTTTTCGAAACATTTCCTGGATTTGAGTACACACCTGGCCACATCAAATATCTTCGAGAATTCATAAACGGGCTGAGGTGACACTCACTCGCCGTGTCCAACCATCCACAAAATGGAAACGTTTTCATCAACCACAGCATAACACCAGTGGTAAGCATTGATGCTTCGCCGCCGTAAGGAAACATTTAAGCGAAGTTCATGTCATGCCTCATTTCTTAATGAGGCCATCAGCTACAATAGTAATGGCCGTTCATGTGGGCGGGAAGGGCTAAACACCAGTAGGCATGGTCCAATCACGAATCCAGTGGTGTGCACTTATCCGTTTCCTGCGTTACGAAGAAACTGGACCTTTGCGCGGTGGGGCAGTTGGTGAAACTCCATAGACCACTGACCTACACTAGGGAGTGTACGTGACATTCAAAGCCTCTCATACTAGGCTGGTCAATAGGTACAGACTTGACTAAGTTTCCTGGTCCCCAAGGTTGGTGTTTGGCAAATGTGGCAGGCCGATCCTTGAAAATGCAAGCCGCGGTTCTGCGCTAATCACCACTGCTCTGCCGTTAGGCTTTTGGGCCAAAGGCTATGGTTTAAGACCTTAATCGTCCTCCCGTTCAAGTATGGGGTCCCTCGTAGTATCCCAGCCCAAGTGCAACCATGAATTGTACACTTACAAATAACCTCATGCCATATCGGCCAACGTGTGGCGACATTAGCCGGCTCGTCTTGCTGTATAGCGCAGGTTTAGTAAGCGAAAACGGGCTACCGCTGACGCCTCCCTTCGTAATTTTACTCATTCGTTCTTGTCTGCCTCCCCACCTCCCTCCTAGCGACATCTCAATAAGCCCATTGTCAAGGACCGATATCCGTTCGCCGCTAGCTGCATTAGCTATATTTGACTCGGCTACCACGGAGTTCAAACCCCGGCGCTGTTTAGCTGACAGCCTGCACTCTGAAACAAGCTGGACAACAGACCGCTCTTGCATGTACGATGGGTTCGCCTTCTGAGTGTGTGCTGCTCATCGGAAATGAGGATTCAAGACCCAAATATGGTTCTTGAACTGACCTCCCCGCTAGCACCTTTGGTTACCTAGAAGCCGCAGCTGCTGCAGGACGTAGTCGTTAGACATGCCCCTGAGAATTCAAGGGGTGACACTGGAAGTTGTGGAACGCTATATGTATATAGCTCGAGATAGCTCAGTGATTAAGGCGCGAGTTTACCGACCGAAAGGTCCGTGGTTCGAACCCGACTGATCCTGCCTACGCTTAAGCATCCTGGCAGTATCTCAGCCATCGTGCTTCTTTCGGGTGGCATGGCAGCTGGGCACCAAAAGGGTGTTACAGTTAGAAGGTCATTATTATTACTACTATGCGCACCTCCGGGGTTTTATTAGCTCTGATAGCAGTATGACACACGAATCTCAAAGACATTTGCCAATTTGCTCCGTTCGTGGCGGCAGGGAGGCATACCGCTGGGCCCCAGAAAACACGTATATCGGACCACCGTGCGGGCTCGATATAGCCGTGCTCAAAACAGGAAATTACTGGGGGTCCGTGGTACGAAAATGCCTCTGCACCCCGACTTCTCCTTTGTAAGTTTGTGCAACCTGGTAACACCTCAGCCCTCATATTACAGCTGCGTGATTGTTATATCACTCCATAGCTGCAGGACTGTGCCACTTCGAGCGAAGGATCAGACTCCTCCAGGTCTCCGATCACCGACGTCTCAGAAGTACAGTTCGAATCTGCTGGAACCAGCGAATTCTCAATGAATCGTTCGGCTGTAACACCCTTCCAATGCCTAGCTGACATGCCACTCGAAAGAAGCACGAGGTCTGAGATACTGCTAGGCTGCCCATGCCTAGACAAGAGCAGTCGAAATGCAGGGGCTGGGTTCGAACCACCGGTCAGTAAGTTCGTGCCTTAACAACTGGACTTTTGGAGCAATGTGATCGGGATACATGTTTCTGATGAAGCAGAGGGCTCATCCAGCACTGCAAGCTAAGTTGGCCGGGCCACGGGTAACACATACCCAGACGAACGCAGTTTCCGTGCCTAGTTTCGGAGTCGCGGAAACCTAGAGGTGGAGAGAATTCGACACGGAAGTAGGCAATAAGGGATGTTACAAAAAGTCTTGGAGCTGTTAGCCTTCCGGGATGGGGATCACTTGACCCTCTCCGTGCTTGAATGGGACGCCGAACGATATGGTGGCTAACCGATGTCAGAGGCATTCACACTATTAGGTTCTATCCAGATTGAGTGAGCGTTGGCGTAGGTACCTCAGGTGCTTGTTATAGGTTGTCCCTATGTCCACTCCTCATTCCACTTATTTCCATTATAAGGCTTCACTCAAATAGATTGACACGGTTGTATAGAAGTGAGGTATCAAATTCCTCAGTTGGTTCTGCTGTCAATGATGGTACCCAGTACCTACCCCATACAACTCCGAAGTAGAACAGGGCCGGTATACAACGTGAACTAACGCCTACAATCCATAGCTAAGTTCCATGCCATCGCTGAATGAAAGGCGTTGGGGCACAACTGCTGCAAAATGTGTTCAAAGTTACGCATAAAAAGTCAAGGCAGGGCAGCCAACGCATGAGCGTAGCTATAGTTAAAGTCCTCGAAGATACGCTACAGAACACGGACATTTTAGGTAACTATTTAGACGACCAACGAACAATGTTTCAAAGGAGGCTTGGTACCTCCGGAAATTACTGGAATTACAGAAAGTCGCTACAGAATACCAGTTTCTTGTGCAGCCGACAACTGTTTATAACTTAATCGACGTCCGGCAGCTTAGTGGCGGGCATTCGATCTACAGAAGCCAGCAGAAAATCCATCTCCGTCCCATCACCACACTACCTCTAGGTCGATGGACATCAGCATAGCTTCAGGCCCCCACTCTTCTCAATCGAGGTAACACACTAAAGAAACGGGAGATAAACGATCATTAGTCGTTCGCGGACCGACTACCCAGTGAAGTTCACAACTCTGAATCAATCAACCATTTATATGTTGCCGTACACACCAAAATCCATCAAAACCGGAGTTTGTGGAAGAACCAAGGATTTTCGTTTGTTTTGTACCTGAAGTAGGTGATTTAATACAAACTACCTCCTACCTTTGCTGCAACTTCAGCTTTGCTTCCAAACGTGCCTTCCTTCGCAAGGATTTGTCCGCTAGGGAGTTCTTATTGATGAGCTTCGTGTCAAACAGGATATTGACTGAGTGACGCGTCGGCATTAAATGATTGTAGTTGTAAATCTTCACGAAGGGTTTTATCTTAGACCGGCTTTCCATCCGCCGCTTGCCCATTCTTCTCACAATACGCCGAGGGTACCGGTCTATTCCAACAACGAGCGCATGGCCGTACGGCTTCTCTTTGGAGCCATCATCGTAGCTTTTTACAACAATTGCTTTCCGACCAGCATATCGGCCACCCAAAACTAGTACGACAACACCGGGGCGCATAAGCCGCACGGAGGTTCTAGATTCCAATCCAGTTTATGAAGATGACAAGACATACCGTTGTTCACGCGACATCCCGGACTTTCGTCTGGCCCGCCAAGCGCTTGCCTCACACGGTAAAACAAGAAGACCGGTGGGCCCAACGGATTTGTACATGGGTAGGAAGACGGAGGCCCTAGATTGGGGTTGGTGAGTTGTGGCGTCCGGCCTTCTATTATATTGTAAAAGCTAACTGGAATAAGGAGAGAACACCCGCCTCACATGTTTAGCTACTATCTGCACCGGGTGTAAATAGGTTCAGTATTTCAGTAGCTGCGTACAAGGGCATGCAGCCGAAGGCTCGTAGGCTCGGACAGAAAAGTATTCAACACTGCCGCCGTGTGTGACGGACGCTATGGAAAGCAGCTGTCGCTCGTTTGTGGCGATTGGTGTGGAGCGATTCGCCTCATCCAGTATGCCAAGCTCCAAACAAATCCGTCTGCATTTTGGAAAATGTTGAGAAAGCGGGATATTAATTACACGATGAATACAATATAAAACATATGCTCCGTGTGTACAAGTGAGATTGTGAGAGCGTGCATGAAGCGCCAAAGTGATGGGATGAAATATCCTGCGCTCAGACAGGAGTTAAGCAGTCCAGTGTGAAATCAGCGGATTTCTCGAGAACAAACAATCTTGGGATCATCGTTTAATGAGCCCGGCAGAAGGTTCCAAAAAGGAATGACAGTGACAGCAAAAGATCTACATCGCAGTTGACTGCCAGGTCTTCTTACCAATAGCGTAAATGCGTCTAATCCTAGCTGGGTGGTAGCGCTGGGTGACCGAAAGGGCCACGGAAGTGACTCGGTGGTGAAGGTTCCCAAGGAGGGTTTCCAGAACCATGGAAACTCGGGAGAGTTGCAACTTTTGGGTATTAATTTCAAGAAGGATGGTAAGCAGATGCTTAAGTGTCCACAGATGGAGACCGATATGTTCAATTATAGTGTAAGAAACGTATCAGCTACAATCAACGGTGCTCTTACTCAAGACAAAAGCAAAGATGCGAACTTTTTATGAGTAACTTCAGGGCGCAGCGCCATAGCAATTCCACTAGGACTAAACCACAAACTTACTAGTCTAGACGGCCAATTTCAACCTGAAAAATCGGTAGGTGACTGACCACAGGGTGTTTATTTTTTAGTGTCTTTAAATCAATCGGCTTTTTTCATGATCATCGACCACGCTTTGAGCCAGTACCCAGAAAAGTCTTGTTTGTTAAAGTTTACGCTGATACCTTATGTGGCATTGGAGCACAGCGAAAATCTTTTCAGGCTTACAGCGCTCATTTTTATTGGACAGCAATGGTTTTATCCTAGATGTTCGGTTCGTGGAATAGCCCTCCTCACACAGTTGCCAATATCACGCCCAGATCCGAATGCTAACCTCTTTTGGGTTCTTCTCCGTGCAGACAAGCTTGTAGCTCAACCCTGGAAGGAGCTACTATTCTTTTTCACCTTATTTCAGTTGAACCGAGGCCGTCTACCTGAATGCCCTTCTCGGTAAGCTTGGTTGAACCCTTTGGTTATATGTACTAACCCGTGGCATAACGGGTTGTCCACGTTAAATTCAACTCTTTTGGGTTGATTTTTGCCAGATATTCAAAGTCCACTGTTCTTGGCACACAGAGTGTTCGCCCGGATTGCAATCGATGCGATACTAGTGAAAGTGATTACCTTTCGGAGGATCGCAACCGCAACAGCTTTCCCGCTTTCGGAGAGTTGTGGCCGCGGGAAAGGAAAACACTAAGCGAAACATACCCCTTGTGGCAGAAATAGCTGAATACGCAGTTAGAGGAAATTAAGGGTCTAAGATGTCTGATCCTTGAAGCTACAACTGAGGTAGAAACCAACGATTATCAATGGCTACTGTGCTGTGCATGCTCACAGTGGATAGTAGATGCATTCACTTGTCACTCTCTCTTGGCGCCAGTGTGTACCTCTCCGAAGCCAGCGCTATTCGAATTACTGGACATTATTCACCTGTGTTACTGTGACTCAGCTGAATCGATAAGTTTCAAGTAGGATCCCATATCAGACCACCGTCTATCCATTCTAAAACACTTTCTGAAGCAAACTGAGTATACAAACGTACATGTTTATGCTTACGCAACGAGAAATAAGTTAGAGGCGCACTTTTTGGAACATTCCTAAGTTGCTTTCACAGGTGTCCCCAGTTACATTGGAAGATGTTGAGAACCGTTTTCTCCTAACCGCCCGCATACAACCCTAAAAATCAAACGAAATGGTTAGCCTTGCTTTCGACAATTGGTTTACTGATAGAAAATCAAAACCCGTGAGATCGTCTGAAACGGCATCTCCTGTCGTTACTCCATTGAAGGCGGATGAGAAACACCGCTTATTTGCGGAGGTCACATAACGGCTTCAAACTGGCATCCGCCCAAAGGAAATGCGCAATGTAAAATGCGATATGCCTGGGATTTTTACTTAATAACGGCCTTTGAAAATACACGTCAGTGGAGTTCTCAGACCCATTAAGTTAGCTACAATCAATCCTGTTTCCGGATTGTATCAAACTGGGTTCACTCGCACCTATTATCTTTTCCCACAAGTCAGGAATGCCCGCGTGGAGTATCATACGCCACAGCGCCATCATTGTCTGTGGATTATATTAGAATTTACATGATACAGACACGGATGACTCACTGGTTTGAAGAAGGCTTCATGCACAGGCTTCTGGGGGACGTCGCAGTGTCAACTGCGAAGTTAAGTCCCAAGGTCTGGTATCGTAAAGTCCTTTTGGTTCCCAGCCCATCTCTAGCGGTTTTCTCAATTTTATACCAACTATTTATTTGAAGCACTTCTTCAGTAGATGCACTCACCCCGCCCCCTGGATTTTCCCTACTTGATTAGACTGTCTTGACGCCTAGGCTAGTCACTATCAGTGCCACGGGGCCGTCCGCATAAAATACTCCGCACATTCCTAACTTCACTCCCCTTCCACCTTCCTAGCTCAAAAGTAGCAACAGTCCTGCTGTCCTCACCGTAATTTGTGGCCCACTCATGCCAAACCACATTAGCACCGTCGGAAATTGCAGGCTCTCCCCTTAGACACCGAATGCCACTTCCCGCGCTTACGTCAGTAAACCCTGCTGTGATCTTCAGTAGCGGGCTAACTCCTTTTAAAAACTCCACAAGCCAAACGGCTGGCGCACTTGATACGGTACGCCTCTTTCTTTTGTCCTTTCTCACCAGTCGGTTGTAAAGATTTGGACCCCATCTGGCTCATCATTCTTGTCGACGCATCGCCACCGATCTTCACTTCCACAATCTGATCTATGGGAACACACTGGTGGCCAAAACTAGATCTGAGATGCTCCCGAAAGGATCTACCGAAAACTGTAAGGCTTACTCCAGTCCGTTGCCCCACGAACAAATGTTCTTCAACCGACATTGCTGTATCACACGTTGCCACCCCATCTTCTTTCTCTAAGCTTAATCACCATCATCCATTCCCTAAGTGTGCCCAAGGCATCGCCCCACAGACAAGTGCTCCACAATCAATCCACCCACCCCTCGTGGCCGATGGACACAGAATGACGTACGTCCGCTTCCTCGCCCCAATCAGTAGTTCTCACCCCTCTATATTACTGGGAAGATTTCAGATACACACAAATCCGCCAAATCTCAGGGCCCATGTGCTAACTTGGAGTGAACTAGCATTCTCCCATCCATCACATCTTGAAAAAGCCTCAATTATCACTGACACCCTTGCCTCTAAGATTTGTCAATGCATGGACTGTCTTTAGCAGGTGTTAATGTACAATGACCCCGAAAGTACCCCGTACGAACTCACAAAAACTGCTAACTTGACAGCATGTAACCTCTTCGACACCATCTGCGCAGCTCAAAGCCATTGAGCGTCAAAACCATCCCTTCTTCAGCCAACAATGATGGGATTCAGTGATCAAGAAGATTCCATACGTCTACTGACATCCAGACTCTCCTCTCCTCTACCAAATAAATTTCAAACCTTAAAGATCAAAGCTGCTTGTAATTGATTGCAATGGAAGCCTACTTAGTGTCATCATCTAAATCCTAAAAGTCAGCCTCAGAAAGACACCAAACACATTCCTCTTCCCCTCACCTATCTGGGACAAACAGCTTTGTCGGCGTGACTCACTAGCAGACCATCCATGCAACAAACTCCCCGGACAGCCACGCAAGCCGGTTCGCCATTGATGCGTAAGGGCCCGGCATCCGAGGAACTTCCACTTCCAACTGCAACATATCGGGTCTTATTGGGTCTTAGCCTCTTTTGCAGCCGCCCCCACCCACTCTCCGGACCCTGACTCCCAAATCTTCACTACCCCGGGATTGATTTTCGTTTAACCTCGCCACACTGTCTCTGAACTGCGCCCACAAACGGGGTTGTTAACTTCAGGCATCGCTTCTCATGCTCATGACTATGAGACCTCCACCTTTGTCTTTTGGCAATTCTCCATGCCATTCCTGACATCAATCGCACAAACAAAATTCACTGCCGATGCGAGATGTGCGGCACCTCATCAGGCTTGACGAGTCACTCGATAATAACAGAACACTTTATTGCTCCACACACAATGACCTAATAGCACCCCATATCTCCTTTCCGTCATAAAAACTTCTTCATGTTCAAATAACTGCTGTCAAAGCCTGGTATCGTAACGTGCCCTTCCACAAGTACTCCCCGATTTTCTACTCATAGTCTTACGTCTGCACTCACCCCCATACTCCGAATTCTACATAGATACACGCGCGGCCCGTCAATCCGTGCAAGTTAAGTCCTTGACAGGACCCTTAACACGCCATTTTATTACCTAATGTTAGTCCTCACATAGTTCTGCCTCATGGCCACCCGCATACCATCTGCACAGGTCGCTTTGCGGCAGTCATAATAATAATGCTTATTACCCAGCTTGTGGATGGCATGCTTTCAAGCATTATCATACCGTCACAGTCAGAATAAACGAACGACTGGCGGGATTTGCGTGTACTGGGGATTGCGCGGAAAAGGGACTGTCATAAAAAGTGGGCATTGTCTGATGTAGACTTGGTCACGCCTAAACCGGCATGGGCAGGGAAGCGCAGATGCTAGGAATTTATCTTTCTTTTGAGGAACATGCCAAGCTGAGACAAGGACAGATCATCAAGATTTGAAGACAAGGAGGGCAAAAAAGAGGCATCCTGCCTGGCACATTGTAAGAAAACTTCAAATTACAAAAAATGAGGAACCAAAACAACGGATCTGTTTCAGCAGCATAATGTCCACGATCTGCCTGGTCAATTTGAACTAAAGCCTAAAACTAAAGCCTTTGGACTATTGGGCTTATGGCCGGGGTCACAAAAGGCGTAAGTGAAAATGATAGATCAGAGGAATCAGCAGTACGGATAAACGGCATTAGGAATCTCAGAGTTACGGTGTACAGCGAAACTGTAGAGACCCACTAATGTCGCTGTCGAGGTGAAGTCGGGTATCAAAGTTCCTTTGGGAGGGAGTTGGTGCTAACGCACAGGACGGATCACGAACTGAAGAGAAAATGGCTGGCTGGGACCAGGTGAACTGTTTGTTTGCAGCTGCAGGTAGAAGAACGAATGGGCAAAAGGGCACTGTCAAAAGTAGGAAGTGAATAGCTGCGGTTATGCTATCAAACTGGGTATGGCAGTGCCGTACCAACAATGCGCTGATATACTTCGGTTTCTGGACAGACCCGTAAAGAACGTCCTGTTTGAGGTGATCAGGCAGGGATATGCACAACCTCCGCCTCTTCCGAAACCACGTGCAGCTCCATCTTTACTACCTTTGACTGCACCTTGGTCCTCCACCGCAAAGCCTTCAGCAACTGCTATTCAATCCCTCCTCCATTTGTGCTAAAGGCACCGCCGTATCCAACCTATGATTATATTTTGAGAATTCCTCTTAAAGTCTCATCCATTCTGTGTAGCCCAAATCAGGCTCTTTTTGTCAAAATGCTGCATCCGGCATCGTCCGTTGATGCTATCGATATGGCCGTTATAAGGGCCTCCTCAATCAATCCTGTAACTTATTTCCACGGACTTCACTTTCACCCTCGATATCTAGAAGACTATGGCCCACTATAATCTGCACCACTACCATACCGTCGTCTCCGTATCAATCACAGTACCTCCAAGCATCTTATTCCTGCACATCCTTAACATGTTTTACCTAGTTCATCATTTCGCGAACTCCGGGTCTCCTCGCCTTTAATCCATTCCAGCCATGCCTCTCCGGGCCACCTACCCCAACTATTCCTGCTAGTAATATTGCTGCCCTTCTAATCAATCCAGGTCCCTGCCTAAATTGCGCTACATTCAAGCTACCTACAATATAACTTGTCCAACATCCATATTTATCACTGAAACGTGGCTTTCTCCTAGCAAGCCGGTTGCCCTTATTTCATTTCCGGGGCACGCCATCTCTCGTTCCCATTGTTGCCGCCGTCGCGGTGGTGGCTGTCTTGCACGCCGCAGAAACTAAAATGATGTCTCTCCTGTTGACGATCCACTGTTGGCAGACAACCTACACTCTGTCTGGCCTGCTGCCTGTCGAGCTAACCCGCTGTTCATCCTCAGATGTTTAAACGTGCCCGTCCCACACACCACTAGCTCCACTAGCAAACTTTCTACTCATCTTCCGTCCTGGTTCCTCCTCATCCGAACAAATTATTGGCCGGCGATTTCAAACTTCCTATGATCTGCAGGTCTCGACACAACTCCTCTATTCACTTTCACGTCTGCTGGCTCAGCCCGGTACGAAAGGCCGGTCTTATATTTAAGGCACATCGCACGTGGTCTTCACATCGTGGCAACGGTTGCCTATGTCACACAGCTGCATTCATCCCGGAGCTGGGGTGTCTATTTCACAGGTCTTTCCTCTCGAGGTCCTCTTCATTCCAAAGTGACATGGCCTCTGACGGGAATCCTTCGTCTGGCCCTGATGGTACTGCCACTTCGCCGGCTGTCACGCCCTCTGCTTCCTTTGCGCCTTCTAGCTTTTCCACAGATTGCCCTCCAACTGGTATTGTAATAATCATATCTACCGATGAAATAAACTTTACCACCTGCAAATTTTCAATAATTTTACCCATTCCGATTTTCCCACTTGGTCACATTAGAGATTTCAATTTCCAAGGTGGCATCGGCATCCCCTTCCTCATTCCGGATATCCTTAGTCCCTTCAAAACCTCCAGCCTACTGGCTCAGTTCAAAGTCATCGAAAGCGCTCCGATGTTATCACACGATAAAAGTAAGGCCCACGAACGGCTTCAGCTGGCCATGGGAAAATCCATCAGACTTACTTGCTATCCCGTACCTTATGGTACGCTAGTAAACTTCCTGTCATGATTATCTGCTCACGACCCAGATCCTAGAAAATCGACGGTACAGATTTATGGCCAGGTAGTCAGTTGACACATTCAAGACGGAATCCATTAACGACGTTCCTTCTAATTGCAATGCCGGAGTGTGCATTATTCTTAACTACCTTGATGTTCTCAACACAAACGCGGAGTTTTCATGGTGCCCTCTTTGACAACTTACAATCTACCGGTGTCGAAAGCCCGCTTTCGTAGCTCAGTAGGAGAATCCAGGTTACGCAGATTGAGCGTCTCTTTGCATCGTCAATTCCTATCACCAGCAAAGTTAATCGGGGCAGCCTGCATGCACCACGCTGTTCTAGTTGCACAGCAGTAATGTCACTGGCTAAATGACCATTGGCTCCCCCCTTTAGATTTCCTGATGATATTAAGAAGGCAAAATCGGCGACCATATCCTCGCTTTAACTAACTTTCAATCTAACTTGGAGTTCTTGCCCCACTGGTCCTCTATCTCCGGCATCCTTTCAGTTGTATAGTGCCAATCCCATTCGTATGGATTACACTTTCCAAACTAGGCAGTTGTTCTTAATAAGCTATCGATTTCTTCTCTTCCAGAAGGAAGAGACCAATATATTAGGTAGTCCGGCACCGTTAGCTTCTGTAAATATGCGTGTAACAGATTCGCTTAAGCACGCAAACTTTGTGGTTTCATTCGCCACTCATTGCCCAGCAAATAACGTTCCATTGCTGTCTTTGAAAAGTTGGCAAGACTCATTCTCCATGCTAGCCCCGAATTCGCCTCACAGTAGTCATGGACACGCCGGAGTGCAGAGGAGCATGTGCTGCGCTCATTTACTTAGACCTTATTTTCAGGCGTCGTGTGGAATACCTTGTTGTCTTCGCTGACTGTCACTTGGCTTGAATCCTTTATGGCTGAGGCGTGTGGATTAACCCGATCTACTGACGGGCTAACATTGCTGAATCCCGCCTAGAGTTACTTTCCCGACTTCCCCATAACATTCTCAACTTTAAATTATAGCGCCTGTTGTCGAACTGTTGCCGAAATTTTTCGCCTCTATTTTGAACCGTGGAACAGGCAACTTTCTCACATGCACATTATATCCTGTCACATAAGCTTCCTAACTATATTTGATTCCTACCTTTCTATTGAAAAGGAAAAGCGTCTTTTTGCGCCACATTATAAACTAGACAAATTTTTCGAAGGGGGCCCTGGACCTTCTAAGTTGCGGTCATACCCCTACTATCCCGGTACTTTGGCGTAACACCTGCGCTCGTCATTGTGGACCCCCCAGTGTTGATTCACACATAAGGCACCAATTTTAAGTGATTTTGGCCAGTAACCACTCCCTTACATGCATTTCACTCCCGGTAACTGCATATGCACCTGCTTCATGAGGTGTAGGTCCGTTGCTAGAGGGGCAGTTCATGTCTTTGCGACTTTTTAAAGTCTCATTTGCACTGACCATGATACTTTTTGTATTTGGTCTTGAGCTTATGTGTTCAGACGATCTAAGCCTCCTTCCTTCAAGCATGGTTCACCTTCAGAGATTCTTAATCTTCAGAGCCATACTCCTGATCACGCGCATCACATGCGCACAGATATAGTCAGTCCTATGGTGCGCAAAGGTTGAAATACCTGTTTGGCCCCACATTCCATGCAGTCACACATAAAATCGCAGTACGCTTTTGCTCGATATGGTGGTTTGCACCAAAGTTTCGTTGTCCTTGAACCATTGTGCACATACGATGAACAACACTATCCCTCTCTCATGCTCACATGCAAGCTGACTCCTCAGTAGCCTCCTCCGTGCCCCGCTTGCTTCAGCAGCTGTTTGCTATTTTTTTGAAGCAGCTGAGCTTTTTCACTGGCCTAGCGTTCTCTGAACCGGATAAATTTACCGGTAGCCAAAGTCCTACGTTATTGCACGAGCCGCAATTATGACTGCTTGGCGTCTGGCCACCTTGCAGGCTCTAAAGCACACACAAGGGATGATGCCCGCGTTTGGCAATCGGCTACCTTCTGCGGAGAGCGTTGCAACATAGTGCTTGTACCCACCACTTCTCCGGTGGCTCAGCTGTTTGCTTGTCGTTCGTGGTTCTGGACTTTGAGGAAATCCATAGAATTGCGCCATTGTTTTCTATGTGTAGCGAATGGTTTGGACTTGTCATTTATCCGACAAGATTATGAGCCGCAGACAAGCAAAACCTCCCCTTTCTTTTGCCAAAACATGCATGGGGTACATTGAAGTGCTATCGCGATATCGATGTTCAAAAGTGTTATCACCTTCATCTGAGTTGTCAGCCGTTAGTCACCCAAGCATGACACTCTTGCTCCCGGGGGCCGGTAACATACAAACAAAACATAAAGGCCCTACTCCCACTTTATTGCTGCCATTCACAGTTGGCGCCTGTTGGCAGTTTTCGCCACGCACTGCTTCTAGATTGGAGTAAACAGCAGTAACTCCGTGACTTGCGGCCCTCGCTCTCACTTTACTACTCAGTTCGCGTTGCAACTTTTAGTTAAACTGCAGCCCTTGACCATTTTCTCGTAAGTTCTCTTTCCATCACTGCCTGCTGTTTTTATTCATGTCGATCTCCCTCTGCGCAACGGACTCCCTCTTGGGTACTCCACCAGAGGTAAAACTACTGCCGCTCACTGTTTTACTTACCCTGTAATGGCCCCACCAAATAGCGCCGCGGCCAGCCTCATTGCTCGCCACAACATCAGCTAGCTTCCGCTGTGCCCAAATTAAGCGACCACTATCGCGCTGGCCTTAGGCATACTGACTGGCTTCATTTTACAACCATATCCGGCCTTGTGCATTACTATCAGAGTTTACTATATACTCGCCAACAAGAAGCCTCTTATACTGTATCAGTCAGTTCAGCTGGTCTCTTGTTGCTAGGTGACTAACTATAACTCTGCCCCTCTCTATTCTTGCTGTTATCCCCCTTTCGATTTTTTGATACATGAAATCTGTTGCCTGACACCTTCCTACACTTACCAGGCTCTACTGAGCTCCTCCTGTTTCTTTCTATTCCCAAGCTTCAAGTTTCGGCAGTAGCTGCTTCGAACGCGCCGTGTCCACTATCCACTCCACCTGGCTTCCACTCTAAATCTTCAAAGGTCTTCAACAAAACCGAATTTACACGCGATCCCACATCAGGCTGATTCTACGTGCTTTGGAAACCTTAGTTAGCCCAAACCCAGCCGACCATATAAGTGCACGCTCCCTGTCCACTCACCTGAGCCATACTTCAGAAACTGAGGTATATCGCTGCAGCGGTGACATGGCACTGTTTAGTTAGCATGATGGCACACCCGCAACTAATAACTTCGCACTCTTGATCGTTCCCCTTGATTGTTACTCTTGAACGATTAACTGTAACCGCAAACAAAAGACTGATTTGTCCCAATCGCCTCTGAGATGAGTTTTTCTGATCCGCCAAAAGCGTTACTTGGACTTTAATATCCCGGTTTCCCGCTGCATGTTTTTGTTTGCCTCATCGATAACTTCGAAGATTTTGTTTGTGGTGTTCGTTTGGCCCTATTAGTTATCTCCACCTAATACACCCGAACGTATTTTACCCAACAACGTTCGCCATGAGTATATCTAGTTTCGGTATAAATCGCATTTCTGAAACGCGATTTGCCTTTCAAAACCATAGCGAATTTCTCCACAGCATCATTTTTACCGACGCTTTTCGTGATTCGGGCCATTAACTCAGCAGAAAAGGTCGCCCTGTTACTTTGCACCATGGTGCGATCGTATACCCGCCACCCCTCCTGTAACACGGGTGCATCGCCCATCGCCGGTGGTTCTGAGCCCGGCCTAGGAACTAAAAAAGAGCACTGCTATCTTCCATCTGTTGCTGCTGGTTTTGGGCTCACCTCGGTTGAGTTATTTACCTGGCAACGCCATAAGCTACGGATGAAAAAACTGGCCTTTCGTCTGTCGAAAAACAGTATACATCGACGTGCACAGCTGTAGCTGCCTTCGTCAGAACCGAGGCTACACCGCGCCAAAACCCACCTCGTCAACCAAACAAAATACACACCTACCTATGGCTCCGAGGAGTGGACACATGCGATGTATATATGTATACAGAGAGAGAGACTCCAAACCCTCCACTACCAGCATGCGGGGCTAGCGTCGAAAGTCTTCTTCACCACTTGTAGATTAGAGCTGATAGTAGTGCTTCGGGGACTGGTGACCTTCCCCCCTACATTCACCTTCCCTCCTAGATTGTCCCAGTATTTTCCAACTCACTAATAAACTCCAGAAAATCTAGTCCACCATCTTAGATGTTCCACCCACGTCAGTCCTTGCGTGTTTGGTTTCCCTTACCACGCCACCTCCCTGCCTACTTACATCGAACTGTCCTATGTCTCAGGTAGTATAACAGCACATATTGGCAATCTCAGCTTAACTGTGATGACTAGACTACTGAGTGCAGATCCATCCTTATCCCGTCTCGTTTGACCACTTGTTGTCACCGCCCTAACTGTGGCAAACATCCAGTTTTTTCTCTGTTAAAGGACTGTATCCTGTCTGATGACTCCTATAACTCTCCGGACCTTATTGATCTCATCCCCCTATCATCTTTCCAAGCTTCGACCTGCGGTAATACCTGCCATGGACATCCTGTTTGGTTATTATCCACTCCACCCGATCTGTACGTTACACCTGAAGGGATACCCGACCTGACAAAAAACAGATACTACCTGTGATATTGCACTGGTTTTGCTCTCCCTGCGGAAGCCCCTGGATAACCCACAACATCCCGCTGCTCACAGAACTGCACATCCCAGCCCAACTACCTCAATCCCAACGTCCGTCACGGGGCTGTTTACAAACTGAAGTATCTCAGTGCAATGATGGCACAGCACTGCCATACCCAGTTTGATAGCATACCCGCAACTGTTCACTTTCTACTTTGAGTGCGTCCTCTCGCCCACTCGTTCCCTTGCCTGCAACCACAATCAAAGCCTCAGTCTGGCCCCAGCCGCCTTCGGGAGGCGTTCATCCCAATCTGCTGAACATTCCATTGGATCTAAATACCTCGGTGTCTTTTACTTTGTACTCCTCACCGAGTCAGTCATTTTCCGTGCAGTTCGAGTTCTCTCTCGTGCGTTTGCGTGAACTCCTTCTCCCAAGGAACTTTTACACCCGACCCCGCTCCAGCAGCAACACTAGTGACTCTCTCCAGTTTCACTGCACACTGTGATTCTGAGTTTCCTACTACCATTCATCCGTGCTGCAAATTTCCCAACTTCATCATCCCCACTTACGCTTTTTCGTGAACCTGGCCATACGCCCAACAACCCAAGGCCACGAAGCCTCAGTGACGGTTTGAAGCTTTGGTTCACATTGGCTGGCCAGATCGTGGCAGTTCTGCTGCCTCTCCAGATCCGTTATTCGGGTTCTACATTTTCTGCAGTTTGAAGTTTTTTTATCACTTAACGGGCAGGAAGCCGCGTTCTACGCCGTCCCTCGTATTGTTTTTACCCGCCACTTTCAAATATTAACGATTGTATCTTGTCTCACCTGAGATATTCCGCATAAGAAAGAAAGAGCCCTTGTAATTTTTGTCCCTTATCCGTGCCGCCTCAGGCGTGACCAAGTCTACTTCGGATAATATCCACTGTTTATGCCACCGTCCCTTTTCCACGAAATTCCCAGTACCCACAAACCCCACCAATCATGCTCTTATTCTGACTGTAAAATTTTGACCATGCCTGAAGGTATGCCACCCACTAGCTGGGACTAAACACTGTTAGCAGTCGTAGTAGCAGTAGTATTCTAGGATCAGTCATAAACGACAGCGGTGTTCAGTTAGTTCAAATCAACCAGTTTCACCGCTGAAACTCTTGTACATCTCGTCTCCTTGTTTTAGCTTTTGTCTTCCACAGGTTCCTTCTCTTAGTATGTGATAAGCATCTCTCTTTGGTTTTGCTTTCCCACATTTCAACCGCCAGTAAATTTTATTCTCCGGGGCGGTTTGGATTCTTGTAGTTTCAGGCATAGAACTACATGGTCTCTTACCAAAACCCATCCGACAGGCTACTGAAGCAAATAAGTATCGCCATTTTCTGATCGACCTATACTGCTGTTGCTCCCAATGAGCAACGTCTAGACTCTCCGGCCCGACACCAGGTTAAATAAGGCTCACATACCTTCCTTAAATCTCTGCCCTATCCGAGTTACCTACATGGTCACTTGCTCTAACTCGGCGCCTGTTGGTCAAATGGCCACTTGGGAGAACAGTACGGTGCCTCTTTCAACGTATCCGCTAGGTGTAAAAGCTACCCTTGCCTGGCTATCCGAGTAAAACTCAGTACTCACTAAGAATTCATCGTGACACGGTCACTCATAACGTCCTTCCAAAACTCGCTTGAATTACATGTGATGACTCAGCAAGTCCCGGATTCCAAGTTCGGAAAAAATAGCCCCGTGCTATAGAAAATAATTCTTGTACTAAAAGACCTTCACTACCACTAGCAGCCTTTTTATTAAAGGACCACACACAGGAGCACACCTATGGAAGCTCGCACAATTACGTATCCTTCGTGAGTTTAAGTAATGTTAAAAAATAAATGCAAGTGTAATGCATGTAAAATATCACTGCAATAGCGTCGGACAAATGGAACACCCTGGGAAATGAAGTAGAGGGCTTAACAAGCTTGTTAAGACAAAGCCAGCCCGTCAATTTTTCTTATGAAAAGTGGCAAACTAAAAATTCCTTATAATAATAATAATAATGTTTATTCCCAACTTGTGGGTGGCATGCCGTCAGGCATGATCATCAGGTTACAGTCCGAATAAAGGCATGACTGGCGGGGATTGTGGGCACAGGGATTTTGGGAAAAGGGACAGCGTCATAGGCGGGGGCGTTATCCGATGTAGACGTAGTCATCACTAAACCGGCACGGGCAGGGAGGCACAGGTACCATGCTTTTTTTTGGAGAGAACATCGAGCAAGGTCAGGTCGGTAGGATTTGAAGGTGGCGGGCCAAAAACAAAGCGAGGGAGGGCAAAACAAGAGGCTTCCTGTTTGACGTATGACAAGAAGAGTGTAAATGGTTGAAAATGAGGAATCAGAACATCAGATCTGGTGAAGCAGTATAGTTGGCGTCATCCAGCCGGTCAAGTTGAACTAAAACCTAAAACCACCGCTGAGGCCTCCTGACCTTGGACTGTTGAGCTCATGGCCAGGGTTACAAAAAGCGTAAGTGGGGATGATGAAGTGGAGGGATTAGCAAAACGCATAGATGGCAACAGGAACCTCAGGATCATGGTGTACAGTGAAACTGTAGAGACTCACTGGTGTCGCTGTTGTGGAGCCGGGCATAATAGTTCCTTGGAAGAGTGAGATGGTGCCAACACACGTGCCAGAACGCGAGCGAAATGGTTAAATTCGAACCACAGGTTCAGCAGTTTGGAATGAACAGATCATGCAGGCAGCTGGGACCAGGTGGGGAGCTTATTCGTATTTGCAGTTAATAGAACGAGTGGGCGGGAGGGTACAGTCGAGAATTGGAAGGAAATAGTTGCGGGTATGCTATCAAACTGGGTATGGCAGTGCCGTGCCATCATTGGCCTGACATACTTCGGTTTTCGGACAGCCCCGTAACGGACGTCACATAAAAGGTCATTGGGCTGGGATGTGCAATTCTCTGAGCAGCGGGATCTTTTAGGATTTTTTCGGTCCAGTTGGGGGTCCCTGTGGGTGTAGATTCATAGGCCAGGTGGAGTGGATAACAGCCAACCAGGTCGTCCATACCTGATATTGTCGAAGTTCTAAGCTTGGGAAGACAAGGGAATGGGATGAGGTTAGCAAAGCATGGTGAGTCTGAGGAGACATCAGATGGGATAATGTGCATTAATATATATAGAGAGAAAGACTTGACATCTACCGCTATTAGGGTGGTGACAGTGAGTGAGTATGTGAGAGTGGATAGGGATGGATTTGCACTTAGTCAACTAGCAACCAAGCAAGGGTTGGGTTTGCTAACATATGATATTGAATTACGAGAGATACAGTGCAAACCGACATAAGCACGCAGAGAGGTAGTGTGGTTGGGGAAATCAGAAGTATAAGTACTGACGAGGGTTAACTTCCGAGATGATGGGCTAGCTTATCTGGCATTTGTTACTTAAATTGGGCAGCAAAATAACCTAGGAGAGAAAGTATGCGTAGGTAAGAAATTGTCACCAGTCCCAGAAGCACTGCTATCAGCTTCAATTTAACAAGTGGTGCATGGCGAATAAATAGTCTTTGGACACTCGTCTTGCATGCTGGTAGCAGAGGGTTAGG
Source organism: Opisthorchis felineus (assembly GCA_004794785.1). Taxonomy (NCBI): domain Eukaryota; kingdom Metazoa; phylum Platyhelminthes; class Trematoda; order Opisthorchiida; family Opisthorchiidae; genus Opisthorchis; species Opisthorchis felineus. The sequence continues at coordinate 71,304 of SJOL01006441.1, forward strand.
AACCTCTGTTTACATATATTTCTCATTGTATATGTTCGCTACTGGGAGAAGCAGGTACGTGCGTGTGTGTTGTTTGGCCGACTAAGTGGGCTTTGGTGCGGTACAACCCCAATATGACGAAGGCAGCTGCAGCTCCGTACATCGATGTAAACCATGGGCATCACAGAGTCTTCAGGCTATCCCATCTGTGTTTTTTTTACGAATATCTTTCTCCTTTTTTTTATAGACAAATGTCCAGTTTCTTCTCCTTTTTTTATATTCATCTGTAGCTTATGGCTTTGCCAGTTAAATGACAACCGGGACGAGTCCAGCCCAGCGGCAACAAACAGAAACAACAGTCCTCTTTTATTGGTTTCCTGAATTAAAGGCCATGCTCAGAACCACCGGCGATGGGCGAAGCACCCGTGCTACTGGAGGGGTGATGGGTATACGAACGCACCATGGTGCAACGCAACAGGGCGACCCTCCCTGCAGGACGTACCGACCACCACACGAGGTTTTCATCCCTCGTGCATGCTACCAGATCTGCAAGGCGGCATGCCACTATGCAGTCATAATTGCGGCTTGTGCAATAATATAAACTCCAGCTACCAGATATTTTATCTAGTCGGGGGAAAGCCAGGCCAGTAAAACAGCTCAGTCATTTCGAACAAGCAAACGACATACAGCCGCTGGAAGAGGCAAGTCGCGGAGGCAAATGAGACGGCAGCTACCATTGGAACAATAGGCACAGAACGGAGATGTCCAGAGTGTGTGATCCATGGCTAAACGATGACGGAGCGTGAGCTATCGAGCCAAACAGAGGCGTACCGCAATGTTGTGTGCGTGTGTTGAATGGGTTGCGTGGCGTATAATACGTCCTCAGGTATGACAAACTCTGTTCTTTCCTTGGTTTATGTTGGGTAGGGTTAGGCAAGACGAGGCACCACTCATTAATCAGAGCGGATAGAGTAGTCCAGGGCAGGGACTTAGCTGGGAGGAACGTGCTATAAGTTGCTTCAAGCAAGTCAAGAGGTAGCACAGTATAGTAAGGGTGCGGCTTATTTTTTAAATTTTTTGTTTTAACTATTTATTTATTTTTTGCGTCCACTAAATATACCTTCGTCAAACTCAGAGGTGGTCTGGACCCCGTTCATAAAGGAGATCAGGGGATAATTGGGTATTGAGTAGGGTGGCTGCGGCTTCACACGTAAGGAAGTTATCTACAGACTGCGAAAACGTATGTTGGTGTGTGATATCTCGAAACCGATCGGGAAGACTGTTCCAGATGCGAGTGTAGTAGACCAGGAAGAAGTAGTGGCGCAGGTTTGTACGCGCTTGAGGGCACACTAAGAGGTTGCTGGAATTACGGATTTTATAGCGCGCACATAATTTTACGCTTGGCCTAGCCTCTGCTATAAAAGCTTTTTGGTGCAAAAGACGGTGTAGTAGAGTTAAATTTAGCTTTAACCGTCTGAGCCATAGTGGCTCAAGGCCTAAGATTATACAGCGGGAGCGGTAGGAGAGAGGACTAGTCCGTGGGAATAACTTTTTGGTGAATGATCGTTGGACGTTCTCGAGTGCCAGCTTACAACTTTGGGTATAGAGGGAAGAGAAAGCAGGACAGAATTCCACAATTGGTCGCACGCATAGCTTGAAAATTGCGACCTTTGTGTCTCGAAGATGGAAGGAGCGTAATATTAGAAAGCAGAACCTACGTGCCCGGGCAACCTGGAACTGGACTTGATGAGAAAAATTAAAGGTGCAAGAGTATCTGAGACCAAGGTCTTTGATCTCTGTGGAATGAGCGACGGGGTTCCCATTAATTGTGAACATATCAGCTGGCACGGAGCAGCGGCAGAAAGTTATATGGGACTTGGAAGAAGAGAAGTTTAGGCTATAGGCACTTGACCAGCGAGTCAGAGAGTCTAAGTCTTGTTGGACCTGGCGGAGGGCAAGATCTTTAGCAGAGGGGGGAAATGTGTAAGTGATTTTTATATCGTCCGCGAAAAGGAAGGGTTTGCCATGGGATACGGCGTCGAAGACGTCGTTGATATATAGTAGGAAGAGGATGGGACCTAGCACGCTCCCCTGAATGACTCCACTGGTGATCGGTAGTGGGGATGACTGTTTGTCACCAATTTGTGTTACCTGTGACCTATCAGATAGCTAGGAGGTGAACCACTGAAATAAGGATCCAGTGATGCCAACAGAATTAAGTTTTTTTAGTAGGGATGCGTGAGGGACCTGGTCAAGGGCTTTCTGGATATCCAGATAGACTGTAACAATAGATTGTCCGGCATCATAGGCTGCTGTGACGGTCTCAAAGAAGTGAAGTTGGCAGCCATTTACGGATCGCTGAGATAGGAATCCGTACTGTCGATCATCTATGGCATTTGTAGCTAGGAGGAACCTGATTAACGGGCCTTTGGTCCGACGTTCAAGTGTTCGCATTAAAAGAGGGGTATGATGGATCCCTCTGTAGCTGGAAGTAGTTTGCCTCGATCCGGATTTGAAATAAGGGCGAACAACAGATTGAAACAGCCGGGTCTGGAGCTTCAACTGAGAGCCATATCTCAGTCACACAAGTCAGACTTGATTGCGCAACGGCGATAATGGCACGGAGAGTATGGACTTATGGCAGCAGTGAGCGAGCGTTGAACAGCATCATTGATAGATCCATTGCCGGACACATACTAGTTGGGAATTTACTAATCTCGTTTATGGTGGAGTTTGGTACTAGGGCGAAATGGGGGGGTAAGGGTACATGAAGTAGAGTTGACTAGGCGTGTGTCCGGAATAGGTCGAAATGTATTCACCACTGGGGGCAGGGGGTGAATGGTGGGTGAAGTAGGTTTGGATCCACGGCAGAAGATAGAGTATGAGGTGCATTATGGAGTAGGGAATATCTCTGGAAGGCTGGGGTGCAGTTGGAAGGGTTTGGGAGTCGGGAAGGGTTTTGGGACATGGAAGCATTCGCATCGGCAGGAGGTGTGGAGAGTGGTATGGTGCATAAAAAGGAGGTGGGTGTGGGGGGATGGGTGGCATCCGAAAATGGTCTGCAGTTGGGACGGAAGTGGGTGAGCAGGGTGGTGGAAGCACATAAGGGTCTGAGCTGGCCGCCGGTATTTGGGGATGTGAGGTTTTGCCAAGCTCGCGGTACGTGTGGCTTGAAGTACTAGCCATGTAATTGTGGGGAAGCCGGAGCAAAATTCCAGTTATCTTGTGATGCACAAGGGACAGATTCTCGAGGTTGTAGTTGAGGGTGCCTCAAGTATCGCGGCCTTGACGATAAATGTTTCAGTCCGAAGGCGTATTTTGGCGGAGGTGGAACGCGGAGAGACAGCATGCCAGGGGGTCTGTGACGGGCTCAATTGTTGTCATTATCTGGTGTAGTCATTGCTCTGGCTGGGAGACGTGCCGCGTCAGTCGTCAGCACCGCGTCAGCACCAGGAGAGAGTTCTACTGAGCTGATGGGGGCATTTGCAGTTTTCGCTGATGGTGAAGCAGAAAGTCCATTTGCAGGGGCGATGAAGGGCTCAGGGTTTTGTAAGGCTTGCATAGGGAGCAGCCACAGTTCCCACGCTCCTGTCGGTACCCGGAAGAAACAAGTAGCAGTTTGGCTATTGCCGCCAAACTTTGTTTAGACTGGTTTGCAATTACATATTCTCTACATCCAATGCCTCTCCGCCTTACCCATAACTGGTTGTACCTGCCCTCCGACAAGCTAGCCCTATGAAAATTAAACGCCATATGTACCAACCCAGTGATCTTTGTGAGAATTACAGACAGACGATAGTTTTTACACATGTAGTCAACGGAAAATGCTAAAATAAAACCGTTGCTGCTTAGGCAATTAAAGAATTAAGAGCGCACTGTGTCTATCATGCCACTATGTTTTACGGCAGGCGCAGTGAAATGATGAGCGGCCAGCTTTCTAGTTGAATCTATCAAACCCGTTTCAAACTTTTCGCTCTTGCCCTTAAGCTGGTATGGTGACTTCGTAAGCTCTCTGACAGTTGAATCTTCCTTCTAAACCATTTGCGCTGCAAGCGAACCTGTTCTGCAAAAGAATCTGTTTAAAGCGCTGCATTAAAACACTTTATTAGGATTTCGCAACACTTGTTCTTTGCTCCGCTATATTATTTTGTTAAAGATAAGGACATGGTTTCACTTGGTTATTGAAAGCAGTTGCGCAATTTTTTTACCGGAAGTTCTGAATGAAAAGTAAATAGTCACGATATTGCTACTGCAATAAATAACTGTAACATGCAACAAAGCTTTTAACAGAAACTCGAATCCCATCGAAATTGCGGTACGGTCCTCGACTACCTGGCACAGTTTGCGCCAGCTGCCTTATTTTAAATAGCTTTTCTATACAGCTGTTTTCCTTCCATAACACAACCGCCTTAAACTGCGAGTCATCTTTGAGGCAGGGTGAGTAGTTCGGATAAACCTTCCAAATTCCAAACCTAGGCCTCTATATTCTTAGATTCTGCACGGCATGGTCAATTTTTCGGCGAACTTTCAGTTTACTTTAGACATATTTTTACAGCAGCTGAAATAACAAGAATAATAAAACTCCCATGGGTTTTAGCGCACTCTTCATTATCATCAGCTTACTTTTATCACAAGAATAACACATTTGAAGTCATGAATTAGCAAATTCTTCCACTTCGTGACATACGCTGTACATAGCAGCCAGGTTGTTTGCACAATGGGTAGTTTCGTATTTGCAAGGCTATTTGGTTGTTTAGTTTAGACACGCTTATGCACCCGAATGCGCCAACAACAGAACATAATTAATCCATCACTGACGGTCCTTTGTCGACCCTCGAACATTATGTATCTCACGCATTCCGCGCCCACACTGTTTCAAAGGCCCAGCTAAATGTTGTCCCTCAGGTAGCACGGATAAGCTCCCTGAAAGGGATGTTTCTCGTTTTCATACGTGGTGGCAACACACACTAAGTACGTGGAAATAACAAAATCTGCCAAAACTCGGGTTCACCTAGCAATCGTCTCATGCGGTATAAAACAAACAAAGGCTTCAGAGCTTCCTTTGATTAGCAAGCTAGTTTAAACCACCTGGTTTATTAATTTGATGGTTTCGTCTCCAAGGGATTCATCTGTGGCTAAAAACTGTGAGCCATGTTACTGAAGCTTCTGTTGAATCGTTATATAACTCGATTGTTTGCAATTCATCGGGCCATTTTATCCTATCCAACCTTCCAGAGAGGGGTAAATTGGCGCAAGAACTTCAAGCAATCAAACAGAGGGGGATTTCATCAACCTCTAATGACGTTGTGATCTTTTAATATGTTCCAAAATGGTTAAATTTTGAGTCATCTGTATAATCCCCCAGTGTTTTAAAAAATCAATATCTCGCTTGTCAAACATTACTCACTCTGTGTTAATTTTTGCATATGAAATTGCAAACTGCTTTGTTACAGGACCCCTGGGCAATCCCGTTGATAGCTCAAAAGATTTACGACCCTTACGTGATTCAAGGAGTGTGGAATCTATGCGTCGCAAAACCCGCAAAATCTTGCTGAGTATCCGATCTATCGTGCATATCATACTATTTCTACATATACCATTTTAATTTGACTCAGAAGGGGTGCTTACAAAATTGGTTGCGATAATATTCAGAAGCTTCCAAGGTTACGTGGGAGAGGCCCTCACACTGCCCGGTTTGAGTGTGGAGACTATTAAATTTTGAACAGTACGTGATGCGTGCAACAAATCATGATCAACAAACAGCAGTATATGTCAGGGTGCAATTCTATGACCAAAATAGCCCCGTCGATCACAAGCCTACAAAAACGTCATCTTTGTTCCTTGCTTTTCAGACAATATTCTAAGTTTGTGTGGTTAATCCGTGTAAGTAGCAAACGGTATCTTCGAGTGACGCGTAATTAAAGAACCTCCGGGAAGGCAAAACAAAGTCGCAGCTGGGTTTCTATACGGTACTATTAACATAAGACATCAATTCGCAAAATGTACAAACCTCGACAGTAGATACTCGTCAACAACAAATGATCCACTTGGACTACAAAAGTACGAACCAA
>SJOL01006441.1:79512-92566 GCA_004794785.1 Opisthorchis felineus
AATCGTCTCATGCGGTATAAAACAAACAAAGGCTTCAGAGCTTCCTTTGATTAGCAAGCTAGTTTAAACCGCCTGGTTTATTAATTTGATGGTTTCGTCTCCAAGGGATTCATCTGTGGCTAAAAACTGTGAGCCATGTTACTGAAGCTTCTGTTGAATCGTTATATAACTCGATTGTTTGCAATTCATCGGGCCATTTTATCCTATCCAACCTTCCAGAGAGGGGTAAATTGGCGCAAGAACTTCAAGCAATCAAACAGAGGGGGATTTCATCAACCTCTAATGACGTTGTGATCTTTTAATATGTTCCAAAATGGTTAAATTTTGAGTCATCTGTATAATCCCCCAGTGTTTTAAAAAATCAATATCTCGCTTGTCAATCATTACTCACTCTGTGTTAATTTTTGCATATGAAATTGCAAACTGCTTTGTTACAGGACCCCTGGGCAATCCCGTTGATAGCTCAAAAGATTTACGACCCTTACGTGATTCAAGGAGTGTGGAATCTATGCGTCGCAAAACCCGCAAAATCTTGCTGAGTATCCGATCTATCGTGCATATCATACTATTTCTACATATACCATTTTAATTTGACTCAGAAGGGGTGCTTACAAAATTGGTTGCGATAATATTCAGAAGCTTCCAAGGTTACGTGGGAGAGGCCCTCACACTGCCCGGTTTGAGTGTGGAGACTATTAAATTTTGAACAGTACGTGATGCGTGCACCAAATCATGATCAACAAACAGCAGTATATGTCAGGGTGCAATTCTATGACCAAAATAGCCCCGTCGATCACAAGCCTACACAAACGTCATCTTTGTTCCTTGCTTTTCAGACAATATTCTAAGTTTGTGTGGTTAATCCGTGTAAGTAGCAAACGGTATCTTCGAGTGACGCGTAATTAAAGAACCTCCGGGAAGGCAAAACCAAGTCGCAGCTGGGTTTCTATACGGTACTATTAACATAAGACATCAATTCGCAAAATGTACAAACCTCGACAGTTGATACTCGTCAACAACAAATGGTCCACTTGGACTACAAAAGTACGAACCAATGGAGCAAACAGGCTCCCACGTGAGACAGCCACACGTGCGTAAGGTCGGCCACAAATGGCTGGATGACCACAAGGCCAAGTGGGTGAAGTGGTAAGGACAAACGAACGTCAGTTCCTATAGACGCACTAAACACAAAAGTGTTGCGGGGGTTACAAGTAGGGATAAGAAATGTGGGGAAGCTGAAATGTCAGAATAATGGACGATACACTCCGATGTTCCTTTTACGTGTGCACGTTCTTTGCCGCTACCCGAAATCCGCTGGAAATTTTTGCCCGTTTGCTGGCCACCTGATCTGCAAGCATCCCATCTGCAATTGCTGCGATGGCAGAGTTAAGCGGACACTCAGACCGGAGTCCTCGAAGGTACACTTAAATGTTACTAGCGCATGTAAGAGTAGAGAGTAAAATGAGCCGTCCTCAGGCGATTGCAGGACTTTCAGGACAGTAGAACTGAAATTCAACGAGAAAGAAGCTGCTATAGGCGGCTGTGTCTGAAATCGGAACTTAACCCCGTCCTTTGTAAGTGATTTCACCTAAATAAAGGAATCAGTTGGTGCGTACAAAAGGGTACCCAAAGGTCAGAAATACATGCAGCACACATCAGTAAAATAAACGAGTATAGGCGTGATAACTAATAACTGGAACAGGACGAAAATATCAAGATGATATAGAGGTAAATTCTACAACAACGCTGGAGGAATATGGATAGAGCATAATTTAGATATATAATTCTGGATGTGCTCACTACCTGAGGGGACGCTCTTGAATGCCGTAAGGGTCACATTTTTAATTTAGCCTAGTGCTCGCTCCCGCGACTGAAGCTTAATATCCTCGATAACGTATCTTTTCTTGGAGGAGCATAAAATCTGTAAGAAGGGGAGAAATCCGAGAAGCCATATTGGTTGCATTCTGAACTCGATGGTATATACCGACAGAGTGGCCAAGAAGGCGCTTTTAAAACGCTTACTTTTCCAACCGTATGATGAGTTGAGGCAAAGATTTTTTAAACGTTGAATATCACCAGTTAAATTTAAGGTGGGAATCAAGCTCATGCTCTTCAAAAGAGCCTGGCACTGCCTCGACCATTTTCCAAAGAACCTAAATATATGTGAGGTATACCTCGCTGAGTTTATAAGTATAACATAAACTATACGAACCTGTTTGATAGTGAATGCCGTAGGCCACGTGGTAACAAAACATGACGGCATGGTCCTCACTCCGTGTCCAAAAAATTGATAGCCACAAGCGCGCTATATTTAATCCATAATCACGCTGTCAACTCCTTCGCAAGAGAAAAAACTTATCCGATTAGAAAGGTAAAACTCGCTCCCATCCGGAGCCGGAACGTACAGGGTTAACAAGAATGTCACAATAATCTATGCCGAAAATGGCTTCTCTGCCAGATTGCCAAAAAGGAAAACTAGTATAACGTGGCATCAGTATTTCGCTATACTCTGCTGAGTGAGTTGATCTCATGTACCGGCCCCAAAATATGATAAATCTACGGTCCCCGCATGTAGGTGTTGTTTTTGCTCCCACACCGGTGGCTTTGCTACTCACATGGAGCTGCTTTTCAACGTATCCTTTAAAATTAATTAAATAATTAATTTAGAATAATTACCCGATATTTAGTTTGCCTTAAAACGAGCAAAGTTTAACTAAGGGCATTTGAAGTTAATAGCGCAAAACGTGACCACGGTTTTGGCAAAATACACTCATTTGCAAGCAAAGTTGGTTTTGCGGGAGACTCACCTGGAACCCAGCTCTAGCTCTCGCCTATGATGTTTTAAGTGAACTGAATGTGCTGCACCAGGCGGCCTTATGTTCCAGTTGGTGCGACGTTCGAGGTATCGCGACACGAATATAGGCGTAATACGCTACTCATGAGGTTGCTGGAAACCCTACGGCGACACACAACCAGTTTTTCCTTTTTTGAAGCTCATCAGGTAGGCGCAGTCCCCGAGTTTCCGTCAACATTGTGTTCTACCTGAACCCGAATTGCACGGAATTGCCGCAAAACCAATTTGGTTTTGCGAGAGACTCACCTGAAACCCAGCTAAATCTCTCGTTTCTGATGTTTCTTGAATGCCCCCCTTTGACGTCAGGTTGAATATTGGACACAAATTGTTGAGGCTCGCCGGTTGACTGTGCCGTTTTGGGGTGTATACTTCTGGATTTTATCACCATGGTGCTCAAACTGCATTTGGTGTGTAAGTTGCGGCTTCGATGAATGCGGTTCTGGAAGGCTTTTAGGCTAGCAAACATTAAATGCTCTGAGTTGTTCACAAGTATTGCTTTTTAACTTTTATTCCATTTATGTATTTTAGCAAACGCCTTGCCTAAATTTACGGCAAACTGCCAGTGATTAAGCAGCAAGTTAATAAGGATCACATTTCAGGCAATTTGGACAATAACACCATCCAGCGGTGGTCTTGTTTATGATGCACATCGGTTGCAACTTTACCACCCGATTGGTTCTGATTCATAATGGAAATCAGATTTTGTGTGACCATTTTGCCATTCATGTCTTCACCTGCAGCTGCGCTGACAGCTTTGCAGACCAAACTGGTCGATGACTTTCTCAAGAGATCTTGGAACACACTTCAGATTAGTGTCCCCAGTCCTTACGGAACAAAACGCCAGCGTCTCCAGTAGCCCGATTAACCTGCAGAACATCGGGAAAAAACGGTTTTGAGACGGACCTCCCACCCGAATTTCGCCATGCCTTCATTCCACTGCTGTGAAATCAAAATATGGGGATGCCGGCTTTTTGAGGTAGTGTCAATAAGAGCGGGGCAACCCGAAGTATGTGAGGAGAAGAAATTGACTGAAGCTCTCCGACTGCCCTGAGAATGAGTCCGATTAACCTCTTTTCCACGAACCGTTCGCAGTTTAAGGTAAAAAGCTAGCTGTTACTATGTCTGCTTGATATAAGTGTCGAATAGTTTGCCCGTGACTGCCAAGAGTAAGCTGGGAGGCCATTGTCTTTCAGCTTAAAATTTTCGACCGTTCCGCTGAAAAACTGTCAAAGCAAGGGAACAATATAAGTGAAAATAGAACATATTTCAATAAAACTGTCAGCAAATGCACGTAATCAGTATCATACTTTTTTCAGCAAATTGTGATTAAAAACAGGAAATTTTGCGGCGTAGCCTGGAAAATTATCAACTAAAACCTATGCATTCAACTGAGCGTTGAGGTTGTTGTAAAAAACGGCCGGGTGATGCAACGGCCTCTTGATTCTACTCTACTATGTTTTTGTGCTGGGAAAAGCTTTGAATGGTGTGTTACTTTTGGCAGCAACAAAGCTGCGCAACGCAAGGCTGTTCAGACTAAGTCACACGAATGAACTATTGAGGACAAAATAAATACCATTACTGGAGCGTGGCATGGTAATACGAACGGCCACATTCGGCAGTCAAAGATAAACACCACATCAAACGGTGCATTAATCCGGGTTGTGCTGAGCAGCAATAAGAGCGAATAACCTGTCCGTATTGTATTTCTAAAATTATCTGTGTCTAGCTTTCTGCGAACGCTATACGTGTCGTGCGTGATTAGTGGCAAATATTCAAAGAACTCCTGCCAGATGTGTGTGTTAAAGTAAGTAAAAGGAGTATGATATTAGTTTGATGGTATCCATTGCACATGTGTAATCACTTAAAATCGCACGCACAAAACGGTGAAGTAAAAATGTACATACAAGGCTTTCCAATTTAACTGGCCTAGATGTTAGTATAGACTACAGAATGGTCAACATGTTCACAGCCCAGTGCGACTGCACCACCAGTAGCCGCTAAAGAAGCTACGCAACTTTTATTGGTAAAATGGCAAGCTCGCCCACTAGGAACAACGCTGTCTGCAAACCTACGAAAAGGCTAATTTTAAGCAAGAAAATGCTCTTTTTCCCAAAACTTTTGCAGGATGAATGAAAATTTCGACGTAAAAACGTTGCATTTTGTTGCGTGTATGCTCAAACCAAAGATCGAGCTAATCTACGTCCATTCTGTTGCGATTTGTTTCAACTAATCTATTTGCGCGCACTCGATTTTGAACTTGCTGTGCCATGGCCTCAGAATTAGATTCGGATATGTTTGTTGAGAAATTAGGGGCTTTCCGCTTTTTATTCTTGACGGTGTGTTAGAAGATGGCAAACGAATACACGACGGATGACTGTGTGGCATTTGTGCGTGTAGCCAGTTATCGAAGCGCCAACGCTGTTTTGAGTTACGAGTGGGTATACTACAAATGCGGCAGACGGCTAGCAGAACCAACGGAGACTTGAGGGACAGTTTTTCCTTATGCGCAAACTGTTCGTTTTGTCCATAAAAATGATGGGCGAACGGTATCCCGTAAAGGCCTTTGTGATGGACAAACTGGCAGCACAAATGCGGACAGTGAGAGTAGTGTTCTGCTGCGATATTATCTTGCAGCTTCCGACAAGATCTGCAACTGCTGCACCGCAAGGACCCATAAGTTGTCTCTTACCTTGGGTAACACTGGTTGTACATCACGCGTAAATGGGTTGCGCATGCAAACTCCGGGGGAGCCCATTGTGTTAATGTGACCAGCAACCGTCTGGAGAGCGCAAACTGTCGCCTGATTAACCGGGTGCACCACTCAGACATACTGAAGTCTATGTGAGTCCGTTTTTTGCCCCAAGGAGGAGCCAGTCGACAGCCGTGAGTTGATAGCGTAACAACAGTGTAACGGCGGATACTACTGATGAGGCACGCGAATAGTATGTGGTTTTCTCGTAACTCCGCCTCGCACTCAATAGAGGGTAGGGTTTATTATGGAACCCGTGGAACTACTTTGCAGGGTTCGTTCACAGTCACGTGATTGTCAATTAATATCCACGAAAGTTCAAGAAGACACGTGAGAGTGTTCAGTTTTTAAAAATAAGGTGTATATGAGATGTTTGCTTTCCTGTCAAATAGTTTGTAACTGTTCAGTTGGTGTTTGCTAATAAACGACTCCTTGGTGAAGGGCTTTCCTCCTTTCATTCGGTGCCGTCGCCAGGATACGGATGAAGATCCCGTGGCCACAGTCTTATGAGAATGGCGATGTGCGGACATTCCTGGAGGATTTCGAATAGGTTGCGGAGGCGACTGGACTGGAGTCAGACCGGGATAAGTTGGCGGCACTGAAGACCCTCCTCGGAGGCCGGGCGAAGACGGCCCTGGACGCGGTTAGAAGGGACCCTTGGAAGGTGGACTGGGCCGCCGCGAAAGAAGCTCTAGCAGGGGAGCTCGACACACCGGCTGACCGTGCACAACGCTTCGTAACAACATCTGCTCGTGTACCATAATCCCAACGAAAATTGGCCCTCAAGGTCCATACTGAAGTAGCTTGTAATAAGCTTCTCCGGTTCTTGTCTACGTCAAAGGTGAGCTTATTTGGCCCACCAGCAATTTGTGAAAATGCATGCGCCATAATTCATGCACAAACGCCGCAAACCGGCGGACAGATCTCTTCTTCATACCCATTCTGTAAGGGCGATTTCTGCTGTATGCTTATTTGGTGTTATGGATGACGTTTTCTAAACAGAAGGGGCCGGCCAGTTTCTCTGCTGTTCTTTGCTGGCTAAATGATCAAACGTGTAAATGTTACCCCGAGAAAAGTTTACTTGCCAGGAGACGTGATTTGTTTACCGTGCTGACCAGGCTGCTAACTGTCCATAAAAAAGAACATTCTCCGCATTTTGGTCATTTTTGCTTGAGTGTTCCGAAAAACAGGGGAATTAAACCTCACCTCGCGACTGCGAGAAATGGTATTGGGCCAGACAATCGAGCAAAGCCTGTCAGCGCCTAAACTTTTGCTTTGATTGTGATTGAATAATTGCCTCGGACAATCAGATAACTTGGGTGTTAGAACGGTAGCTCCGTCTGAGGCACGAGGTAGAGGAGAAAACAAACCTTTCGGTGAGTTTACACTCAGGATCAGAGCAATTGACTGTGATTATTGTTTCCAACTTACCCTGGCTAAAATTGGTGGAACCTCTGAGTGCGGAGTTAGTGATTCTTTTCAGTATGAGAAAACTAGACGCCACCAAAGCAGCAGGTCTAAGAGCCAACTCAGCGATACTTGCCCAAATGCCGGTTCCCATCTTCCTTGGATTATTCGACAGGCCGTTTTAGGAACGGGATAACTTTTCTTTGAAACGTTGTTGCAATAACCCTCACTTAAAATTTAGGTTACACGAATTCTGCTACCTAACACAGAACCATTATATTTACACGTTCTATATTTGATGTACCGCATCAAAGTCCAAAATGTGAAGTGGGACCAAAATAGCCTGTCAACGGCAATCGAATGTAGGGTGACAGAATTCACGGTCGCTTGCAAATCCTGCATATCTGATGACGCCAACATCTGGTTGGAGATAACATTTGCTCAAGTTCCCCCGAAAGTATGGAGCTGAAGATACAAGATTTTTAACATGCGACGGCGAACCTGACACTGAAGAAACTTCACTCTAGGCATCTCTATTTGAAATGTGGATGAACATCCAAGCTTCCGTTTCTGTGAAGCATCCTTCATTGTTGCCGGTTTGAAACTTTCTACATCGAGAAAACCAGTCTAATGCCAAAACAAGGTGAGCATAAACCTACGGAATGGTGTCATTTAGTAGGCCAGTGGATGATATGTATCACGACAACCCGGTGAACGCAACTGATAACAGAATTAGCAGCGCATGTGGAATGTCAAATTCGTATAACCTGTATGTTACTGATAGCATTTCAACATCGCACAGCCGCGAAATAGACCAGTATGCTTATACATCTGCAGCAACCCAAACGAAAGGTCTGTTTCCTTGCAGCGCGGTCCAACACAGCACGGTGACAGTTAAACAGGTAATAAAACAAACCCGACTTTATTTTATCATAAATTTCTGGTCCAACTAAAAGTTCATGTATTCGGCCTACGCAAAAGTTTAGGGAACTCTGCATAGCCGCTTCCCAGTTGCATAAATAATCAGTGGGAGCTCCCCACAAATATCCAGATGGTTTTGAGCCCACAACCCGTTCCTAAACCAACGGAATCGTTCAGCCCACAGCTTGCTAACGGTACGGCTAACTGAGGTTTAATCACTGTGGCCAGTTTGTCGCCCACTGGCTTTTAATACTAATCCGACGGACTAGTAGGAAGGCTAAATCCGTGCGGTCAACTGATACAATTTTTTGGGTATATCCGAGCATCATGCTGCGTTAAGTGGGCATGTCAGATATCGTGCTGTCAAGTCATCTGTGTTTGTTGCAGCACTACTAGCTACCTTCCTCCAAGTAAGCCTTTTTTCTTTGAGTGTGATCTTGGCCCAGACTAGCAGCTGTTAGTGCGAGTATGGTGGAATCATGGAAATTCCAAACTACAGCACATCAAGTAGGGTACTCTGCTTTGACAACATCTACAAACCAAATTAACTGCCCCCGTACCCTCTGAAGCAACTTTATCCACCCGAAAATTTTATTAAATACTTCTCTCTTCAACAGCTTTAGGAAAAACTTTACAACTCATTCAAAAACCTTTTGGTTGCCTCTCCAACATAAAACCTTGTGGTGGGCCGACTTACCACACCGCTTTTGCGGAAAATAAATAAGTCAAAAAGCTCAAGAAGACAAACGATTGCTCAAGTAAACTTACCTTTCACCAGACGAAAACGTTCTGGAGTTTGCAATCGGTTGTGGATTGATTTTGCTACACGGGTGTTTGAAACGCCGGTACCCAGCGCTGCGCTTGAATGGTAAAGACGTACGCATCTCAAAACTAAGGGGTGATAATGTTTGTCAAAACTTTCGAGCCACGGTAAATATTCTCGCTGAATGACTTTGCCATTTTTGGATTCCGCCCACCACAACAGTAGGCAACAGCGCCTTTAAAGTGGCTTAACTAGCATACAAGCAGAATTCATTGGTCGAATCCACCATCGACGCTAGGTATCTCGATTTCTGAAAGGCACCTGACAAATCCGACATCACCCAACCTGTTAAGATTCATTCGCACGGTACTTGATGGCAAAGTGAATATTACTGGCTGTGCCTTTTATCCAGTGATCAAATATTTTGCAAACTTACTTGACGGTGTCCAGCATGTGATGAACTCTTCTCGGAGTTTCTATAACCATAATATAAAATAATGTCCTATGGCAAGTTCAGCTGTCCATCCCCTAACCTACAAAATAATAATGAAAGGAATAAAAATCACGCCTACTATGGGTCATAAAATATTTGTCATTCACATCGAGTACCATATCGGCCAACCAAACTCCACGTTTGTGGACTGCATCAAGACGGCAAACATCCTGCCCAAGAATTACAATTAGTTACGATCCAGTACAGCGTTACAAAACCAACAGTGAATCACTCTCTACTTAATAATACTAATGTTGTTTCTCCCAAACGGTGGGTGGAATAACCTTAAGCATGATCGTATTGGCGCATTTATAACGACAGCACAAGGGGTGTCAGTTAAAGAGCCTAGAGACCCATGGACAGGGGGCCGTTATATGAAGGTAGACACGCTCCAGCACAGCCAGGGTTGCCTTAAAACTGACATCCTCAGGCCATTGAGATCTATATAGGGCAGATATCTGTATTTTTGGGAGCGGTAAAACACGTGTAATGTGCAGAAGCAGGGCGAGATCTTGTGAGTGAGGGATGACTAGACAATAGTTAATGAAAATAGGGTCACAGAAGCATGCAAAAATAGAACTCTGCAATTTTGAACAAAAAGCAATAAACTTAGCAGAGGTGGGAGGACGAGGTGGCACTTAGTGAAATGCGGAACCGTTGTAAATCAGAAATCCGCCGAAAACGAAATGAAGTCACGATACCGGACCTCGTCTGGAAAAACAAACTTTTGCTATTTAAGTTCGTGGGACACCGCCGGAGACCACCTTCTCCTAGAGGGACGGGAAGGGGAATCCAACACGTGACCCGACAGTAGTGTCTGAAGTCTACAGGGAACACTATGCAGGCCTGTATTATGCCCCAGCTACCTCGTAACATCCAATCATGCCAAGACGTAACCACGAACTGCCTCTAACCGACATGGACTTCACTGAAGAGGGCATTCGTCAACTCTCGCACAAAGACAAACCCGTTCTGCGAGTTGGAGCCGGACGAAACCCATCCACAAATACTAAAGTAGATGTCGCCCACACTGGCAAAGCAATTCTATCTGGTGTTTCGTCAGCTGCTCGACGAAGGCAACTTTCCTTCTGCTTGGTAGGAGGCGATTGTCCCGCCAATCTACAAAACTGGTGACCGATTATCGCTCTGAAGCTACAGGCCTATTAGCCTCACTAACGCACCGCACAAGGTGATGGAACGCATGCTGAGGCGGGCCACCTTAAATCACCTTATCGCCAACAACTTGATGTCCTCAGTGCAACACGGATTCCCTCCAAACCGTTCTTGAGTGACAAATGTGCTCGTATTTACGGACAGCTTAACCCAAGCTAGGGAAGAAGAAATCATGACGGATGCCATATTTTTCGATTTCTCAAAGGCATCTGGTCGAGTCCCACACGTCCCGCTGCTCCAGGAGCTCGAGTTTTGCGGGATTCAAGGGAAACTTCTTCGCTGGATTAGGGCGTTCCTATCACGCAGAACATTCCGAGTGAAAGTAGGCTCGACCTATTCTTCTTCGACCCTGGTCTCCATTGGAGTTCCTCAGGGCTCCGTCCTAGGACCACTTCTGTTTCTGATCAACGCCGACGACCTTCCTGGTGTTCTTTCAAGTCCACGTCTAATTTTTGTGGACGAATGAAATCCTGGAGTTCAAATGCCAGTGCCAGTGTAGACGCTGCAAAGCAGTGGTCGTTGGACTAACACCTTCCTCTGAATGAAGAAAAGTGCGTCTATATGTCATGTCAGCGAACGCCGTTGTCGTTCATTATGAGAATGGGCCAGAATACATTGCGAAGTTAGATACCAAGACGGGTTTAAGCATCTGGTTCTCTTTAAACATGTCCTTCTCACCGCACCATAAAAATAGGCTCAAAAGACATTCCCCGTTTTATGGATGATCCAGGATACCTTCCCAGTATTTCTCGCATAGACTTCCCGATACTCCATGGGGTATACGTCAGACCGCTCCTTGAATACGCCAACCAAGCTGTCTACTCAAAACGAAAAAGACACGTAGCCTTCATTGAGCGTGTCCAACGAGCTGTTACGAAAATGGTTGACGACCTAAACCATGGACAGTGAAACGAGGCTCGCGGCGCCTGGCCTATTTCCCCTGGAATATTGACACCTCCGAGGAGAACTTATACCTACTTAAGCCCTGTTTAAACAAGGTGTTGCCAGCAGGTTTTTCACCATTGACCCAACTAACACATGCCGGGGACATGGTGATAAGATTTTCAAGCTCAGAGCGCACACATTTATTAGGCACCAATTGTTCTCATTTCGGGTAGTTGGTGCAAGGAATAACCTTCCTCCGACGGTTGTTGACGCTGCATCTAGTACCCAGTTCAAATCAATTTTAGACGCCTTTTAATTTGAGTCCTCACGCGTGCAGGATCACCGCCCCGCACAGAGAACTTGAAAAGCAGTGCTACACCCTTTTTTCGGTTGTGCCTTTCAGGCGAACAGAAGCCGCTGAACGACGCTAACAATCCCGACCCAGGAAGTTTGGGCGAACGTCTCGATCCTGTGTATCAATCCGTGAATCAGTGAGCCTGTTGAACCTATTGTTTAAGTGCGTTAATTCATCCGTCCAAGACATTGTTGGTTTCGTTCTTCTGCTCGGCTTGTTATGCTGTCGTCTAGATCAGCGTTTGTCGCCGTCAGACAACTTCCGAAATGCCAAAAACTTGTAAGTGAACAGAACAAACTATGAATGCCAATCGTTATTATTTTGCTTCCTCATTTTTTCCGCTGTCACCCATAATTCAATGAGGTCAATGCTTTCTCGTCACTCTGTGGGATAGCAACAAACAAAATATTTGTTAAGTGCCTGTCAATCTCATGCTGCGTGCCAAATTGGATTTTGGTGTACTTGGGAACTCCACCGACTTAATCGCGCGCTGTCTCGTTGCGAAATCGCTTGAATTAGTAACCCGTCAGGACGAGCCCCATTTGTACACGGATGAGCGCAGTACTGAAAACTTATTTATTTTACTTCGTAACCGCTGCGAACCGAGGACGTCAAAAGACTCAGTGTTTTGCCGTCGATGTCCTCGGAGCACCGCCCGAGTCTGGTGGGAACACCGGATCAGTAATGCTCAAGTACGTTGAATGACACCCAAAAAAAGTAACTCGCCCACGTTAGATGAACTGACCACACCTCATAGGTTGCGCTTGCTCGTCCACGTGCTCGGAATGCCAGTTGTGGGTGAGGCTTTTACGTCAAAGGCTCAAGGTGGGGTACCTCAACTCAACCCCCTTCTTCGGATTAGGCAACCGGGGAGTATCATTCGCCCTTGCAGCTCTTCGGTCACCGGCCTCCTCCCACACTCCCCACCCATTGTACAGTGCGGTGCAATCAACCCATCTACCAATCCCCTAGCTACTGTTCCGTGTCTCAACCGTCGCCCAGAAAAATAAACAAAAATAATCACCTACTGACCTCAAAAGATCTGATCAACGTTGCAGCCTTTAATATCCGTACTCTATGTCAATCGGGCAACAGGCATCCCTTGCTGAAACTTTGCTTTCCCTATCGGTCGATGTATGTTGTGTTTCCGAAATACGCATACAAGACCCCACTTCGGTCGTGCTCCCCAAGGCGCTTAGGACGGGCCCAGATGTTCCGCATTTCACTACTCGGGCATCCGGCGATCCTGACGCAATGGCTCGTGGTATCTACGGTGTGGGATTTGCACTCAGCCCCAAGGCTGAAAGCCCCTTGCTAGACGGGATCCCAGTAAACAGTCGTCTTTGTGCTGTGCGGTTGTCTGGCTCAAGATTAACGCAGGTGGATTCGGTAAACGGTGTTTGTTTGTCGTATCAGCATACGCCCCAACAGATAGGAGGTCTGAGACTGAGAAG
>SJOL01006441.1:93458-117725 GCA_004794785.1 Opisthorchis felineus
GCACTTCAAAGAACAGTGTACCTGGTCTCCTTCAACACAACCGCTGGAAGAGCCAAGCGGGCCCGATTGGAACATTGACACCAACCGACCATCAGCAACCGAAATCCAGCATGAGATTTCAATCCTGAGGCGCGACGAGGCACCTGGCCCGGGTGGTCTATATTCCGCGCTCTTCAAAGAAGGTGGCGAGCTCCTGGTGAACAGTCTGACAACCGTACTGCAGAAGATTTGGAACGAAAACAGAATATCAGCCGAATGGAGCTCCACGACCATCGTGCCAGTTTTCAAAAAGGGAGCAAGAACGTCATGTGGGACCCATCGTGGTATCAGCCTGGTATCCGTCGCATCTGAGGTGCTCTCTGGCATTATTTTGCGCAGGATGATGGATTATCGGAAGAGACAGATTCGTGAGAATCAAACTGGGATTCGCCCTGGTCGAGGATGCATCAACCATATCTTTACCTTGAGACAAATTCTTGAACAGTACCACTCCTTCAGACTTCCAAAGTTGGTCGTTTTTCTGGATTTGAAAGCTGCTTTCTGACTCTGTCGATCGTCAGTAACTTTGGCAGTGTATGGCGATCAAAGGTGTCCCTTCCAAATTTCTATCCCTGTGTGCGAACTGTATGCACTGTATGCGAACTCCTGTGGATGGGTACCAGTAAGCGACAAGCTCGCGCCTGAGTTCACCACGTCCAGTAATGTAAGACATGCTGTCCTCTCTCACTTTTCCTCTCCAACTTTGTTATTGATATACTGCTTGAAATTTCTCTGCCTGCCTCCGAAACCTCGGGAGTCGAAATGCTCTCTGGACGTTCCTTCACAGACATTAAGTATGTGGACGATATTGCTCTCCTTTGTTCGGATCCTTCCCAAATGCAAACGATTTTAAATAACCTAAATAACTGCCGCATGGTTTGGCATGCGCTTCACACCTGCAAAATGTAAAGTGCTGCTACAAGACTGGGCGGAATAAGACCCACAACTCATGCTAGCAGGCGAGCCAATCGATGTGGTAAGTAAATTTGTTTGCTTGGGCGGCTGTACAAGTTCCGGTGGACTGGCTGGAGATGAGATTATTTATCGAATCGGAAAGGCCAGGGCAACTCCGAAACCTATGGCGCCGATGTGACGTCAGTTTGTCAAGGGAAGAGTTTACACTGCGATGGTGCGATCCATACTGCTTTATGGATCAGATACGTGGCCCCTACGCGCGGAGGACATACGGAAGACGTCAGCGTTTGGTCATCGGTGTCTTCGAAGCAGTGGTCAGGTCTGGTGGGGACATCGAATTAGCAATGTTGAGGTACGCCAGATGGTCCTAGGACGGGTGAACTCTCCCGCGATAGATGAATTACTCATGCTTCATAGGTTACGCTGATTAGGACATGTACTCCGCATGCCAGAAGGCCGCCTGCCTCGCAGAGCTCTTTTCGTCCAGCCCTGTGCTGAGTGGAAGCGACCGAGAGGTGGACAGTATGACCTGGCACCGAAGTATGAAAACACCGAACAGTAAAATTAGTCGGGTCGACAACTGCCGTCTCTCTGGACGGTGACCCCGGGACTCAAATCAATGGTTAGTGACATTGGCAGAAGTGGCCCAATCGCGCAGTCAGTGGCGCTCGTGCATCAAAGCTATCGCCTCCAATGCGTAGCTACCCATTTTCCGAACAAACTGAACATGTCTTCGCCTCCAAGGCTCGGTTGCATGCCCCACACTCCCGTTTTCGGGTGATCGAAACTGTAGTGACTGGAACCAATGTGCCTATGGTACACGGTTTATAGCTGATAAACTGAATAGATTGATTGAATTGGTGGAATGGTGGAATGGAATTGGTGGGGGCGAGATGGCTCAAGTGGTTAGAGCGCGAATTTACTAACCGGAGAATCCGTGGTTCGAACCCGACCTCTGCATCTCGATTTCTCCTGTCTAGGCGTGGGCAACCTGGCAGTATCCCAGCCCTCGTGCTTCCTTCGGGTGCCATGGCAGCTAGGCACCGAAAGGGTGTCATAGCTGACCGATTATCTTTTTTATCTTTTAATTTCCTTCTGTCTACGTGTTTCAATTGGATTACTTTGAGTTGTCTGTGAGTTTGGATCCCTATTCAGTCCAGTTTTTCAACTCGCAAACTGCATCGTAATGCTTGATTCCAGCTGCTGCAGCTTCGTTCACCGAGGATGAGGAGAATGAGAGCCACATGTTGGAGGCAATTTCCCAATCACTCCATTGATATCGAATGGTTCTGTTTGTCCGGTGCGGAAGAGATGGGGAGCTACGCAGTGGAGGCGGTAGCGGGGAAGCAAGACCGCCATTGGGTGCGTGACACAGCCGTATCTGTTAGGGTCACTAACCATTGGTTTTTCTTGTCCTGTGATCACCATCCGGGAAGAAGGCATTCACCAACGCGACTGAGTTGACTGATCAGGTCTTTCATGCTTCGTTGACAGGTCATGGACTGACAAGGCTGGGCGAAAAGAGCTCTACGGGGCAAATGGTCTTCTGGCATGGCCTTAATAGCGTAATCTGTGGGATGTCACCGGTTAATATATCGGGGGAGAATGAAATTTCCCGGAAGCTATCTGTCGTACTTCAGCATTACTGATCCGTCACGAAGAGACTGGACCTTTATAGTGTTTCCAGCAATCTGTTGGACCACGTTGTTACGCGCAGAACCCCAAAAGCCAAATCGTTCAGATGGTGGTTTATCTACAGTTACGGTACTATAAATGCAATAATACGATAATAAAACTATACAAACCTCAAATCGTGGGACCACGCCGGATTCTATACACCGGTTTGGGAACTGCTAATTCCTAACGGATCCCAAAGTC
This sequence comes from Opisthorchis felineus, assembly GCA_004794785.1. Taxonomy (NCBI): domain Eukaryota; kingdom Metazoa; phylum Platyhelminthes; class Trematoda; order Opisthorchiida; family Opisthorchiidae; genus Opisthorchis; species Opisthorchis felineus. The sequence continues at coordinate 96,291 of SJOL01006441.1, forward strand.
CACACCGACTCAAGGCAACGTGTTTACAGGATAGCGAAACCACGTGTCGGCTTAAACAGCACGTGCGATGACAAGGTCAAAGAACGGTGTACGTTCAGGTCAAAAACGAGAAAGTTGGTATAGGCCCAAAACCGAAATAACAAAAACGGGGAATGCCGTTGTACAAAATAAGGATAGAAGGAAAAAATGAACACCGCCCCCCCCCCAAAGCCAGCATGGCTTTCCCTGATCTACCAACCCAATCCACCGCATGCAAAAATGAGATCAACGAGAATGGTACAATTGCTCTAGCCACACACGCTTCCCTCAATCCGGAACATGCGCCTAGGGTGGGTGAGCAACTAGCAGTCTTCTACTCCTTCCAGCAGGCAGTTGTGACGTATATCTCGCCTAACCTTACCCGAGACAGTCTTTACTAGCACTTCCCGAATTTGGCCATCACTTCAGGGCTTGGCCTCCACCATGATGCCTTAAACCGCTATCGTGACCTCCACGATTAGGGCAACCACGACCTCTGCCACTGGAGCCTCTGCCCCTTTGAGGAGAAAAGTTCTGTGCCTCCTTCCAGTTTGAGCTAAAATCTCTTCGAAGCTGGTTTTTTAGATGGGGTGAAATTACCATTTCCTCGCAAATCTCCCACCAGTATCTCCTCATCGCTGGCATCCTCTATCCCCTCTTCTGACCCAACGCTCTTATCTACCTCATCTTCATCTTCAATATAACTACCAGCAGATTCTTCTTTAGAGCACCCTCAGGTTTCCATGGTACTTGGTCGTCATACTTTGGCTCGTTCCCGTTATTTTCATTTTGTAACGCACTTTGTAACGCTGAATTTGACTTTGAGGGGAACCCCAAGAAGGCGGCGTTAACGTACTGATTGCGACGTCCTTTGTCCAGAAGATTGTATGAAGCTGGTTGGCAACCTCGAGGAAACTTTGAAAGTAACATTTCCATGGCTACGAATTTGGGAATGCCAATTATAACCGATGCTTCGCTAGTCTCTGGCGCCAGAAGACCGCGGTCATCAGATGACTCATCCAAGAGAAACTGTACAGTCTTATCATCAACAGACAGTGCTTCCTCACCGGGTAGTAAATTCTTCGTATTACTCTTGGCGTCACCGCCAGCGTCGTCACCGCCATGTGTTTCAGCTGTTCCACAGGGCGTGCATGCTCATCCAATACCGTCTTCAGCTGTGGGAGAATCGATGTAGATTTGGTGTCAACAGCGGTTTGCGAGGTCCTGCGTGGTTAGGTGCAGTTGACTTCTTGGCATCAGAGAAAACATGCAGTTCAGTATGATGTACATCAAACTCAATAGGTATGATGCGTCGAGGTATTTCCAACACCTCAACTCTTTGTATGTCGCACTGCCAACAATCCCACAAACCTTCCATGGCTGTATTAATGCGTTCGTCCGAGCCACATTTCTCGCACAGTCGTAATAATCGTTTGTGTTGAGGTAGAAGCGGGGACACGAATCCGAGGGGGTCGTACAGTGAGGCGATGAAAGAAAGTATGCCATGTTTGGTCGTTGGGCTTTCTGGCAAATCGACCTTGTATCGGAAGCATTCAGTTTTGATAGACCAGCACAGACTCAATGTCCTGTGTAAACTCGAATCTGAAGTGTCGAGGTCAACTAGCTCGGATGCTCGCTCGCTGATAGGGATGATATTCGAGACTTTCGGACTGTTGCTTACCCACTTATGCAAACGAGATCCGCTCAGACTCAACATCGAACCGAGTTCACAAACTGGTTTCTTGGCTATATCGACAGATTCCACTGATACAAGGCAATCATCTACGTAAAAGTTTTCCTTTATTGCAGAAACTATCCCTTCGAAAACATTTCTGTTGTCATCAGCAACCCTACGCAGAGCAAAAGCAGCACATAACGGGGAAGAAGTGGCTCCAAACGGGTGTACGTTAAGATGATAGACGTCTGAAGTTCCAGCAGGCGGGGCTGGTCCGAAAAGTGTCCATCCCAAGGCCGTTAGACATGCATAGGGATGTTTCGGAGAACCCAGACGTTGCTCAATAACGCAGTGGGCCTCTGGGACATTTGTTCCTATTAGAATTGGGATGTCATTTCCAAGAATTCGTGCGGGCTGAACATCCGCAAGGTGCGTCCATTTGCTCAGCAACAAATCATCAGGAATCGAATCCTTGGTGATGGGAAGTGACCCAATAGTGTAGGCACAGTGGACGTCCACAACATACCCGTCAAGCAAAGACTATGGCAAAGCTGACTGTCACGGTATCCTTAATGTCGGGGCCATTTACCGATGATACTTCTACGCGCGTCGCTTCCCCTTCTATCCCAAGCTGCTTTGCCACGTCGGCCGTTAGTAGGGTGATATCAGAACCGTTGTCCAACAGAGCATGAGTTAATACAGTCCCCTTTGGCCCAATCAGCCGAACTGCTACGAACCCAAGATAGCTTTGGGGTCCCCCAACTACCGTTGGGTTGACGTTGGCACCTTTCGTAGCGTTACTCACCATCCGCTGTGTGTCGTGAAGCAGATGGTGATGTCGCTGGTTGCAATTTGAGACGTCGCAACGTGTAGGGACGCCACAATCAAACGCTCAATGGTTAAGCTCTAGGCAGTTGAAGCATAACTTGAGACCTTTCAGTCTACTCAGCTTCTTGACTTGTTTTAGGGTGCTAAACACTTCACAGTCTGAAAGGTTATGAGTCTGTGAACAGTGAGGACAAGGTATAATCATTTTCATAGCTACGACGTTGATGCGGGCTTTTCTAGGTGGGCGTTCTAAGCTTACTTTGTCGACCTGATTGACATATCTTCTGGGGCTGGCAATAACACCGTAGCAATTTGAAGCAATTGATACACTTCTGTCAAGGAAGGATACTAGGTGTTCAAATTCCGGCTTTGATCCCGAACGCAGTATGTCGTCTGCTGCTTCAGCCCACCTTTGTTGCAAATGCCGAGGTAGACGTTCTACTATACGCTTGAGATTTGTTGAACAGTTTAAGTCCGCCGTATAATGCGTCTGTCTCAATGCCAGATCACAGTTAACCATTTTCCTGATCAGCCTTCGTAAGGCATCGACATCTCCAGGAGCAATGAGCCCTCCAACCAGTAGTTCGTTCATGAACGACTGTGCTATGTCGTGTGGCCTGCCGAACTGCGTCCTGAGCATATCCATGGCCTTTTGAAAGTCTGCCTTCCCAGGAAGGAACACGCAGTGTTCGACCGCCTCTTTCGCTTCCCCACAGCAATAATGGAGAAGGTACATCAACTTGTTGCTATCATCAAAGAGCCGATCAGCCACACCCATTTGGAATGCTTTCATAAACTTCCAAAATTCCATCGGATTCCCGCCAAACGTATCTACTTCTATTTTCGGCAGGTTGAAACCTGGAGCTGTGGTATAGTGGTCAACATGTATGCCGTTCATTTTGTGCGCCGCCGTTCGAGTCCCGGCGGCGGCGTCTTTTCTAGGCCGATTGGTAGATGGCTGTGTGCATTCTGTTTCCCCTGGGTTGACTTTTGCTACAAATTTCTCGACTTTCTGTTCACTGGATGAAAACCCACGTTCATAGTCGCCTGATATCGAACTTTCATCATCAGAGGACTCATATAACAACAGCATCTGCTTCCGGGACGCTAACTTCCGCTTTCTAATCTTTAGCTCCTTCATCTCTATTGCGATCTCTTCCTCCAGTATCTCTTTCTCTAACCTAATTTTGACATAATCTCTACCCGTGTGCCCGCTGGACCTTACACTACCAGCTACGCTTGACCTAGGGGGAGAATGTCGACACAACAAATGAGGCTGAGAAAGGCAAATGTCACGGTCAACAATGTTTTCAGAATTATTGTTCACCAAGTTAGTAAGTTCTGGGTTCGACAAGGTTTGTAGTAACTTGCCGCTTCGTGTTCTGGTCATATTGGCTCCAAAGTTCCAAAATTCCAATTCGGGTGAACGTCCGGGATCCACGGGATACTTGAGTTCTTAGATTTGAGTACTTTAGATTGTTTCCAGCAATCTGTTGGACCACGTTAAGTTACGCGCAAAACCGAAGTAACAAAAACAGGGAATGCGGTTGTACAAAATAAGGATAAAAGAAAAGAATCAACAACCTTATCGTGGTGTGACGGTTTGTGTGCTTCTTGACCCAGTGAAAGATACTGAGTGGTGTCCGTGCGACACTCACAGAGACTCATATCATCTGACGTACTTCAGCATTACTGGTCTGGTGTTCCCACGCAATACTTCGGAGGCTCCTATGGTCAAACACGGAGAGTCTTCGGAGGTCTTTCACACGCGATGGCCATGTTTCTGATCCATAAAGTAGCACAGATGGACCGCGGGATTGTACGCTCTACTCTTGACAGTCAAGCCAGTGTCATGTCGGCGCCACAAGCGTCGAAGGTTAGCAAACGCCAGACCGCCAGGACTTACGCGGCTGCTCAGGTGAACAAATTTATCTACCATATTGATCGGTTCACCTGTTAGAATAAGGAAGTGTACCGCAGAAGTGAGGCCAGTGGTTTGTCGAAACGACTACTGTTGCGAGGATTGAGTGGTTCCAGGTCGATATTAGAAGGAAGGCACAATAGAGTGGTGTAATGTACGCTTTAGTCGTTTAATAACGATAGTACATGAGCTAAAAATGTGATGATTACTAGTTAGTGAAATATGATTATATATGATATATGAAATATGGTTTATATAGTCATGACTAGTATCCAGATCGATATGTTGACGCAATACCGAGTGCCTGAACATTAATACGGCCGACTAACAAGCACGGTTTTGACGGTATCAATGGTAGTGTGAGGAAATTCGGTAATTTTCGATTGAGATTTCGTCCTGTCAATGAGGTCAATCTGTGCTGAAAAATCGAGAAGCACTGTACAACTTTTGGGAATCATCAACATTCCGCATCTCACGAAACTCAAAGTTTTGCACCCGTAACCTTCCGGCCAGTGGTTCAGCCACGAGCAGCTGGACAGCAGTGTGGTTATCTCATTTGAACAAGATGTAGCATCGTTAATCCTTCATTCGTAGAAGCCACATAACGTATTGATTGGATTCTCGAGTGACGACTTCTCAAAAGGGTGTTTTACTCATCTTGTGAAGTTATTCTTCCTTTGAACCACCTATGGATTAGTGGTAGTATGGAGAGATTTAATAGTTTTCAATTTTCACGGTTTCCGTCGACTTCAATCCTATGGATAATAATACAATAATAGATAATCGTTCAGCTGTAACACCCTTTCGGTGCCTAGCTGCCATGCCACCCGGAGGAAGTACGAGGGCTGCCAGGTTGCCCAGCCTAGACAGGAGAAATCGAGGTACAGGGGTCGGGTTGGAACCATGAACCTTCCGGTCAGTAAATTCGCACTCTAACCACTGAGCCATCTCGCCCGCATTCTTATGGATAGATTAGCTTTGTCCAAAAAGGGCTTTTCTTGAAGTTCGTGAACGCTTGTATTGCGTATTTCATTCCCCCTCCGCGGATAAGGGTGTACAATAAAGTATCTGTTAGTTTCCTCAACCAATGTAGTTCTTTTTGTCCAACTTCATTGAAGTTATCATTTAGGGCACATTCCGATGAGCCATGAATCTACGCATCATAAACAAGTATGAAGAAAGACTAACAGACGTCGTTTTGTTAGGTGGTTATTTGTCCGCACAAAACACTTAAAACTTACTGTCCGAGATGGTTCCATGTATTGCTACGCACATTAGTAGTGCAAAGTTTTGTTTCAAGATTTCCTGTTTTATTAAGTTTCCCTGGAACTTCAGACTAAAGAGAATTTTGATTTATTGGCCGGTTCACAAGTTTCGGCAGTTGCATTATTTGTGACTGTCCCGTAACATGAAATCGATCCGCAGATAATGAAGGCGCTGGCAGCATTCGGCAACTCGTGTTGCTTATGTTGGAAATGAATTTCGCTGTAGCGAAACAGCCGTGTACACATCCCTTATTCTCACCCTGAGCGTTCCGGACCTCTTTATGATAATGTGAAGGTGTATACACAATATACCAGGACTGATCTCTTCTTGGGAGCACTTCTCTTATCGTGCGGCGTAGTAATTTGGGACATCCATTTTGCTCACTCTTTTGACCCGAAGGTCCGTGTTTCCAACCCGACCACTGCCTCTCGACTTTCCCTGTCTAGGCTTGGGCAACCTGGTCGTATCCCAGCCCTCGTGCTTCCTTCGGGTGGCATGGCAGTTAGGCACCGAAAGGGTGTTACAGCTGAACGGTTATCTTTATTACTGTATTTCGCACTCCGGTTATTTTCACTTAGATCATCACTGTCCGCATAGTCTTCCTGTTGTCGGCAACTGTTTTGTCGTTGTCCTTTCTACGCTTATTTTACATTCATGTACGTTTCAGGCAGCATGTTTAGTCAAGAATATGCCAAGGGTGTTAAGCACCAGCGCACAGCTTCGGGCAGGGACTCCAGAGTTCTCCAGCATTCTGGAAGAACGGATTTTGGGCCAGACGGTGCAGACGAACCTCGAGGAGACCGGGCGCGTTCTCAGTATTGGTGATGGTATCGCTCGTGTGTATGGTCTGAAGAATATCCAAGCGGAAGAGATGGTAGAATTTTCTTCTGGCCTCAAGGTGAGTAGTCTCTTGCGATAGTTTATTCTTTTAGGGTATGGCGCTCAACTTGGAAGCGGATAATGTCGGTGTCGTCGTATTTGGGAATGATAAACTGATCAAAGAAGGCGATGTTGTTAAACGCGCAGGTGCCATTGTGGATGTACCCGTCGGTGAAGAGCTTCTAGGACGTGTGGTTGATGCCCTTGGAACACCTATTGATGGACTTGGTGCGATCAATACAAAAGCGCGCCAGCGTGTTGGTGTCAAGGCACCTGGAATCATCCCTCGTATTTCAGTCCGCGAACCCATGCAAACTGGCATTAAAGCCGTTGATAGCTTGGTTCCTATCGGACGTGGGCAGCGTGAACTTATTATAGGTGATCGACAGGTATCCATAGACTCTTAAGTAACACTTCTTTTCAGACTGGAAAAACAGCTATTGCTATTGATACCATTATCAACCAGAAGCGGTTCAACGAATCTGCAGACGAAAAGAAAAAACTTTACTGTATATATGTTGCCATTGGACAGAAAAGGTCAACGGTGGCCCAACTAGTCAAACGTCTGACTGATACAGACGCCATGAAGTACACAATAATCGTCTCAGCTACGGCTTCGGATGCTGCACCGCTACAGTATCTGGCACCTTACTCTGGCTGTGCCATGGGAGAGTATTTCCGTGACAATGGAAAACATGCACTTATAATTTATGACGACTTGTCCAAGCAGGCCGTTGCTTATCGTCAAATGTCACTGCTGCTGCGACGACCCCCAGGGCGTGAAGCTTATCCTGGGGATGTGTTTTATTTGCATTCACGTCTGCTAGAGCGTGCCGCGAAAATGAATGATTCTTACGGTGGTGGTTCCCTGACCGCTCTTCCTGTAATAGAGACTCAGGTGAGTCATAGTAGCTTCCCTGAACTTGTCCTCAGGCTGGTGATGTGTCTGCATATATCCCGACGAACGTCATTTCAATTACCGATGGACAAATTTTCTTGGAGACTGAGCTGTTCCACAAAGGTATCCGACCAGCTATCAATGTTGGACTGTCTGTCAGTCGTGTCGGTTCTGCTGCGCAAACTAAAGCCATGAAGCAGGTTGCTGGCAGGATGAAATTAGAGTTGGCTCAATACCGTGAAGTCGCAGCTTTCGCTCAGTTCGGCTCAGATCTGGACGCCGCCACCCAGTTGCAGCTAAACCGTGGTGTTCGTCTGACAGAATTACTAAAACAAGGCCAATATGGTAGGTCACAGCTGCACTTCTTACCGTTTTCTTATAGTTCCCATGGCCATTGAGCAACAAGTTGTGGTCATTTATGCCGGCGTTCGTGGGTACCTCGACAAGCTGGATCCTTCAAAAATAACTCAGTTTGAACAGGATTTCCTCAAGTTCGTCCTAGCAAACCACCAAGATCTCCTAAAGACAATTCGCGAAGAAGGTGAATTAAAACCAGCAACAGACGAGAAGCTCAAGAAGATAGTTTTAGATTTCCTTGCTGGTTATCAACCATAACCTCTGGATCTCTGCAATGTTAGACTTGTTAGGGCATTCTGTGTATCAAACCAACAACCCAAAGCTGAAATCGAAGTGCTTTCGAATAGTAGTTTATAAATATATCACGACAGTTACTCCGTTCTTTATAGATTTTAGCGGACTGGGTGTGGTAGCGATCTGCTGACGATCTGTGTTGTCCAGTTGCAAGTATCGATCCATGGACAACGCCCATGGAATAGAAGGAGCGGTTTTCTGATGATTTGCAAATATCAGTGTAACGGCGGATCCTCCACTCTGAGAAGGGTGGCACCCTCAAGTTTCGAAATCCGGAAACCGGCGATTATCGTGGGTTACGATGTGATGAAGCTCCGTTGGGTTGTCGCAAATATTCGCGTTCCCAATAAGGATGGAATAGCTGTCCAGTGTTTCTAGGATTTTCACCATAGGTTGACTTAACTACATGATGAAAGCTCAATTGAGAATCTCCGGATCACCTCACAATACCAACAGTTTTCAAACATAACCATAATACCACGAACAACTCAGTACGTGCGCAAATTCTCGTCCTGTAAGCACCGTCAGGACTTAATCTGCCCTCTGTACATCTTCCTTCCAATGTCACTTGCTTCTACATCGGAAATATCTGCCACTGAGTTGCAATGTCTCCAGCATTGCGCTCAAGAGGATTTTGAAATTGCCGGCCTTCCTTTCGCTCATGCTTCCTCCAGGATGAAGGATAGCTATGAATGTAGAGGGTGATATGGCCAAACGATTTATGCGTCATATATGTTGTGTGCCTGTAGAAAGAGACGTTTAGGCGTCTTTCAGTTGTTTTTCTGAATTTCTGACGGGGTGGGGAATGTGTGATGTCTCTAAGTTACAGGTGTTCTCCAAGTTTTTCCGCGTATGGGCTTGTTTTCATCTCCAAGCTTCAGGTTCAGCTAAGCCAAGGTGCGACTGAATTCGTCATAGTTTAGAGGACTCTGCTCTAGAGAAAGCTGAAGAAATCGTAATTGATTTTCGACTCTTGGTCGAGTAGGTTGACTGCAGCGAGTACATAACGAAAATATGAGTAAGTGGGTACTTACTAATTAATCCGAATCGTTAGAGCAGCAGATCAAACACAGCAGGTTAAGGTGGTTGGGACGTGCATTACGTATACCCAACCATCGCCCACCGAAGAAGGCACTATTTCCCGTTCCAAGCCTTAGTTGGCGAAAGGGGCATGGAGGGAGGGCAGGCCATGTGGGCAACGTGAAATGGAAGCGGCTACGGTCAAACTGAGTCCCGTGAGATCCATGTGCCGTCTGGCTGCCATCCGCATGATCCTGCTTGCACGTGGTTGGTTACCCTGCAGAACCCGATGCACGGCAGGTCCCGGTGGCGCGCATGCTGTCATCTGCTAGTTGCACTACCCAGCTAAATTTCACCTGTCATGCACTGGGCTTATGTCGGGTGAAGTTTGTAAGGCTGAGTCAATCCCGCTGGTGGCGTCTTAGTTCGAAGTGATGGTCAGGTGTGTTTATTTTATTGCTGTCCAAAGGCATCATACTGACAGCGAGCTTCACACTAAGTCCATACCCTTCCGTTTCTCCCCTTTTTACTGGGACTTTTTTGCCTGGTTGTTGCATGGTAGTTGAGCATTAGTACGTATTGCTGGTATGGTGATTGCCGAGACGGTCGGTTGCATTAGTCGCATCTGTCTTTTGACTAACTTCTGTCGAATGAGATGTTCCATATGGGTCTTTGAAATTGTCAAACTGGGATACGTCACTACCACGGAAATAAGTTGAAGTTGAAGTATTGGTTGTACAAGTGCGTTTAATTAGCTGTTGACTAGCTGGCAGTTTATTTGTTCGCAGAGCGTGACAGTCGGCTTGCATATGTTTCGTCTCCATACGAGGAGATAGCGTCTTCGCATCCAGGCCTTCTGAACCTCCACAGCGACACGATGTGCTGTTACAACTAAGACCTGGCTAGTACTGCGTCGTCGAACCGTTTGACATGGTGTTTGTGAAGGAATTTTCTAAGACGAGTCCTGGCATCATCAAATCTCTCCAGTGGGATACATCGCGTAGGTGCATTTCTCTAAGTAGAGTTTAGTTCACCTATGCTCGCCTTCAAAGTCCACTGATGGTGATTGTGGTCGGAATTGGCCATAGCCCATCGTAGTAGGCCCTCTTTTTCACAAATCCTAACGAAACTAAACGAAAGGCTGTATACCCGCGAGTTTCTCTCAGCAATAGTACGATAACCCGATGAGAAAATGAAGTTTCATGTGGGTCCGTGCAATTTCTGAGGTACTTCCGTCCAAAAATTGATTTCGGCGAACAGTGATGTGGTCGTTCCGATTTTGGGCAATGGGTAGAGGGAGTGTTTCCCAGACTCTAATGTATGAGCCGAGCATCCTTTGCGAATACGCACTTTAGGACTATCAGTCATTCTCACTTCACATACGAGCATTGGTGGAGAGCCTTAGAAAGGAGCTTGAATCGTCGCAACATGTCCACTTATTGCTGGATGCCGCAACTGTTAATCTGGCTACCCCGCCGAGTGCACTAATTGTTGCCTGTGGCATTCAGGACTAGGACCTGCACAATAAAAGCAGCAGGTGAAGGTGAAAATGTTACCACAGAATACGATACAGTCAACTCCAGAGGTTCAAAACAATAGAATAGAGTTCTACTCGCTTTAATATGGTTTTTGATGAGGAAGTGGTCTATCCGCCCGACAATGCTCCGCTTGATTTTCTGGCTGTGGGTATACAATGCCTTTTTCTCAAGTCGAACAAATTCAATTGAGCACCAGGCTCTTTATAAGGCGAAAACTGAACTCAGAAAACTAAAAGACGGTTTTTATGGACTTCACCAATATAGGTGTGTAGAGGAGCTTAATCCACAGGTAGTAAATCCACGTCCGTATTCTTTCACCGGCCGCATCCAAATGGAGGTCTTCCATTTACTGTTATGATTAACACAACATAATCTGTCTATGAAATTTTAAATGCTGTTTTTCATGCCAAAGACGCATGGTTCATTCATTCATTGTTCGATGATCCGGCTTGTCATGGTGACTACGGTCCATTAGAGTCTGCCCGAGATCCAAGGGGTCACTTCGTCCAGGCACAGAGACGAATCTGGAGCTCACTGATGTTTCTGTGCAGATGAGCAGCTTCTGGAGTTCTGTGACCACTAACACCTGTCGATATGTGCCAACATACCATAGAATTAAGAATTCCAGACTGGTTATCATATCGGAAAATGATGCTTTAAAGTTTAGTTTTGGGTGTTACCGACAAGCTCTGATTGTGGAAGAACTGGATCACTGTTTGCTGCAGCCGTGGCTCTGAAGCTGGTAAAGCATGTAAACAACGTACAGCAGTTGGCGGTTTATGTACCTTTTGTTAATCAAACCATATTTTGACACCATTAGGAATGTAGCAGCCACAACGCCCAATGCAATTCAATGATTCTTGTCTCATCTCGAGGAGGGAACTTCTCCTGTGCTGCCGACTGACTACATCTACAAGATGACTGAACTGACGGGAATTTACCAACGGAATGCTCGATAATGAGATGGTCTTGTGTTGACACTGGACAAAAGGATACACTCCACTTGCAAGCTAATTTGTTGACGCTTATCTTTGAGGTTGTTGTCAACTCTCCGGAAGTAGCATTTGCCAACGTTGTTCCTCATGGACGACAACAGTATGAGCAACAGTAACCTATCGAATCATTACTTGCGGACTGTCGGTTCACTCCTGGTAGATAAAACCATGATATTAGTTTACTCGGTGCTCTATAGGCGTATGGGTACCATCGGAGCCATCATTCCCTGCATATTCAAGTTATCCCATCGGCAAGCGTCCTGTAGTTGTGTCCATATAGTGTTTTGGTTTCCGGTGACTTGGCTGACCTTATGGTAGCCCGGTGTCTGAAATGTGGTAGAATCCACAGTGACCCCTTACACGTTTAGTACTGGAATATGAAAACTAGCCATTTCGAATTTGGCTTCTGGTAAGGGTCGTGTTATCATCCTCTCTAGTACGACATCGAACTTCAGGCGAAATGGGACGCATCGGAGATTTGATCGTACTTTAGAAGACAAACAGCAGGGCACGGGTGGCCTTCGCATCCAAATGGTCTTATCAGATTCGGAGTCCTCATCTGTAAGGACGTAAGACTTATAGCGTGCTATAGTTCGATATGGCATTTACCACGCGATTGGTTCTGGGCACGATAATCTAATCATAGGGAGCTTTCATGCAACTAGGTCACTGTATTGACGTGGATGGTGTACAATGAAATTTTAAAGGCGTACCTGTATCCATTTCGCTCAATTCTTCAGTTTACTCTGACCATATGGATTCAGCGCGAAATAAGATGGCAAATCCAGATACTATAAAAGTGGTGTACGTACGCTGCGTCATTGACCATAGTAACTCACCGTCATCGTCTAACAAGGAAGGGTCCTTGTTAAGTGGATTTCGCCTACCAGACGGTCATCTGATTTTTTCAACCAACGAACTGTATCTGGATTCTCCTTTTTTACTATCGTGTTTCGCGTTTTTGGCCATAAAACTTTATTTGCAGAGGTTGTAGTTGTGATTATAAATGTACGCTAGTGGTCTTGTGTCGGTTGAAATCGTCTTGTACTCATTTCTGGGGTCAGAGTGAGGTATCGCAGATAAATACAACTCCAAACCGCTAACTGGAGCTTCGAAGTACTTCTGGCTTCAAATGCGATTGGGTAAGTTTTGCGGGCTCCAGAGAAATCAGCGGTTGAGGCGCGAAGGTCCATGGTTCGAACTCACCGCGGCATCTCGACCGCTCGTGGCTGGACCACGACAACCTGACGATATCCCGACCCTCATGCTTCCTTCAAATGTCACGCTAGCAATGTACCGGAAGGGCGTTACAGTCGAACGACCATCATTAGGTGAATTTCCAGCGAACAGTGAATCCAGTCTATGCTGCAACACCGAAAGGCACTGAACAGATGTTTCATCTCCATTGGGAATCAGCAGCGCGAACCTCACGAAACACCAGGGGGTCTCGAACCTGTAATTGAAGGATAAGTAGCGCTATATCCTGTCTGAGCGCGATCTAATCACCCTGCTGATCAGCAGCTCATGGCCGAACGGTTAGGTGCCTAAACTACTACGCGGGAGGTTGTAGGTTCGAAACTCCCTGGGATATCGTGGGATGCGCGCTGCTGATTATTCCCAGTAAGGACGAAATAGCTATACAATGCTTCTCGGCTTTTTAGCACAGATTGGTTTCGTTTCACTTACAGAACAAAATCTCCATTAAAACTTTCACCTCTTCATTCAAAAGACGTATCTATTCATCGGTTGCAACGCACTAAGATGACCTGCGTTCTCTGTCCCCTTGAATCATTTTCTGCTTCTGCTGCATATCCATTGCTGAGGTCAATGCATGTTCGTAACTCTCCAGTGGGTTCTTTGGCAAAATAAAGCAAAAAGTGTGTAGGCTGATACCCATAGGTTAGACAGCGCATAAGGCTATTGACGCGTGAGCAAGCTGTACCCATTGTTCACCATGCCCCTCTGAAACGATGACTTCTCAATCGGTCCCAAATATTCTCTAATTGATTGGAAGCAGTACCATTTTTTATGTGACCTAATAAAAGACCAGATTCGGTCGCATCACGTGAGTGACGGCAATGCCAAAGATTCCACTTTCGGAAGAACAGTTAATCGGTATACCTTGAAATGAGAAGTTTAACTGAAGAGCCAAGCGCCTCGAAATGAAGGTGAGCCTATTCAGCGGATTACCATGTAGTTAACATCAGTTTACATCGAGGTGTAGCTCAGTTTAAAAGACACTCAAGGAGTCCACTAATGGGGCTGGCAGCCTTCGGCTGATGGATTCGTGGCATATATATGGGATTTAGTGTATCACTCTTGGTTGCTATTCTAATGGAGCACCCGTGTGGTAAGCAGTGGCTCTTTGCGTCGCAAAGAGTATGCTATGTTTGCAGTAAATCGGAATTTGTTAGCAACCGTCTGGGTAGGTATGCTTGCCTACTCAGGCTCCTATTTCAAGTCGTACCGAATATACCTATACTGGTATCCAGTAGTTTGTCTCCTGCGAGTAGCAAACACAACTATACGGCTATTTGCGGGAGCCGGTGCCTTAACTCATCTGTTTACTGTTCGTCACTGTATTTCTCCAAACTTAATCTCCCAGCTAATTATATTCTCGACCCATCGTCCCAGTTGGTACCTATCTCAATGTGATCCATTTGCGTTTCCTAAATTTCTCATAAGGAAACACGTGGTAGATCCCCTTAATTACGCGTGAAGATTGATGAGGTTAAAGCGAGTAGGCGTTCTGATCTTAAGGTTCTGCAATCGCAGAAACAATGCTGTTATTTCAGTTTGGATATGCCCGGTGAATGATACCCACTCAGTTTCCACAACTCATTTGAACCGCAAATCTGTTATTTTGCTTTATAACAAAACCGGATGCTCTACCTGAAGGCGGCCCATTAAAGGTGGGTGTGGTTGCTGACAAGTAGGTGATCAGAGTAATGAGAGTTCGAGCGTTTTGAATGACTAGAATGTTCTGGTGCTTTCCGGATCGAACACAGTCTGCTTCAATCCAAGAAAGCTATGCAGATTGGCTGCCATGTTTTCCGGAAGCACATCGACGCAGTCGTGCGTGATAATCACGTTGGATGGTCCCTTTTTTAAATGTTATCTTCTGAGTACAGGTCCTATGCCAGTCCAGCCAAATTCGCGGCTTACAGGCAGAGTACCGTACTATTACTGATTTTTATGCATATTTGGTTGGTTACTTATTCGCGGCTTCTGTATACGATCAGTAGGCTTCAGAACTGTCACTGCTCTGGAAAGATTATCAACAATCAATTACTGGCAGATGCGGCTTCTGAGGTACCTTGGACTTAGTACTATCCGCAGCATGGTGTACAGGTAAAACTATTTTTATATACATAGGTTTCGTTCGTACATAACGGATGGCCAGTAAGCAAGGGGGATAACACTTGCAATAACTTGTGATGGAAGTAGATGATCAAGCAGCTTAGGTGGATGCTGTATGCCAGGGCGTTGCACGAAAGATTTCGCGAAGGACCCCGTCTAAACGACGAACTGTGGTGGATCATATTCGGCGCCAGTAAACTACACCTATTTTTATTTAGTAGCGTAAGCCAAGATTAAGCGGCCCTTTGCGTCGGGCACTCAATGCTACTTCGTACGCCTAGTTCGATTCTTCTTAACGCATTGTGCTGGTGCATGAGCGCGCAAGCTACTGTGGATACGGCGGTGGGGCTGTATTTTGTGGAAATATATGGCTCTTTTGAACTGAGTTCTGTCTATCAATATCCACAGACTCTGGGACGAAAAATTATTCAGTAGTTCCACCCCCATCCTTGTCCCAATGTATGCAGTGCATCTAAATTACGGTAACGTAAGGCCATCGTTATATTTCCGTTCTTTCGGCACCGGGGGGTCGTTTTTGTGTCACATACCCCGAAATCCTGTAAACATTTTGTTTTACACTGAACTTTATTAATACTGGTCACGTACTTTCTATATGGACTATGAAGGAGGGAAGGGTCGTTAAAATGCGGAATACAAACGTCAAAAGACCATTGGCTTTCTCAGTTTATGAATCTTTAAATGGCGAAAACTGCGATCATATCTAAGTTCGATTTCAAAGTCTATCCGAACATTCGTGGGTATAGGGCAGTTGGCAGTGAGGAATAGACTTGTCATACGTGTTTTTATCGAAATACAAGGCCAGCATATACGGCAACGGCAGGAATCAGTGTGCTGTGTTGAAGTGGTGATTGTTGCCTTCTAAAATCATAACGATGATTTCAGATGTAATGTGCCGATTACGTTCTGTACAGTATTAACCGTCGTACCATGGAACAAGTGATAACTATTTGAGTCCCCACCGCTGGTGAGTTTCAGACCTCCGGTGCTTTTGTCCCACTCCAGCGGTCCCCGGAACATACCATTGGCATGGAACAACTTAAGAAGGCCCTGTTGGGAAGTCTATCTTGAAAGCAACCCCTTTGGCTGTACAAACAACGAATACCCGAACTTGACAGTGGTACCGAAGCTACCGGAGTGATATTGTGAATCTCTCTTGAAGAGCCTCCAGAACGAAGAGCATTTATTTATGGAGGACGCTTTTTGTCCACAAAATAGCCTCGGCATAATATAGGACTACAGCGTTGTGAAAGCCTGTTCTGTAGAAAGCCACGGCAGCCTTTGTCGCATATTCTTCTGTAGTCTCAGAAACAAAGTGTTATTTTAAGATCGGAGGAAGCATCAGGTGAGGTTATGATGAGACATGGTGAACATACATTATATCTAAAGGCGTTTTCTGTCCTTGGTGAAACGGGCAGAATTGCAGTAGACTGTAAAAGTGAAGCAGACCACAGAGCGGGTTAGATCGCCTTGATACAATCCATCGTGTCTAAATTTATTACGGTAGCCTTAAGATTCATCCGAAATTGTTGCTAGGACCTGTGACCTCAGTGTCGCTGGAAAGCGCGCAGTTTCATAAGCTGTTTGCTCACTTTCCACAAGTATATGGTTGGTAGGTACAATAACTAGAACGTCCGAGCATGCCAATAAGTTTTAGGATCTGGTTGGTCTGTTACTACTCGCAGAAACGTGCGCTTTTCTTCCAGCCTCATTATTTATGAGCAGAACGACGATATTACGATGGTGGTCTCATTCAATCTTGTATTCACTATTGTTTTCATCAAGCATCTGGAAAACACTACTTCGCGAAGAGATTCAAGCAACGAAACTATGCACCATATATGTTGATGTTGTTGTTGTTTCGATCAGCTATGCAAACCGGTTACTTGTGTGTGTGGAGCGCGCCTAAGTTGATATTGAATTTAGCAGGACTGACTAGTCTCATTATTCCTGCTGGTTGGCTGTCTCCCATCTATGACCATTTGTTTCCTCTCTACAGCGTTACAGTGTGTCCACTTTACGAACTCTACAAAGTCCTACATGTATAACCTTGAATTTCAATGTATACAAGTGGCTGACCGAGAATACACACGTGGTTGGGTTCAATTTATTCCGCTTTGTCAAGGTTTTTTATTTGTCAAGCAACCGACTGTGCAGGTCAAGCCTCCGTACAAAATTCCGCTCCATGGATCCTATGTTAAATGTGTGTTCCCTAGACACCCCATGGGTACTGAAAAGCTGGCTAGTAGGGTCATGTTTGTATTGAAATACCTTCAGCAAACTTTCTATGGATACGCCATGGCATTTTTATCAAGCGGTGCATTTTCCGAGAAGATAGTTTGTTGACCGTGTATGGACCTGCGCACCAATTTCCGCAAATGGGTGTTCATCCTATGAGCCTCTATGTCCTGCATAGCGAGGAGAAGAAAGTAATTACTTGGACTAAATTTGCGCACTTCTATTCGTTTTCCCCTCATTCTGATGTCCAGGTCTCCTGGTTGACATGGAATCCTTCATGAACAGTTGTTTTTCTGTACTGTGAACGAAAATTCAGGCATTTTTTCAATCTTTGGGGAGTGTGAAACGAATTCATTTTTGAAAAAGAAATATTGTGAGGTGTTTCGTAAATCCACCAACTTCCTTTTAACCATATCCTTATAACGATATTTACCAGTGTCGTTGTAACGACATTTTGTTCAGTCATCGACCGAAAACAACCGACCAATCGATAATGCGCAGCCTGAAATCACACTAGTGGTGTTTAGGCTGACGAATACTGGCACAATGTTGTTATGCTGCTACAAGTCACGCTATCGATCTGCGGTTGTTCTTGCAGTAAAGGAGGACACATGCGATTAACGGTGCTCTACTAGGTGACAAGCATCCAAAGTCCGGAAATCATTGGGCAACTTATTTTAAGGCGGGTACTCTTTTCCGCTAAATATTTGAGGAATATTAGGTTTGAGTTTTCTACTGGATAGTGTTCCATTCACTACAGTGAATTAAAAATATGGTCAACAGCTGTTTGGCGTCTGGTTGTGCATATTATGGTATTTAACAAATATTTTCCAAACCCCTTTTTAAAGTAACCAACTTGTTAACATGAGCGACTGGAAATATATATGATATTCAGGTCTGGCTGAACTGGAATTCCACAAAATCCACTTTTTTTACTTAATTGCTGGCTATTAGTGATGAGGCTACTGGAATCCAATTCCAAATCTGGGATTGTTCAGTGTGCAACCGTCAATGTATCCTAAATTCCACTGCCGTGATTGTGCTGTAAGTTGATGTCATTTGGTCCTGTTTCGAAGTCAACAAAAGTGGAGACGTGCGGTGAGTACTCATATAGTGGTCTGTGCTCCACCTTGTATTATCCCGTAGACGTCACAGATTAGGCAGGAATGTCAAACCTTCACACAGAGATATCTGTCCGTAACGAGCTGATTCTTAGTCAATAATTGGTCCTTTCTTACCGAAAGAATGTCTGATAATTGTAAACAGATTAACTATAACATTTCGAACTGATTATTCACTTTGTAGACCGAGTACATTAGCCTACAGTGTATTAAGTTCGAATGCATTACAGGACTTGAACTAATAATGCGGTTATTCTGTAGTGGAGGGTTCGTCTTCTCTGCACCGAGGTTTTCTGTTTCCCGCTTGGAAGGAAGCATGGTTTGCCGAACTTTTTGTCTATGAATAACGATGATGTCTTGTCGGCTCTGGCGATACATCAGGGTGGTCTGACAATGCGGGGGGGGCTTAGATACTATACTATACTACTGCTATACTATACTACTGCTATACTATGCAGTAGGCTATCTGGGATGTGTCCGCATCGAACGATGCGGCCACTCGAGGAGAAAGAAATATTTCGTCATTCTGTAAATCCGAGTGGGTAGAAGGCTTAACATAGCAGATTTCAGTACAGGTAAAGATTTTCACACCAGGCTTAGGGGTAACCATGGATGAAGCGATGCTTTTTGAGATTCGACCCTCAGTTATTCACTGTCTGTGGATACACAATATTCATGGAATCAGGGAGTGGACCAGTACACCTCGATTTCTTCATGACGCTCACATGTTGCTTTGCCCCTGTTCTCACCAACAGCCATCTATCTACGTCAGCCACATTGCATGGATCATAAGGCAGTGGTTTATGAGACGGTCAGCAAGCTTGACCGACAAACTCCTCCGAAAAGTCTCTTTTCAGTCCACTGGACTGGACGCACATCAGTTTCACAGCCGGAAGGACAAATCATGGTCCCTCAGAGAATAAGTCGACTGAACAGTGAGCCGTGTTACCCCGTAGTTGCTTCATCTCACAAGCAGGTGCAGAAGACTGATTTTTATGTAACCCCCCGTTGCAATTCTCAAGATTATTGAGTTACACTGCACATACCCACACTGAAAGCCCTTGGTATTCTTTGTGTTATATCCTAAGAAAAAGCATATTTCCTTCGTTTGTTAGATGTAATCCTCTGCGTGAAGGAAATCATTATGCGATGAAGTGCATCCATTTTTAGAACGGTAGTAATTTATTACCAATGACGAAACCTACCCATAATTAAGTAATTTTATTTGTTTATTGATGGATCACTACTCTGACGATTCTGAGATATTTCGATGATTGCACCAACTGAGCCATGAGGCAGCCTTTGTTTAGCACATTAAGTTGAAGAGTATAGTAAACGAGAAATTTTGCTGGAATTGAATTGAGTCTCCTGCTAAAACTAAGTTACGTTTAACACTAGTGTATTCCGGGAAATAATTTTCTGTTTTACTGATATTTCGTCATCCGTTATTTTTGCCGGACTGTCCGTCCTGAGGCGTGACCATGCATATATATATATATATATATATATATATATATATATATATAAAGCTACTTGTTGGGGATATTTGTTGCCGTCCTAATGAGTTTATGAGCTCTTATACCAATTGCTGAAGGGATCGTGGCTCCGAATAGCGGCACTCACATACGTGAGGTGCACTCCAGGCACACCCACATGACCAGCTAGTGTTTACCATGACCCGGCTTTGTCTGTGTAACAAATTTACTTTTAGCAACGATATAGGTGGAAGGCTCTGGACTATCTCGGGCATTAAGTCGGGCCTTTGCTGACACAGATGGCAACAGCTCAGTAGTTAAACCAAACGGTATCCGTCTTGGATAAACTGGGGGCTGCATGACCAAGCATCATAGTTATAAGCTTCATGGTTGACTGAGAAGCGTACAAGTTTTGGAGGATCATGAAAATGAAAACAACACGGACTCCGCGAACGCGCAATCAGCGTACAAGAAGACAATGTGATCATCCTAATCCACGTTCACTTGTATTCCTCCAGGTGTTGTTTCGGCACCTACACGCGGCCCACCGCATAAGGACATTGATATCAATGTAAGAGTAAAGCGCCAGAGCAGACACACCTCGGTGCTGTGCTCAGTTTAGGCGCCCTTTGCAACGCTGGAATCGTCAGCATTTGTCTTAGTGATACCGGGACTATATGCAGCGGGCCCCGCCATGCTGGCTGGCTTCTACCTAGTTCTAATCGACAATGCAGCCCAGATAATGGTCAGCATCAATCGATGATGACGGTCAGTTTTTAATTACCTATCAATATTGACTTGATTCATCCCACACTCACGTCCGGTGCATATTTTTATAAAATCTCCCCGATGCACCTCAGAAATGGGGTATTGATTTAGCAGCTGAAAGGACTCGTGAAAAAGACAAGTTAAATAAACTTGCGAAAACTTACCACGAAATTTGATGAGTCCTTTCAAATCAATACGATGTGAAGGTGAAAATCACTTACAATGTTCTAAGAAACCCCCCTCCTCAAATAACTATGGTTTTAACTAGAGGAAAACAGCCGTAGCCAAGTTCAGTGTTCAAAACTCGGCGTTTTCCACCGCTTACGGAAACCACTGGATCTCGCTGCTTTATACGGAACTCTGTGTTCCTTCGGACTCAGAGCATCCTTGGACCAGACCGTTGGTCAAACATCAGCTCAGCCAAAACCTTTTTATGGACGGTGGCGTGGTGGGGCCAGAAAATCCAAGCAATGCAGGCTAGCACAGCGTTAAAGGCACAGAGACCGTTTTAGCTGATCCGGAAAACCAGAGCTCAATGAACTATCCGCCAGGATAGTAGAAATCTAATCCATGAATAAGGAGCAGCGCCGGAACGCTGGGCTAAACGATTCCAGAGGTGGTTCAAGTGGATCTCCGTCTTTGTGCTCATATTTTTCCTTAGATCCACTTGAATCAAGCACCGGTCAATGGGTTAAATTCCCCTCTCTGTTTCCGATGTAATACAGCTTTCTGTCTTGGGATTTAACCAGACTGCTGTGTCGGGTTT
>SJOL01006441.1:130854-147104 GCA_004794785.1 Opisthorchis felineus
GAAAGAAGGGAGGCGTCAGCAGTAGCCTGTTTTCGCTTACCCGCCCTGCTGTATGCAGCAAGTAAGGCGACCCGGCTGATGGCACCACGCGACGGCCGATGTGGCATGAGTTTATTTGTATATGTGCGATTCATGGTTGTACGTGGGCTGGGATACTGTCAGGGCGCCCATACCTAGACAGGAGGACGATTAGGGCCCTCAACCAAAGCCTTTGGCTCAAAAGCCTAACCGCAAGGCAGTGGTGTTTGGCGGGAAATGCAAATGCATTACCATTTTTACGGAACAAGTCGCCACATGTTCTAACCCCCAACCTGGAGGACCAGGAGACTGTGTTTGTCAGACCTCTAACCATTGACCAACCTGGTATGAGAGACTCTGTGAGTGTCGCTGGAACACCCCGCAGTATAGCTCAATGGGTCGCTGAGGTGCGCAAACCGTCACACCACGGTAAGGTCCAGTCTCTTCGTGACGCTTTGAAATGAAAAATTAAAAATGTGCACACGGTGAACGTAATTCAGCCGTGCTCATTACATTGTATTGCACATTCTTAACAAGGCCGACACTGACAAACGTTGCACGATTTGATGTGTGTGAACGAAATTAACTTTTCCAGACAACTGACTGTCCGGATGGTACACGCTCCAAGCTCCATCCAGCCCGAGGATCTCAGTTTTTTACCTTTGGACTAAACCAGTGTTTACCAAATGTGTGACAGTACGAAGTTGGATAAAAGTGTGGTGGTGAGGGGCAACAGAAGTTTATTATTTTCCGTCAGTGTTCGCAGTCATTATCACGGTTGATACGTTTACCAGAGTACAAGTGTCGTCATGTTTTTACGATCTAGATAACCATCATTGTATTATCACACAAGACGCCTTTTCGCCTGCAACAGTGAATCTTTGGATCGTGTTTGTTCAGAGCATGGTTTAATCTAACTTACAAGAGTAGTAAGAGAAATACGCCACGCAGTCAGCGTTGTCTATCTGGACAGAGTTGCCCAGAGTGTGCACTGCGTCCCATTAGTGTAGAGACCGGTCAGCAGTAGTCGACCAAGCTTATGGTGCTTTGAGGACATTATCATTTGAACCGAAATCAAGTTATATCCTACATTCTGAACCCGTGTCAAGGCGACTGGTTGCAGGACGAGTTATTGGAATGCTTCTCTGAAGCGTAGAGAAAGTCAAACTTTTGCACTTCACATTTGTAATAGTCGCACTTAGCAAACAAGGTTTTCCGTTCAATCGGCGTGTTCTGTTTTGAATGTTAATCAGGCAGCATATTTTTGAAAGTGAAGACGGACGTTTTCTGGGTGTCTTTCAGCCTAACATTAGTAAAGTGATATCGATCCACCAGACCCTATTCTTTAGCTGATAATTTTTTGCACGGTAATCACTCCAGGATTGATAGACAGAGAAAAAAAGGTCTCGTTGAGGGATGGCACACTAATCCCTGTCCAAAAGTGAGCCATATGGTGTGCTCTCTAAAAGCGTAATGTCTAGGGTATTGAGGTTCAAATTTCACATATTTTGGTCACTCTTACTGTCTATTAATATATATGAAATGCTGGGGCCAAATTGTCCTCCTCACAGTGATAAAGGAGCGATCAGATGAAAAGTTTTTAAACCAGTGTCCTAAACAAAATAGCAAAAGTGTCGGACGCCTCATGTATTGCGTAAATTAAGCGATATTGAGTAGCAAAATAATCAGTTCTGACCATTGTAACCATCGTCATAACGACGAAAGGATTGACTCAATTCCTTTCAGATAATTAAGAGTTACCACGCAGTTTTGCTGTAATACAGGCGATCAGTAATTACACTTGTAGAGCTGAGTTATGCATGGTGTTTTCAGTCATAACTGGACATTCATTCTGTCTGAAATGACTTAAGTTATTTTTCCTAATACCAGAGAACGAACTGCTAGATGGGATCATAAGAAGTGCTCGGTCCAACTTAACTGGTACCCAAATGTGTTGGCGCCCACTAAAGAAGGCCGAAAAAGTCATGCGCTGGGTGAAATCGATAAAATGTTATTACCAGGAATTCCATCAACCACATTACCATACTAATATGTTGCAGCTCTACAAACAACGAGCAGGTTTTCACACATGTGCTAACATCTGTGTAAGTCCTGGTCAGGTGGTTCATTGACTTGCTAGATCACTTGTTGACTTACCTAACAAGATGAACTTTCACACTGTATACTTTTGTTGATGCGGCAATCGATAAATTCGAGTTTTTTGGAGGCATTTTACTGACAGGCTTCATGGGTTCTTCTTCAAGCGTTAACGTCAATGAATCGTCTTGATAAATGTCGAAATGAGATCGGTGGTGTAGCAGAGGCGTCAAAGTGAATGTACATAAGTTTTATTGGGAGTTATTTCCTGATGGTTCGTGTTCATGCGCCAGAATCATAGGATCACTGAACGAACGACAGTCTTCCCAAAAATGTGTGAAAAGTAGTTGCCCAAAGTACCATTTATTTCCTTTATTCAGGTTGGCCCTAAAGCATGAACACACATTTTATGGATGGTTAAACTAAAATGAGGTTTACAAGACAAAAAGGGTTATGGTATAATCAGCAGAGACGCCGAAAAAAGTTAGCAATTTTTCAGTAGGTTGATCAATTTACAAACCACTGCTCGCGAAGTTCGTGTAAAGTGACGTCATCCTCTTCCGAATCATTCTGGTTAACCAATATCCATCAACGGTGCATATCCTAGTTTCCGCGGGGTGTCACGAGAGGTAAACGCCCTACCACTAGCTTACCAGAGCAGCCTCGACGCACCTGAACTGTCACGTTTGAACGAATGGGCATAATTGTAAGTCAGCGACCTGTGAGCTGTAACTGATGCTTCGAATGACAACCTAGTTAGAGACCGGGTTCACCAGAATATTCATGACTCGGACTCAAGTCTCGGTACGGTCGATGTGAGATAAATGAGTTCTAATAAGGCCGAAACCCGAGTTAAATACTTCGCCTCTGATATGGACTAACCAGAATTATCGCACCAGAAAAGGACATGCAGGCAAATTAGAAGGGATCCACAGATGCCCATGAGTAACGAAAGTGGAATGCTAAGATATTGTATTTCCGTTCTTTCCGTGTTACGTGAGTGGACTAAATACACACTGTATTAAATGACCAACTTGAAATCAAAATACTTAGGTCTAGTTGAACTATTTGTTCTATGGGATCTGCGCACCTTATTAATATCCAACTTTTCGTGTGTCCACCGGACACTCAGGTCCAAATAGTGGGAATTTTGTGTCTATTAGTTCGACAACAATAAAGTGTAATATTGAAGCAGATTCTAACATGAATAATTGTAAGGCGAATCCTTAGTTGTAGGCGGCTGCGGGATGTGTGGAATTCATTTTCACGTCACTCTCCTCCTTCTGTCTCATAGGTAACCAGCGAGCGAAGCTGACAAACAACTACCTCATCTAAACCGTCCGACGAAGCTTAAAAGTTTCGATCGTGAGGTCGAATTCATCCAAGATGTATCATGTATCATGTCATTAACAATCAGTGCGAATACCACTGCAAGTGTACCTCTAAGTTTCATAGTCAATGGCTAAAAGCACTTTTTGGCTACTGAGTTTGCTATTGACTAATCTGCAAGATGAACAAATCCGTTCACACGTTATACATAGTCAAGTTAGCTAATTACGCTTTCGTTTTAAGGATACATAGCCAACTACGAAATGGCGATATCCCCTCGTATGGTGAGGAGAGATTTTCAAACCAACTGCCAAGCCATGCGGGCAGATTGACTTCTACCTGAGCAAGAGCTAATTAGTGCACCCAAGCTACCAATATTTAAGCATATTGCAAGTTAGTTACAATGCTACTCAACCGCCCGTCGCTGAACGGTTTAGAGTTCAAATGCCAGTCGGGTGTTCGAACTTCCTTGGGGATGCGTGGGATGTGCACTGCTAATGATTCCAAACAAGGATGAAACAGCTGTATAGTTCTTGTAGGCCTTTCAACATTGGTTGGCTTCACTTATTATTGGAATTTCCTGGGTCTCCTGCTGCTGTCAACAAACTATGAGTGAATCAGGAGGAAGAATACCTCGCGCGACAAGTGACCCTTTCATCGGTGAAGCCGTCTCTCCAGAAGCCAGTCAAAACTTGATCATGTGATGTGGACTCCATGACTGAAGGATGAACGGTGTCATAATCCATCTAAGTGCTAGATATTGGTTGTTGATTTGTTCGACTGGTTATCTCAGTGCGGACGCAGGGACACGAGTCAACCAGCTGACCAATCTCGAGATGATCAGACCACAACGCAAAGCAAATCAAGAAGGGGGTCAATCGCAGCGAGGGAAGAAATTACTAAAAATAGAAGGCACTGTGATAACCAATCGACTCAGAGGAACGCAGACCACATCGCAACAAAGATCACAAACGGGCCAGTAAATTCACGAAGAACGCTGTCACCCAACCAGTCACTCACGTTAGAGGATAACAGATAGCCTTTAAATGCTATGTAAGCGCACGCACGCACGCAAACAGTAAGTACCCACCCAACTGCGCACTGATGATATCCCCTCATATGGTGACGAAACGTTTGCAAGCCAATTGCCAAACACGGTGAACAGATCAAAATCTACCTGACCATCAGCCAATAAACTCACCGGAGCTATCAATACTTCGACACACTACCAACAGGTACTAGTTAATCACACTGGTGCTCAGCTGCTCGTGGCTGAGTGGTTTATTCTGCAGCTATCAGCCATGAAGTTGCGAAATGGAACCACCTTGGAGATTCGTGAGATGCCTGCTGATGATTATTCTCAATAAAGCTGAGACAGTCGTACAGTGCTTCTCGGTTTTTATGAGTACATTGGCCCCACTTAGAGGACGAAATCTCTGTTGGGTATTGCCATAGGTCAAGTGACATTAGGTTTTAAATCTCAGGGGCAAAAGCCAAACTAAGACGCATCTCTTTATTACTGAAGAAGACGTAGCTGCGTAAGTGCGTCAGAATGTACTATTCGCGTTCCAGAGTACTGGCGGTTGGCATGTGGCAAAACATTAGGACGGTATTCTTAGTTGCGTGACCTGTTTTCGAAGGTGCCTCAGATGGATAATAAAGGCTATCTTTGATGATGGCTCTCATATATGAGAAAACGAATAAAAAGTATAAAAACAGTAGTGAAAAACGATTAATCTCCTTAATTTACTAGCTCCAACACTTATGGCTACCCATGCCAATACAACCTCGTGGAGCTCTATAATTTCAGCTTTGATTAGCCCTCTATCCAGAGAATCCCAACTAAACCACCCATTACTAACAGCAAGGAAACTGTCCAGAATATCAGTATTCGACGTCCATATACCAGATAAGTCAACAGACCTTCTTTGATCACATTCTCTTCTCTCTAACACTTGATGTGTGCTGTCTCCGAAACACGCATAAGAAACTATTATTGTACTGCATCTGAACATTTCTTCAACCTATGTGGAAAATCGGGCCAAGAAAGCCGCCGACCAGTGAAGTCATTGTACAAGAAAACGGTTCAATAGACCATTCCAAGTACCGACACCTGCTCCGGTGGGCAAAACACTTCGAAGAACAGTTTAGCTGGCTTGAAGGTATAGCATAACGGTCAAACTACCAACAGCTTCACTATGGGATGTGAACTACTCGGTCTCAAAAGGTGAAGTCACAAATGAAATTAAACTTTTGAGGACAAACTAATCACCCGGTACAAACTATCATCCTACTGACTTATTTAAGGATGGGGGAGAAGGACAATTTCACAGCCTGAGAAAACTCATGCAGAGCAATTTGAAGACGAGTAAATGTGCAGAGGAACGACACACATCTAACGTCGCTCCTGTCTTAAAAATGTAAGAATGTAGCACTCGCGATATGCAGAGTCGTGAAAACCAAAAAGGGTTCCGTCCGGGTTTCGAATACACTGACCACAATTTACCTTACGACTTCTAAAAACCCCTACATACATAGACGGCCAACAACTGTTGACTCGATGTCTAAAAACGGCGTTCAGCTCAGTCAATCACAGTGTTTTGTAGCAATATCTCTCCATCAAAGTTGTGCCAATCATAATCGTTAAACTTTTCAAATCGCTTTACTCCAAAACCCATCGGCTTGTGAAAGTCTACCGAGAGAAATCTCCTGAGTTAAGCACCATAAGTGGTGTTTGTTAGACCTGTTATGCGTTATCTTGCCTTGTCAACTTCCTATTCAAATTAATTACCGAATAAAAGTTTGTCACGTCTTCTACTTCTACAATCAAAGACGTCAAACTAACCTCTGGCATGGAGTGCCTTCCCTGGGAAGGACTTAAATACTTGAAGTGTGCGGGCAATATTGCGCCACTTGGTTCGGATTCTATCCGTATACAAAATACATTGAATAATCTAACCAATAGTGCCATGCGATCTGGTATGCGCGTCCAGAGTGCCACTATATGACTAAGTGAGTGCAACTAAAAAGCTGGTCGGGTCAGTAGAACCACTAGAGATTGTGGACGGATTTACCTACCTGAGTAGTTGCACATCACGGTTGGCAGCATTGCTATCGAAGTCAACACTAAAATCATTAAGGCCCGTTTTGCTTTACATCAACTTAGGCTCTTGTGGGGTCAACGTGACATTAACCCGTCGGTGAAGGGCATGGTGTACAATGCTGCAGTGCGTCCAGTATCACTTTACGTATGCGCTGAAGACAGAAGGAGTTTGTGCTTGACCATGAGTGCTTTCGAGACATTGCACATGTATCATTGGAACGCCGAATTAGCAACTGCGACGGTTTTTGGCAGCAAACCAGTTGATTGCGCATTTGGTGAATTGATTCAGCTTCACCATCTACACTGGTTGGATCATGTGCTCCGTATGTCAGGTGACCGACTGTCTCGCCGTACCCTGTTTGCTGAGACAGGTTCCGACTGGAAGATACCACAAGGTGGACAGGGCATAACCTAGGGACGCAGCATGAAAAAATCAACAGAAGTTCCGGGCTGTATTGGTGCATGCCTTCTCCGAGTTTGGGGCGTCGAAGACCTAACACATCAATGGTTAGAGGTACTCACCGACATGGTGATGTCACGCAGCCAGTGGCAGTTCGTACTCGTTCTGTTATTCCTTATCGACAACCCTCTGTTCTTCTTATTTTTCTATGGTTTTAAGTGTTCCTGATCCCATAAAACCTGATGCCGTAAGCTGCAGCGACCAAAAACACCATACATTTGCACATGGTTCATGGTTGTCAATCTGAACTGAACTGTGTCTTGGCTCAAGACGCAAACGTCAGCAGGCCACTGTGGCCGATAAGTTATCTAAGTCTATATATATAATGTCGATATGCACTTAGATAGGCATACATATTCAATTGCTCTGCTGTGATTCTAGGTCCTCGTGATTCTACGGTCAATATATAAGAAAAATGCGATAACTTGTAGCCTTCATGATGAACATGAAAGGGACAACACACCACAACACATGAGTGGACCGTAGGAGAGAGGAAGATAGAGATGTCGGAGTGGAGTTGGAGTAACAGCTAACCAGCAGATAAAACAACACCACCTACGACTGGTTTATCACTCCGTTTACGCAACAGAACGTTTGTTTCAGTTTGATTCGTTGCTTCAGAAAGTAGTTATAAAGCAACCCAGCAAGTTAAACAACAGAAATACAGCGGTAGGGCAGGGCGAAGCCTTGGGGGTGAACCCAACCAAAGTGAAGTGCAATTGCTCTTAATTGCTCGATGGATTATGTTCCCAACCGCCGGTGCATTAGTCAGTACGGTTGATATACCTGTGAAAAACAAAACTCTGGTCTGCTGAAAAAGCATTTGCTGTGTGTAGTAGCACTAGACCTAGATGGATTAATCCGTGTGCTTTCAGGTTAGGCAAGCCCCTACTGCCCCGTAGGTCAAACCCTGAAGTAACTGGCTCGGGCTGGGTTGTCCTATTTCCGGTCTAGACAGCAGAAGAGTGCTATCCTACCACAAACGAAGCCAATTGCCAGAAGGATGAGGGCATATCACCCGGGTGTTTGAACCTAGACTGAAGTGGAGGACAGAATTGAGACAAACTGGCCTCGTTAATGGTCTTCGCTCCGGTCAGTCAAGCGCAGATGGATAGTGTCGGAAGCTGCGAAAATTGGGTCCGGTTATGGCCTCCAATGGAATGTGACATGGAAGGGATCATAGGAACAACGATGAGCCAGTTTCCATCAAGTCGAGGAAGATAGTTGTCAAGTGCAAGAGATGATATATTTCTGTCGGCACCTTTGCTCCCACAATGTCACATTTAGACGAGAAGAACAAACTCTACGAACAACTGTCGGGCATGATCAAAGCTGTACCTTTAACCACGTTTTGCTGTTGATCAACCTCTGTATTCGGCCACAGAGGGACGCACGAACCTAGACTATGGTACCAAGCCATTTAGGAAGTGGGCCGATGAACAACGGTGGAAGATTGCAACAGTTAACGCACGGCTCCTCAAAGAGGAGCGGTCACTGCTCGCTGCGTGGACTACACATAAATCGCACCATTGTACCGCAGAGAAAAGACAGTAATACACCGGGCACGAAAGCGGTTGGTGGGGCTCATTGTTATATGGATCATGGCCTGCTATGCATCAAAGTATGTGGCGTACATTTCCAGCTACATGATCCTGGATCAGGAGAAGTTCCCTGAGGCCGGATATAGGAAAACCGAAGAATCTGGAGACTATATGGCAGTTTTCTGAGGCACTCCCGTAGAGAATGGAGGATAACGAGACCTTCAGAGCACCTTAAATACAAAAACCCAAGCAGCTGCCATGGGTGCAGTTAGACTGAAGTAAGATCAAAGGTGAGCTTGGTTTGATGAGAAGAACTCAACAAAATCTACCTTCATTCAGGAAGAAGACTTGGTGGCCATCGAACACCGTGTTAGTCATTACGAAAGAACGACCTTGTGCAATTGGCTTTTAAATTGATTAAAACTGGATGTCTATTTTGGTTATCTGGCTTATACTTGAGTCAGAGGAGACAGAAGAAGCTTTACCTTCGCCCCCAATGCGTTCTCAATCAAATAATGGGAAATTCTCAGATGATTAAACCTGGTATATGACACAATAATCCAAAACTGGCATATGCGAGCTTGAAGGTATCTTCGAAGCGCCAGGAGTAAGCTTCTGAAACGCCTACGGAAGGCAAGAAACGAATGATGGGTCAAACGAACTGAAAGGTGCAGTCACCTATATCACAAGAAATTTTAGTCACGCTGGAAAATAGCTAAGGTCCGAAAATTCATCTGCAGCTCACAAAAGTTAATCGAACAGGTGAAAGGCTTAACAAGTGTAAACAATTTCAGGTGGTTTGAGGAGATCGCTTTTTGACGCAGACCAACTGGCCAACAGAGGCGACTTGGAACTATGTGACTAGATTTCCCCGCTATTCAACGAGGACCAACTTGGCTGAATTACATACGATAGCCAAGCTGCAGACAATCATAAACCAGTCACAAAAGAGATCGGCCCGTCCACAGAGCTGTCCAAGATGGGATGACCAACAATTCAGAACGAGGTTCTCCATTGTCTATGCACCATATTACATACGGGAAAAGTCCCACAAGGTTTCAAGAATGCAACTATAATTACTTTCTAGAAAAAGGAATGAAGTCGGGGAAAGCCGGACGACTATCGCAGGATTAGTCACCTCTGCACAGGGCAAGATTTTGGCTACCCTTATGCATGATGATTAGCCACTGGCATTGTGGAGAAAAATGTTTCCGAAGATTAGGACGGATTTCAGGACGGCAGATAAAGGATAGACCTCACCTTTGCAGCGAGGCGAATACAGGGAATGCCACGGACAGGATTACCCCCTGTACATTGTTTGTAAACTTCACCGAAGTTCTCAGCTCAACAAAAAGAAGAACGTGATGGATCAACACGGATATTTAGCCTAGAATGAAAGCGAGAATGTGAAATCGAGACCCGTTATGATTGGTTTGTACGATGGTTTGTATCCCTCCCCAGTGATATTCAGTCATCTAGCAAGAGACGTTTTGCTACTGTAGAGACAGTATACCGACTAGGTGGTCATTTATTCCGTTCATGGCCAAGACACTGCTGCTTTTGTACATCATCCCTACGATTCTGTTTGCGGACGACCATGTTCAGTTGTAGTGGCGGATGATAGCTTCAGTGGCCTAAATATGAGTGTTCCTACTAGCCTACACTGGGGGGTTCAGCCTAAGCATCATAGATCGCGATTGGTCAGTCTGCACTGGAAATCCGAAGAACAGTTTAAACAATTCCATCCTTGTTGTGGGTCGCCAGCAGCGTGATTCTCAAGAAGCGCTGGAGCGTGCCGCGTCAGTGACCTTCAAGCCAATAGTAGGGGGCTCCCCCCAGGTAAGGAGTAGCTGATAGGCACCAAGATAGGCCATAGTGTTATTGTCCATCAGTCACATATATGCGTTACTTGACCTGGTGATGATTGCCTCCACAAGTGGCGACTTCTCAGACCTATGCTGTATGTGGCTTTTTCGTTCTCAATTTAGTGTTTGCGGGGCAGCGTGTGGTAGGGATTTAGGTAAGTTTGACAGCAAAATGTCCATACACTTGACAAAGAACTGTAAATACGAATTGTGTGTCATTCAACCACCTCGCAACACGTGCATAGAGCAGGCACATCACAACTTACGCGTACATTCTAAAATTACAAGCTGTTGGAAATTTACTGACTAAGAAGTGGAACGAATTAATCCCATTTCGAAAAAGCGGTGAGTAGTTTGGTGCCCTGATCATAATGAAGCTGACGGAGTCTATGTCATCGTATTTGCCATTGCGAGAATGATTTCTTTCCAAATAACCAGCCTGCTTTAGAGCGTTGGGAGACTTTGCGCTTTGAAACTTCTCATGCCTGCGTTAATGTCCAATTGCAGATCTTTCTGCCGAGTGTCACGTCTTCACTAATGCATCACAGACGAAAGGTTTAGACACTTGACTGACTTCACTTTCAACGTCATCCTAAAATCTTTTGGGGCAATAAGGGCAAATACAATTCCAACTGCATGGAATGGCAAGCGTTGATGGAATACAGCACAAGCTGGAGAAGAACACTACTGGTTGGACCGTTTAAGACGTATTCAGAAGGGAAAAAGTGGAAGAATAAAGTTTAGAGTGGAAGTCCAAAATCCCCCTAGTGGGATAGTTTTCACTTAACATCAGAAACTACAGTCTTCAGGACGTGGCACTTGACAGAAAGTCCCGAAAGTGTACACTCAATTAGACATAAGGAGTTTCAAGGCGTCTCCGAATGCCCTAAACAATCGAGCAAACGCGACATGAACTCAGTCAGAGCGTGGACTCATGAATCAGTATAATCAGGACACCGACATAACCACAGTAGCCTATCTGCTGAACGTAAACACTCGGAACGAGGTAAATTTGTTTCGTTTTCTAATCAGCAAATGTCCGACACTTTGTCGTCCCACAGACGGGCATACCAGTAAACATGTGGTTACTGTGATGCAACCAAGTTACCTAATATCGCCTAAACAGTACACTAATTGATGGCCTCGGGAACTTTTGTAGAATGTTATAATGATGGAAGTTCGGCACTACACCGTAAGATGAACGAACGGACAGACGTCGCCGGTATATCAGAGACACTTAGCGAGAGTGTTCACCGTTGAGCTATCATGTTAAGACTGCTTGATACTTGACATATGGTCTCGGCGTGTTGCCCACTCATCTTACTCCATCGGTTCTATATCGGTATTGCAGGTTTTGTTCGTCGTACCGGGCTAATCGGGTGCGGCATACTACCTATACACAGGTTTTTAGTGGTTCAGTTACTATTGAAACTGAAATCGGATGCCGCACAATCAACACCCGCAAGAGGCTCACACAAGAGAGAGGACCTTTTGGTCTTTTTTTACGCGATTATATGATTCCACACCAGTGTACCAGACAGACCTTGAAACACTGCATAAAATTCCTTAAAGGAGTTCTCTGGTTCCCCGACTAATTTATCCTGAGACTTCAATATAGTGAAACCCGTTAAAACTTTTAGGGGTAACCGCCAAAAGTAGTGGGTGTCGCATCAAAGAAATCCTCTGGAAACAACGGATGAGCAGAATAGCATCTTGTTTTCTGAAGCACTCTCAAAGAAAGCTTCATTTGCCGCCAAGCGACGTCATAGTCCAAAATGAAACCTGACAAGTGGCAGAAACCCACAAAACCAGACCTGAAAATTCGTGAGATGCGCACTGCCGATGGTTCCCAATAAGTGCAGCTGTACAGTGCTTCTCAGTTTTTTGACATAGGTTGACTTCACTTACAGAACGAAATCTTAATAGAAAGTTCCGAAATCCCCTTCCGCCATAAAAAAAGCTTGCTGATCAAGCGAAGGCTTCCGTTGTAGATTTCCGAAGTACTAAAGCACTTTGAAATGCAACGGTATCCAACGTAGATCTTGGCCATACAGTATTAAACTAGAAGTGCACCTTAAATCTACCTTGACTCGAAGGATCGTCTACGTGTCCTAAGCTCATTCGTGTACCAAACAGCACAACCAACAGTGCAAAGATAAGGGAGGCAAACCTCACGCAAAAACCATGAACAAACCAAAATAGTATGACTAAATCGATTAATGATGTAGGACAAGCCGAATAATCAAACTTCGTGCGGTACACTCCAAATTCAGTCCAGGCCGGGCCCAGACGTGTGGCAGACTTTCCCAAATTACCTACATCTCTTTCCATTTGGCACTAGGCTGTTTCTTTGGGCAGAATCCGACCTATTATGCATAACATGGCGAACGGTGAGTTAATCTTAAAAACATCATAAATGGAGATTCAGCTGGGCTCCAGGTGAGTCTCCCGTCAAAACCAAATTGAAAAGTGAGTTAGCTTCTTTGGGTGCATGTACGGATGTCACGCGCCACCATAATTATTCGCGGGATGAAAGAGCGTTTGGTTGCCATAAGCCGCAGTGTGAAAGACTGGAACGAGTGTAGCAGGACAACGGATAAGACGCAAACACGTTGCAGCCGATTGGTTTCGCATGTTGCTATTTCACCTGGATGGAGATCTGTTTTACAGTACCAACAGACGTTTTAATCACGTGCTTGCCATCAGCAACAGGAGAAAAAAAAACAAAGCAGAACTGGCGGCCAGAAATTCTAAACGATTCAACGATGGGACCAACAGGACAATAAGACTCATCCCAATAGACACTGTCTTCGAATCTGAACCTTTTATCATTCACGAACAACCAAAAACCCAATCTAGAGGGCGGGAAGTCTCGATTGACAATCACTGTTCGACGATAAGCAACGAAATATAGGGCACGAAAGGACTTTACAAACCTTGGAGCGAAAATAAAACACGATTCACAAATGGTTGACTTGTCAGCGGTTGAAATTTACCTCCATACTTGCCCTTTCGTTCGCTCCCTGTATTCGAATTTCTCATTTCAGTGACAGGTCGACTAGTACCTGCATTGAGGAACAAAAGAGCATCACTGGGAAGGAGTAAGTCTAGATTTGTTTTGCCTATTAGAATGTTAGGATTAGCTTAACATTTCCCGAGACCGTAAAATAGTTCACTCCATGTAGGTCAACCAGAATCCGGACAGTTTAGGAGCCATCCAGAGATTGGCTTGCACCCCAAGTTATTTTGAAGCTTATGGCCCACAAAATATGCGGGTTATACAGTATTCGTTGATGGACAATCCGATTCAGGGGAGTAATTGAGAGGAGAACTCACAGACAAACAAAAAATTTTCTTCTGCGGAAATGGGCTCTCCGGAGACAGGAAATCCTATAGGAATCAGACAGCGACTGCTCGTCACCAATCTTCTCGAAAAATAGCTCCCTTTTTGGAAATTGCTGTAGTAGGCAGTGTGCACATTTACTGAACTAGTTTACCAGTCTCGGTACACCTAGCATCTATTACAAGACTCTTTTGCATAACGTACGATAAAACGTCTGCGCTCAAAGAAAAGTAACATCTGACCGACACAGTCAGGGGTCGTCCTCGCCTGCGTATGTGTTCTCCATATCTGAGCTGTTTCGTGGCATGGCCTGGTGAAGGGAACGGAACATCTCATAACAAGTCTTCTATTGACCGGGTAGAAGTAGAACACTCACGGATGTGGGGCAATGCAGCTGTTTATCTTGCGGCGCTGTACCAGAATGAGGACAATCGATATGGCAGTAGATAATAAACTCACCCAAAAAGCGGACAGTAATGCATATGGTCTGTGCATTTGGAAGTATACGGTTGGCATTGTTACCCGCACTCAGATGATTTGAAACAAAAGTGCAAGGATGTCAGGATTACCAGACAAACCAAAGTGATACCTGGCTGGCTCTTCCTTCACTGCAATGGCATACATCATCAGCTCCAACCAGCTTGCTCAACAGCCGAACACTGAATTCAGTTTTACATCAAGTAGGTATCTTTGTATTGTATTCCAGAACCAGTCTCCATTCATAATCATTGATTAGGAATAGATACTATAAGAAATATCCTATTTGTCAATGTCTCTAAAAAACTTTCAGAGAACGCTGTCATGGCAGTGCAGCTAACCGCAATGTAGCTTACAATGGTTCCGGTGCGTAACCATAGAGAAAGTAATCAACTTAAACTAGTGTTGCCACTGAAAGGCTACTACCGACCTGAATGTCCACCATCAAACTGAGAATCGACTAGTCTGTTTCCAAACGCACCTACGACATGCGATGCTGAAAAATGACTGCGTTCCTATCTACTTAGACGTTCCCCCTGTCTTCTGGGCATTGTGTGGTATAAAGGTGGGGTGATTTCTCTTGAAAATGATAAGACCTTTTATTGCTCAGGATATTAATACCTGTGGGCTAGTGTAGTTTCCTTTCCCCAAATTTCGTGCACATCGTTCCTAAGCCGGAAGATGTCACGTGAATGATCAGTATCACAAACTCCACCGAATAGATGGATAATTATTTACAAAGGTAGATTTCATTTGCCCGACTCTGCAACACCAAGACAAAACCAAGCAAACATCGTGCATACTACCAGCACATTTACTTCTAGCAACTACTACAGCTGCTAGGAATGATGGGTCATCTCCGAAAATTGTAATGTGGCATCACAGAAAGTTCATGCACTCACTATTCGTAGATGTCACAAGTGCATGTATAATCAAGTGTGACTTGTGGGGTAACGAGTGATGGTCGGAGATCCATTGAACAGAACCACTTCCATGGCCGTTAGACCCGTGGGTTGGTTTCGGTCACCCAATACATCCGCTCTACCTTCTCAGTTCTTAGTTTAAGATCTAAGACCAGATCTATCTGGCCTAACTCATCTGCCGAAATGGTGTGTCAAGGAACACAGGTAAGAGCCAGATGACAGGCGAGACCAAAAAACTTACTTGCCTCATACGGGCATAGCAATCACCTTAACTAGATGTGCAACCTGTACCGGCAAAATCCTCGTATGGGCTTTCACAAGTAAAATATGCTTAAAGGTTTGCGAATGAGGAACGTAATGATGACGCTATTGGTCATAGAAGTTCCCCTACGGTAGTCACTGTGTGTTGTTCCTACTGGCGAGCTGTCACCCTGTGCACCGGACTCAAACATTTGTTTCCATATGTTCATCGTCAAGCTACTCTCACATAATTTGGTCCATCTATCGACGCGATGTTTCGGGATCTGGTCGCTGTTGTATGCGTAAAATGGGACCTTGCCACAATCGCGACACCCCAAGCGGGAAACACGGCCTAAAAACGTTGTCCAGACAGTCGATTGCAGTTTTTTTCAATAATAAAAGCATGCATGAACCACTGGTTACTCGATAAACTAATTCTCACTGGTTTTTCGCCTAACTTCGCGCAGATATAATCGAAAAGCGATTCGTTGGTGGATCAGAAAGTGAACACTCTGGAACTCAAAAATCAAACAGGACTATTAAATGACGCACCACAGGGACGACAGCAGCTCTAATTTGCTGCCACCAACACATACCAGTTGCAGGACAAGTTGTGACTACTGACAATATTGTAGTGGTCCAGTATTGTCCATAGAACCGGTCAGGTGATCAATCCTGGTCACACTGAAATGTACAACCGAGTATGCTTATTTGAATCCGTCACGAAGAGACTGGACCTTACCGTGGTGTGACGGTTTGCGCACCTCAGCGACCCATTGAGCTATACTGCGGGGTGTTCCAGCGACACTCACAGAGTCTCTCATACCAGGTTGGTCAATGGTTAGAGGTCTGAC
>SJOL01006441.1:150391-232313 GCA_004794785.1 Opisthorchis felineus
CTCGCCTTCCAGGTTGGGGACCGCGTGATCCTCACTGTGCCTGGTTGGAGACGCTGCAAGATATGGCTGCCAACCGATGTCAGTGGCGATCTTGTTGTCAGTTTCTATCCAGATTGCCTGAATGATTGTCTGGAGGCGTAGGCACCTCGGAATGGTTGTAGTAAGCTAGCACTAAGTCCCTTCCCCGTCCACCTTTATTCTTTCCTTCACAATAAGGCTTTCAAATAAATCATGGTTGTACGGCAGTGAAGCATCGGTGTTGAACACTGATGTCACGCTGTCCATGATGATGATGATGATGCTTATTTGAATAAACGAAGCATTTTTAAAACAGACGCGTGACGAAAATCCCCATAGAGTAGGTTGGCACGAAGGGTCGACAGTTGGTCACAGTGGTAATAAAGTTTTCCTCTGCCACCACTTTTGGCCCACTGGAGTGGTTTACACAAAGAAGGCTTAGGACCTGTGTTGGAAAATACCACGGACGGGATTTGATGTTTACAAAGGATAAAAACAAAATAGAGGACGCTAGAAGCTCCCTCGGGACGGCTCCGCGTTTCATCACAGATTGTGGTGGCATCCTTTGTATGGAGGATGGGATTTACCACACAGATACTGATCCAAGTCGTGTTCCGCGTTGAGGACAGAGTCAGGAATTCTCTTTCGAGCTCGACGGAGTGGTTCCTTTGGAGATCATTGGTATATTTGCAGAAGTAGACAGGTCTGATGAGTCAGTAGAAACATGCAGATTTAGGGTTTCCGCGGCAGGATTGTTAGTGTGCCTACAACAGAGAAGAGTGTTATTGTGCAATTAGAATGCTGTAAACGAAACTGGTGTTGCAAATGGTTCAGTCGAAGCAAAATACTGCCAATCCGGTGAGTTACTCACTGGTTCCGAGAGAGTACTGTACTCACGCAGTGTACCATAGTTGTGTCTGTAGGAATGTTGTGTCTAATGAACGACTTATATCATACTGTGATATCCTCTTTTGATAACCTTTTGAGCACGCACTTCGCTTTCTCCGGGTGACCGATTGGACATAATTGTGGATTACCATTCAGACTACCAATGGTAGCTCTCATATCGGCTTTGTTTTCATCTTAACAGTCTGTGCAAATGTTGTCCCGAACATAAAGACGCAAGAAGCACTCCCTACGCCCATCAGATAGAGCCGGACTAGACAGAAATCTAGTGATAATTGTCTTCATCGCTGCAGGTAACAAATTTTTCACCACATGCCGACAACCATGAAATACCTCAGATGGTTTATTGTATTGTTGTGAGTAGACACAGATGAAACTGATTGCTGATTAGGCAGAACGAGTAGGATCCCTTGAGATTTTGTTGTCTATGAACAAAATTCTTCATGGTCATACCCATTTTGAAAACGCTAACTGAGTGGCCACATGACTTATTCGCACTTCACATTTTCCCTTGATATAACCATTTTTAGATACGCAATCCGATGCTCACTCTTGAGCCTACATATGCATGCCAAAATGGTTGAAAATATGATCGTATGTTTCGAATACTGTGCGACTTCTCATCCAGGAGACTTCTCAGACTTCTCACAGCTATCTTGTTAGGTAGCTGTTGAGTTGAACGAAAATTGCAGAAAACAAGAGGTTTGGTTAGAACCAATTAGGACGTCACTCTAATATCAAGTGCGTCAGAGCTCTTTGTCATCTGCATTTCTCTGGGCCATCAAGCTGTCCTAACCTTTAACGTTGGAACAGTCACGATATCTCGAAAGCCCCATTCATCATCTACGATGGAAGCGAGTCACAGAGCCAGATTACGAAAATTACTGGAAGCCGTTATTCGGACTCGAAGGAAGTCGAAATTAAGGCGACACCGCACAATGGTTCTTGACCAAGTGAACCCTCCCTGAAGAAACTTACAGGAGGGATTGAAGGCCACAAGTGTGGGGAGCTCAAGCTCACGCAATACTGATCGTGAGTCTATTGCGCCCTACAAATTAGGCAAAAACGTGAGTGGGCATGAAGACTACTTACACGTTAGAATAGACCTTTCGACCAAGACACCACAGAAAGGTGGAATGCTCCTGGTCATAAGCTGAAATTGGTGAACAATGCTGGACATTGAGAATCATAAGCATAATACTGCCAATGGTAGGCTGAATTCCGGCTTTGTCATACAGCACTCAGATAACCAAAGAAAAGCACTCGTGGCCGTAGTTTTGGTTTGCAGGTATATCTCCCAGCCTACCAGCTTCTTAATCACTACATTCTTCATGAACAGAAGAAGCCATTCTACGATACCAGTTAAACAACGGCGACAGCTAAATATCAGCGAACAATAACAAAATCATTTGAATCCCGACCCTAAAAGTCGACATACTTAGAGTCAGGGAATGTACGCCACATAAGGATTGAAAAGCCACTTGCGAAAGGGCAACCAACTTCGACCGAAAATATCAGTGCAGAAGTGGTAACCATCCCTGTGTTTATCGATCGACTGTGTGGCAACCTAAACTTAGGGGCAATGAAGCGGCACATCAGTGAACTAGGATTGCTACTTCAAATGCAGTTATAAGCAGAACACAGAGTAATATAGAAATAAGTGAAATGTCGCTGTTCACCTTAGGTCATATTATTTCGCGGAAGAGACCACATTCCGTCGGGCTCTTCAAAAGATGATGGTAACACAAATAATGTGAAAACCACGGAAAAACTCACCCAATATCACTCGCCCGAGAAATTTCACTGATGTTAACAGTGAATGACATCACTGACGCCGGTTGCTTCACCGATATGACAGGAGCCTTCCGGCAAAGCTTCAGGCGCAGCAGAAGGTTGAACGTCGTGTTGGCTAGAATTGCCACAGGTGGCTCCAGGTGATTTGGAAAAAATCTACATACGGAGATGAGAGGAGTGCATCACCTTACCCGGAAAAAGTGAATGTGTCCGCCAAATCCCCAACAATTCCATTGGAGTGTTTTTGGAAGAATCTGAGGTAGAACCAGGCAACCAATATGCCGGTTGCAAACATCATGAAAGAAACACGACCGGTTATTCCCAGTGATGCCAATAATGCAGCCAATACGACAGATATGAATGGGATATGTTTGTAACGTATGTTGCCGAGCGGGAAATTGACTAGCAGCTTCCCGCCCATGGTTTGGCGAGCTACTACGGTAAGGCCACCGAGAAGAGGGATGAAACCGCAAATCTTCTCAGAGAACAACAGTTCCGTATCGAAGGTGATCGCATAACCCAAAAACAGAAAGCACATAGTCGAAAAGGCAGTGGTAAGGTTGACAACAGCACAAAACTTTAGCATTTCACACCAGCTATAAAATGATAGCAGAATATCCAAAAGAAATAAAGTTAGCAAATCAGACAGGAGAAAAAACACGGAATAATTGTAAAACGAAAACGTGAAAATTGTCCAAAGATGATAATTGGGCATGAAAAACCGTCCAGGAGTGATGGCGAGGTACACATCTGCAGCTGGTATGAATGAAAACGCATAAAAGATTAGCTGAATTGCCATTATGGGTCGAAGCTGCCAGGCACAACGATACATATTTAGATATTAAGCGGTGGAATGAAAGATGAGCTGACCAACGAAACTGCGAAGGTAGAAGGCAGCTGAAAAGAGAAAACACGACGCACATTATGACAATCCAAGGAAAAAATCGACGGGTTTTTCAAATAGCTCGAACACAAACACACATTCCATTCGAAAGATTGTGATAAAAACATTTACCTAAAGCAGCCTCTCAATACATCGCTGGCAGGTCCTCAAAACCCTAATATGCGCAGTAAAAGCCATGGGTAGAGTTGAACTGCCTGAGCCCGCGATAACTCAGCGGTTATGGTGCAAAACTACTAACTGGAAGGCCCGTGATTCGAGCCCAACTCTGGCATTTCGACTGCTCCTCTTTACGCTGAGGAAACCGGGTAGTATCCCAGTGTGCTAGAGGGAACATGCACAGAAGCTCTGAATACCTCCTGTTCAACCACTTTAAAGGTGAAGATCAAGGTCTCTCTGTAAGCCTGTAAGCTAACGTGAAGAGGCCCAGGACACGGCATTTTCGCTCACATGACTGCCTGCCAACTCCGCAACTGCGCTCGTCACTAGCCGCTCTACTTGTTTCAGAGCTTGCTGTTCACCTTTGGTGCATGGATAATACGTCGGCTGTCCGCATTTGATTACCGGCCAGATGAACTTGGCGTTTAGCAGCCCCCAAAGCGTTGGGTTCCAGGTTTACAGGGCTCTCTTAAACACTCCTGAGGTCTTTAACTCATGACAGCACCGCACGGGGGTGGGTTTTAGGGTCGCTTTGCGAGAGCACTCCAAGGTCAGACGTAATCCGTATTAGGGGGATCGACTTAGCGCTTGTGCTCTGCGTCTCCGTCCCGCTCTCCGCACCTACAGCTGTCACTTTGATGTGGTGGTCAGGCTTGGGCGCTGCAATGATCCCGCGGGATACAGTAGTTGAAACTTCGTCCCACAAGGTGTGACCATGTCACGAAGGCCAAAGGGGAGCAGTCAGACCAAGAGAAGCGAGGCCTCGTACTACGAGTAATCATGCAACAAGGCGGTCTAAGGGTAAGGTCGTACTGTCCTCTGCGACAGGAGTGTGAAGGCAGTAAGTCGTTTCCCCCAGGCGACCAGCATGTCCATATTTATGGAAGCAGTGATGCTGCCTTCCCTCGAGGAACGACGGGTTAGAAAAGATCAGCTCT
The DNA here is from genome assembly GCA_004794785.1 of Opisthorchis felineus. NCBI lineage: Eukaryota > Metazoa > Platyhelminthes > Trematoda > Opisthorchiida > Opisthorchiidae > Opisthorchis > Opisthorchis felineus. The sequence continues at coordinate 155,108 of SJOL01006441.1, forward strand.
ACAAGCCTCACACTCCGATCGCCCAACGGTTGACCGTGACCGCCGGCATATTATTCAATACGGTCAAGATACTCTTAAAACCAGAGTCTGGTGCTGCACAAAAAGCACTTGCTGTGCGCAGCTGCACTAGGAGTGAGACAGTAATGCCTTACTCCCTGTGCCCTCGGATTAGGCCAACCCATTGAAGCCTAGCAGTACAGAATATTGAGTCGTCGGCTTCGTGAAGGGTCCCCAAAGAAAACCCTACTGCACACTGCCTCGCGGGCCACATTTTTGGGTCAGAGGCTAGTGGCAGGGGCCCGGAACAAAACCCTACTTCCTCTTACCGCCTTGTTGGTCAGACTTTTGAGTCAAAGGCTCAAGGTGGGGTACCTCTGTTAAGCCCCCTTCCTCGGCCTGGGCAACCCACACAGTTGTGTGTCCACCGATGTCCCTCGTCCATCCCTTCGCACCACACAAGCAGATGTTGCTGGGCCAGTTGACCGTCAGTTATCTGACCGAGGGGCCTTATGCTCTTCGCTGCCTATTAACAATTAACAAAACACCTTACTAAATCCACGAGATCCCCTCTACATAGGAGTTTTTAACGCCCGTACTCTATGTCGAATTGACGAACAGCCAATGGTCGCTGAAACTTTATACTCCCTTAAAATTGATGTATGCTGTCTCCGAAACATGCATACAAGATCCAAGTGTGGTTATGCACCTCAAAACGCCAAGGACGAACTCAGCTCTTTCAGATTTCTCCATCCGTATGTCCGGTGATCCAGAAGCGATGACTCGTGGAATATATAGCGTGGGAGACGCACTTAGCCCCAGAGCTGAACGCGCGTTGTTGGCTGGGATCCCAGTGAACAGTCGTCTTTGCGCCAGTTCAATCAAGCTCAGTGCTTCTCGACATAGAAAGCGGTGCCTGTTTGTAGTGTCGTCTTATGCCCCAACAGACTGCAATTCTGACTCTGAAAACGATTCTTTCTATCGAGAGCTATTGGGGCTCATCTGTCGAGCTAGAAGCACTGACATTATGATTCTTGCGGGCGATATGAATGCCCAAGTCCGTCGCCTGAGCTCCGTGGAATTACATCTGGGTGGTCGATTCGGAGTTGATCCTCATCGCGAGATGACTCAGTAGTTAGAACGCGAATTTACTGACCGGGAGGTCCGTGGTTCGAACCCGACCTCTGCCTCCCGAGTTCCCCTGGCGAGGCTTGGGCAACCTGGCAGTATCCCAGCCCTCGTGCTTCCTTATTGTGGCATGGCAGTTAGGCACCGAAAGGGTGCTACAGCTGAATGATTCTTTAAATATATTTTTTCATCCTCGTCACTCCTCCAGTTGTGTGCCGACCATCACCCCTTTCTGGCCAGTATGAACTTTCAGCATAAACGTTCGCATGGCTTAAACTGGCGGCCACAAACTGCAAATCAACCGTGGACACAATTGGATCACGAGGCCATCAGCCATCGGTGGAGGGTCACAATTCAAAACCGCCATTTCTTGGGGCACACAACTCGATTCCTATCACACCATAGTACATGCACACCTGTCAGTTCGTTTCCCTTCAGGCCCTCACAAGTCAGCAAGAGGCATGCCAATCCATCATCTCCGAAGAACTACCACAGCTCAACAGTATCGAGCTGAGCTAGCTCAACAACTCTCTACGGAAAACCAATACATTATTGGCAGCAAGCACGTGGATGAAGCATGGCAAAATGTGAAAGGAGTTACGCTAGCGGTGTTCAGTGCTGCCCATCCGACTTCTCCGATATAGCCAAATGATCACTGGATATCGTCGAGACCGCTAATCATGATTGATGCAAGGAAGTTCCTACCAGCAGGCAATGAGTACGAAAGCGCACGCAAATCCCTTAAACGACAAATAGTGAAAAGCCTAAGAAAAGACCGCGAGCTCAATTGAACATCGAAAGCTCGGGAGATGAAGGGTGGTTTTGATACCGGAAACAGCTGTGCCTTATATCAACTGATCCGATCGACTGGCCCTAGGAAAGCACGACCAGTGAAGCTATAAGTGAAAAAGGCGGTTCATTAATTAATTCGCAAAACCGTCGACTGGAAAGATGGGTCGAACACTTCGGAGAATAGTTTGGCTCGCCTCTTGCAACACAGACTCTGGAGATAGTGCATACGGACGAATGAAATGTAAACCTTAATCGCCCGTTGGAAGAAATGAAGTCCGAAATATCCGTAGCGAAACGTGAGCAGGCACCAGGACTGGACGGTCTGTGTCCCATCCTCTTCAAAGAAGGCAGATAATTCCTGGTGATCCATCAAACAAAGCTCATTGGTGCGACATGGAGTGAAGAGAAAATGCCTGCAGATTGGGGCATGTCGACGGTTATTCCTACCTTCAAAAAAGGGTAAGTGGACGCTGTGTGAAAACCACCGTGGCAGCAGCCCGGTGGCTGTGGCATCGAAGGTGTTCTCTGGTCTTATCCTTCGAAGGTTGACCGAACATAGGGAGAGACAGATCTGTGAAAAGCAATCTGGGTCCCGTCCTTCAAGAGAATGCATCGACCACATTTTCACCCTCCGACAGATTCTGGAACAGAGGCACTGCTTCTGGCAACCAACAATCGTTGTGTTCCTTGACTTGAAAGCTGCCTTTTTATCTGTGGACCGTCAAGCACTATGGCAGTATCTATGGCGCAAAGGTGTCCCCCGTAAATCCTTGACCCTCCTTAAGGCACTATACGCCAACTCCCACAGAAGCGTGGTCTACGGGAAGCCCTCACCTGAGTTCACCACATCAAGTGGCGCTAGGCAGAGCTGTCATCTTTCACCTTTCCTCTTCAACTTCGCCACTGATGCGATTATGGAAGACTCAAACCAGCCCCTAGTGCCTGTGGGGTAGAAGTGCTCCCTTGGTATTCGCTCACAGATATCGAGTACACAGACGACATAGTTCTTTTTGGATCTGACGCCGTTGTAATGCAAATAATATCGAATAATCTAAATAAGCCTGCCTCACTGTCTGGCATGCGCCTCACACCTGCAAAGTGTTAAGTGCTGCTGAGAGACTGAATGGGCTCAAACCCTAGCCTCATGCTTGCGGACGGGCTGACTGAGGTAGTAGACAAATTTGTCTCCTGGACACCTGTATCAGTCTGGGCAGTCTCGTGAAAGATGATATTTCCATCCGGATCGGGATAGCCAGAGCAGCTTTCGTGAACCTGCATCACCTATGACAAAGGTATGACATCAGCCTATCCGTCAAGGATCAAGTTTGCAATACTGCGATGGGTGGCCGCTGCGCACCGAGGACGTCAAGACTTTCAGAATTTGACCATCAACGTTTTCGGAGCATTACCCCAGTCTGGTGGGAACAATGCTGCAGTACGTCGAATGACACTCGGAAGAAATAACTGGCCGACAGATGAACTGACCACACCCCATAGGTTGCGTTGGCTTGACCACGCGCTCCGTACGCCAGTCGACCGACTTCCTCGAAGGGCTCTTTTCGCACAGCCATGTGAAGGGTGGAAACGAGCTAGGCGAAGTCAAACAATGACTTGACACGGAAGTATGAAAGCCACTAAAAGCAAACTCAGTCGCGCTGGCCATTGCCGTCTCCCTGGATGGGGACCCAGAGACGGGACACATCAATGGTTGGAGACATTGTCAGACATGGCCCAGTCGTACCCTCAATAGCGTTCGTGCATTCAAGCTATTGCCTTCAATGTATAGATCCCTTCCCAATCCCGCCAATGAAAATTCCACTGACACCCCTGTATTTGCGCATCAATTATATCAGCTACCGGCTCCAGTGCTAAGCTGTCTACCACACCTCCCCAAATCATCGGTGAACGAAACTGTGGCAGCTATAACCACTGCACGGCCAGTACGCGGTTCTTACAGCTGATAGTGATGCTCTGTGGACCGACCACCATAACACCAGATTTGTTGGCGTTGCCAGGCGGTTTGTAATATTTCACACCGCTACGCTACCCTAGCCGGCTATTTGCTGCAGTTAAAACTGGGACAAGAGCAGATTACTTTGTGGTATTCAGAATAGTAGCTTTTTACTAGCGAGATAACACCGACGCCAGCGCCCTCCAAATGGATGGAGACGCTGTAAACCAGTGGTCGCTGGACTGGGACCTTCCTCTGAATGACGAAAAGTGCGTCAATATGTCTACGGGTTCTCCTCGAGCGTGCACGCTCGAGGTTAGTAACTCCGTAGGGCGAGATGGTTCAGTGGTTAGAGCGCAAACTTACTGACCGGAAAGTCCGTGGTTCGAACCTGACCTCTGCCTCTCGAGGTACCCCTCTAGGCTTGGGCAACCTGGTGGTATCCCAGCCCTCGCGCATCCTTCGGGTGGCATGGCAGCTAGGCTGTTACAGCTGAACTCTATGGGGCCTACGTCAGACCGCTTCTTGAATATGCCAACCAATCTGTCTACTCAGGAAACACGCAAACCTCACTGAGCGTGTCCAATGAGCTGCTACGGAAATGGTTGACGCCCTTAAATTCGTTGATTAGGACCGCGGTGCTTGACCTCTCTCCCCTGGAGTATCGTCGCCTCCAAGGAGACCTAATACTTACTTACGCTGTTTGAAGTTTGGCCAGCAGATTTTTCACCGTTGACCCAGCTAACACACAGCTGGGACATAGTAAGACCTTCAAGGTCAGAGCGCGCACTTTTATTGGGTGACAATTTTTCTCATTTACGATAGTTAGTGCATGGTTAACCTTCCTCTAACAACTGTTCACGCTGCATCTAGTACCCAGTTCAAAGGGATTTTAGGTGCTTTTTTGTGAGCCCTCGCGCTGAGAACTCAAAGAGCGTTTTTGCCTTTCAGGTGAACGAAAGCTTCTGAACGACAAGAACAAACCCGACCCGGGCGAAAGCCTCCCCAGTAAACACGCCACCGGTGGCACCGTGTATCAATCCGTGAGTCACCGTCGCATTTTCTAGTACTGTTATTTATGACCAAGATGGATAATGCCATGCGTGAGAACCGGGCATGCAAATAAGAAAGTTTCTGCCACAAATTCGCCAGGATATTAGTTCTTCACGTAACTCGCATGCCCCAGTAAGCAAGGTTGTACATATACTTAAATATAAATCAACCAAAACAGCAGAATATGCTACAAGGGATTCATCATTGGATAGCAATTTAGAAAATTTACGTGAAGAACTAATATCCCGGCGAATTTGTGGCAGAAACTTTCTTATTTGCAGCAGTTTTGCATGCCCGGTTTCCGCGCATGGCATTATCCATCTTGGTCATGCGATTCATGCACTTGCCAGGATTTTGATTGGTCGTTTGTGCACAAGCCAGAAAGCGCGGACATTTGAATTGAGTTCGTGCACAACCCGGGTGGTTTTCATTCAAATAGGTCTAATTTTGGTGGGAAGCAATAATGCTGCGGCATATTATCGTTGTTAACCCATTCATTACGATTTGTTTAAAGCGTATTTGGGCGCTTAAACAGCGAAAACCCAGCGTTACATCACCACAATGTTGAAAGTATATTTCATCCTTTTGTGTTCACGGGTTTAGCTAACACGTTTTTGTTTCAACACAAACACGGAAACCTGCACTTAGGGTCACAATCGCTTCTTCTGTGTACTTGACGTGGCTTTCCTGCGTCATTTTCACGGAATGAGCGTTTTGTTATCCTACAGCTGGTCGTCCCGATTAGGCGGTAATTTCGAGCTTTTCCACTAGACATTTATGTTCGTGTAACATCGTTTTACGCTCCGTTTTGTGAACTTTAATTGCCATTTTCTTTGTAGAAAGTTCCCTACAAGGATGTACTCGGTATGACACGCATCTCGTGGCGTACGTAACATTCCCTATGGCTACTGCGTAAAAAATGACCGCCGGATGACCGAAAAGTACACTACGATGACACTGTCTCGTGTCCCATCCCTCTCACATAAAAATGGAGTGAGTCGTCCTGCCCAGACATTACAAGTCGACGATATTAAGTATCATCTTCAGAGGTAAGTAAACGGAGCACGTAATAGGCAACCAGAAGCAGTTGCCTAGATTTCTGTTTTCTGGAAAATATTCTTTTCTATGGTCTGACGGCTCAAACGGCAACCCAACTTTGGCCGCTGCACCGCAACGGAAATGGCTGCAGCCCTACACTAGTTGCTAAATACTGCAGGAATCAGATCTTTTCCAGTTGTGCTACCAGCATATAGTTTTCCGGGTTCGGCACGCATACTAGTGAGGTGAAGCTTTCCAAAGCAAACGTAGCATATGCAGTGACTGCGTAACGCGTATACAGTTATGCTATCCACTAGCCCCCCACATGTATTTTCCAAGAATAACACCAGCGTAAGTGTACATATGTATTGCAGGAGACTTTATGGGCACATGCAGTGACGATAAAGTCCACATAATGCGAAGTTTCGGTTTTTCCTTCAGTTCCCGTTATGAACCAGCACACCTGAAATGCCAAAGAAGGAACGATTAAACAGTGTAAAATAGCGTGACAGATGAAGGCGATGCAGTACTAGAGCCTCGTTAGCCCATGTAAACAAGTTGTACCACGTTTGCCACTGCCGCAACACCTTGAGTGGGGATGGATTTTGCGGCAGCCCACCCACCCAAACCCACACGCTCACCTTAATGGTGCTGCAGATGGAAGTTGTTGTTAATGGCGAAGGCGGCAAACCAGCGCAAAAAGGAGTTGATTTAACCCTGTAGTTTTTTAGGTTTTATAAAACTTTTTTGCTTTTTAAGGTTTTGGAAAACGTTTTTGCTTCGGCGCAAAATGGCAAGCTGGAATATCTGTAAGCAACAACTGCTGACATGCATGAGGGAAGACCACTAAACAATGCAATGCTTGTGGCAAGCAGGGCAAAGAAAATGGCACCGTTGCACTCCAGGTGCAACTTGCTGAACTTTGGCGCAAAGCGAATGGAACCACCCAATGCAGCACTCGCACTGCACCCATTCAAACTGCTTATGGTATTAGATATTATACCGTCGGCAACAAGAGCAAGTAGGTTCCCGCCGCCGGGCTCGACAAAACTTCCTTGCAACGTACATCGCAGCCGTCCGTACTCTAATATCTCTGATGACCGTTGTTTCTAGGGAGGCAGAACTGTCCAGGTTTATCTCCATGGTTTTCCTCTCCTGTAGTGCTGGTTTGCGACGCGTCTCCGCCGGTGGTGTTTGTCTCAAAGCTACAGCTGAACGCCTTTGTTAACGGAACTTGGAATTTTGAATTAAAGGAGCGGCAGACTTGTCAGTTGAAGGCTTTGGCAGCAATAGCCCGGGTTCATTATTATTGGGGGCTCTAATTTCGGGGTCTGGGAAACTGGGCAAAGGCACCTGCTGCACCCCCACACTACGCGCTTGCTCCTCAGTATGTTTATCTAACTTTGCTATTTCAGCCTTGAAACTGTCACTACCTAGACGTAACGAAACCTCCAAATAGTTATAACCAGCCCTGTGGCCTATAGTTAGCTTGGAACATCCGTCTAAAGGAACCTCACTGCATTTTGCTGTGGATGGTGAACCTTGGCTGCCAGTTGGTTCCGTTATACTGCTGGGTGTGAGCCAGCGACTTGCGTTCAAGTTGCCCGACAGGTCCCACTGCTTAAGCCGACAAGCCATCACCATGTGACGGCAGGTTAGCAGTCACTGGTTACTAAATGAACAAGTACATTTCAAACTTCCATCTAGGCGCACCAGACGGTCGTCTGAGAACTTTAGCCAGTCACTAACACTTTCCGCGACCTTTACCGTTATATTATTGTTTTCTAAGGCCAAATTTCGAGCAAACGGCATGAGGCAGTTCAAAAGGCTTAAAATGCGGTCTCCTGAGAGAGCCTCGTCTGCACCTCTCAGCAAGCCGCGAGCCACTTGCACACTGTACTTATTTCATAAACGCTCATTACGTTGCAAAATGGCTCTCACGCAGTCTACCAGTGAAGAAGACTGCGATAGATTACTTTTAATGTAGCGGTTAGCAGCCTCCATCATGTTGTTTGTTCCCTGCCCGAAACTTACATCATGCTTTCAGGCAAATGCTGCCCACTGGCTTGTCTGAGGAAGCCAGGTCTGCTGAAGGTAAGAATACGGTTCCGTGTTGTTATGACGAATTCGTCGTAAACATATATTGAAACTTTCCTCTGATCTGCTATAAACTAGCCCCTTCAGACACTCTAGTAAAATACCCTTGTCCTCAAGTGAAACTGCTGCTATGCTAGTAAGGCGCTCCGTGAAATTCCTGACCACATGAAACGAACATAAATGAACGTGCACCCACGGTAGATGCTTCTTTATTGCGGCAAGCTGCGCAGCATGCCGGTCGCAGATAACTGTTTGCACCCTACTGACCTCCGGCATGGTTTCTACAAAAATACCGAAGGACCCGTTCATCAGATTCTACGGTTTCATTTTCACTGAAACCGTAATACACAGTTCGCCGTTTACCATGACAATCTACGACGACACCTTGCCACAGGTGATACGGCCCACGGTTGCACTGCGTGGTCGAATCAAAAAGCAGTACTTCATTATACGTACTAAACAGTTCCTTCACTTCATTGAGTGTGAAACCTAGAAATTTGAGACGTCTAGTTTCCGAGCAGCACACTACAGATAAACAGCCGCGATTATCAATTAGTTGTTTTATCGATTCCAATTCATTGGAGGGTTGCGTAACCTTGCGACGTCGGCTACGCATGTTTCTGAGATCATAGTTTGTGACTACCATATTCAAATGGCGCCTTGCATTATCACAAATTTTACCGTTAGAATGGAAGGTTTCCATCAAGGTAACAATCTTTAAATTTTGATCTGCATTCACTCTACGGTTTCCGTAATATACACTAGGAAAGTGTTCGAAAGTAATGTGGGGGTGCCGCATATTCACCTTCGCACACGCACTCCTCCACTTCATAAGCCATAAACCAGGCTAATCAACGCCGGGCATCCAAAGTCCGCTTGTCTAAGGCCATAAGCAATAATACGGTATGTCTCAGATACTTACTTAGATTTAAGGCAGCTCCTCTGCTTACTATAGATGCAGACATATTGCACCCAGTAAAAGTCGTGGTAAGCCGGTATTCCCAGGCGCCTCTTTGCCATCTGCCGTTCTCTAGATATACTGTTCCAAATTACGCAGCTTGTTCCAGTTTGACGCTGGAATTGCGACAACTTCGCCTGGAAAACACCAATAATGTGGAATGGCCCCAAACCAACCATCTCGTCGAACGCCTCAGCAAGACCAACAATGGGAGCAGCAAGGACCACCGTCATTGCTGTTGCACGAATGTGTCCGCCATCCTGCGGACCCATCTTTTGTACCACAGCCACCATTGCGTATTCACCACGTGACACGGTCCAGCCAATAATTTACTAAAGTTTGGCTTGTGTATGAATCGACTTCCACTTACTGTGCTTCGGCTCATGAGCTTTCTTTCTGTTTTCCATCAACAGAAATTGTTGTGTACCCCTGTCTTCTGAGAAACCCTGTCTACTGTTCTTCCATAACATGCATACTACACCCTGCTGCGCTCAGGTGAGTAAACCGCAAGCCTGCATTCAGCCGGGCCCTGGTTTTGAATGTTCCCGCCTCCGAGATTTCAGCAAATCAGAATGGGGCTGACACCGCCAGATACGGCTGGCCCTTGTCAGGCAGCTGCTCGTTTCTCCGCAACTTCAATCTGTCGAATAAAATATTTTACGTAAAAACGTAGCACTTTGCTGTATGTATGCTCACACCAAAAAATATCATAATCTGCCGCAGTTTGTTGGAACTTGTTTTACTTAATCTCATCTCACTTTTTAATATTTGGCGCACATTTCAGTTTTAAAGATGCAGTGCTACGGTTCCAGATATGGACTCACTCTTCATTTGAGAAAGCGTTGGATAAATATATGAGGATAACTATATAGTATTTGTGCGTGCAGCATGTATCCGAAGCACCGACGTCGTTCTGCATTGCGAGTGGGAATATTACAAACGCAGCCGGTGGCTAGCGAAACCAAAGGAAAGTCAAGTGGTCTGAAAAAGCTAGTAAGTTGAGCGGATTTTCTAATTTCGAACAGTACACGCAGCACCAGCTGTTCAGTAAGTTTTTGTCTAAGGAGACACGGCTACCTTTTTTTAACGGGAACACAATCACAGTTTCCAAGTCTTTGTACGATCGGCTTCCGGTGAAACGGTGGCTGACAGAAGAAGAGTTTGGCACCTGAATGGCTCCGCTGAAGTAAGGATCGTCGTTGCTTGAAGTGCGGCAATTTGCTGCCGATGGATTCGGCCGGGCCTTATACCACTCAGAACACCTACAGCTACCGCCGGAAGTGTCAGACATCTCTTTTGAGTAAGTAACGGATAGTTAGGTTTTATTGTGATATTGTGATACTGTACTATGCCCGTGGTCCTGGCAAAGTTTCGTGGGTCCGGATATGTGCTTGCGTTGAAGTCGAGGGAACGCCACTATAGCCACAAGTGCTTCGCCAGATGGTAACAGATAGCGCTGTTCCGAAGCTTCTGGGATGTGGTAATTTTGATGGAACACACGCCACGAACTGACTTGGGTGAATCTTTTTAAGCAACGTGTATCTGCATGTAGTTGCAGCTTCTATATATTCCTGATCACGGATGGCATTAATACCCGACGTCTGGTTATGTATGCGTTCATGGAAAGCGAACAGCCTGCTCCCATGCGTAAACTGTTCGGCTTGTCCAGGAAAATGATGGGTAAGCAATATACCGTGAAGACTTTTGTGATGAACAAACTGCCGGCACAAATACGGGCAGCAAGAAAATTGTTCAGCTGCGATGTCATGTTGTGCTTCTTCCGAATTCAAAAAGCTATCATGAAGCACGTAGTATCATAAACTCCGTGTATTTTGGTCACAGACACACTCTGCAAAGAACCGGTACATTCTACTGTACGGCTCGCCTGAACAATGCAGCACGGGTATGCCTGCCAACCGATCCACAACCAAGGCATAATGATTTTGGCCTGGACCGAAGCGCAGATTCTCGGCACAGTGCGTTTGTATTTTTGGCACCAAGAAGGAGCTAGTCGACGGACGTGAGTTAATACCATAATACTAGTGCTGATGATGTAGAGCACCATTTAGGAGGAAGAGACGATGATTTCCTCTGAATCATACAAGGCCCATCAGTTGCAGACTGTTCGTCTGTCAATGAAACATCATGCATTTCATGTAACTCTCGTATGTCTAGAGGCGTCATAGTCAACAGGAACTAGGCTACGAAAAATGACGCAACGCGAATTGCTCGTTGAAGATAACGTTGTATAAACAAGTCTCCACGAGAATGTCACCGCAGAAGTGCTCCTTGTATAGAGTATGCATTGCCCCTAGTTGGTCATTCGCCTGCCTCAGTGATATTTAGGTTCCCTAACGTATATTTTTCTCTCATTTCAGGACGTCAGTAGCTCAATGAGCACCGCGCACCTAGAAGGCCGTACGCTTCCCGGCAGTACACATTAACTAATCGAAACGACCGATAAAATTCAACTATTCATCCCGCACTAATTTAACTTAATTTAACTTATCCCAGTCGAGATGGGTAAGCAGGTATGAGCCGGTTGATTAAGCTCCTTGGACCGCTAGTCGCATGCTGGTCGTGTGCATCAGCTACGTTGGTTCAGCTGTCCGCTAGGATCGACGCAGGTTCCACGTGGCTTGTTGATTATGCATCATGGACATTTATACTTCCACACTGATATCAAGTATTGCCCAGAAAACTCGACCTGCGGCCACAGTTCATTATCATCCAGAGCCGTATGCTCATGACTTCTAGTGCGAGTTTTCATAATATACTGACTGTTTCCGTTGCGGGGATTAAGTGGAACGGCTGTTCACGTGGTCCGAAGGCACATGATTCGACTTCCTGCTAGTTGACCGCCAGATACAAGACCAAATTTAGTCACAGGATAGGAATTCCGTCATATTTTGCGTCCATGAGTACAATGTGGGCTCTAGCAAGTTACATGAGTTATTACAGCTGCAGAAATACCTGCCAATACCTCATTGTAAGAGAATCACGTTTTACCTCAAGTTGCGACACCTCATTACAATAATACGCCCGTTTTCTAATTCAGTGCAACGGATGACCTAGGAACTTCGCTCACTTAGACAAATTGACCACGCTGAGAATTTGCAGGTCAACCCACTAGACTTAGATATTTTCAACTATGAAGCGGTAAAGTGAAGACCGTCGTTTTCGAAGGAAAAAGTTACAAAATGTTACGATAGTTCTGAATCAACGAGCAATAAGTTTCTTGTGCATACTGTCGAGGGGTGTCTGTCTTTTGATTCGTGGTGGTCTGTGGTGTCTTCCCATTATCACATTACGCAACCAACCGTTAGTACGTAGGTAGAGCCAACTCTCTCAGACCTGGCGAACTGAATAGTCCATTGGAGTGGGGGGTTCTTTATTTACAAACGAGAAATAAGAGCTAAAAACCATCAGACAAACGGGGTTAACACTGTTAGTACAGAGTTTGGAAAGGTCACTATTCTCAAGCATCCTCCGAAATTTTCCCGGACATTATTTAAACACTAGACAAGAGTAAACAAGCACTGCAAAATGGTTCAATAATTTCATTTCAACCTTCCGTCAGGTGCAGGGAGGGTGATATAAAATACTTGGTCATAGACTGCTCGAATACTTCATCCATAATATAAACTGATATTCACCCCTTCGAAAGTTAAAACGCACACCGCTGATCGTCGTTTCGCTCCTGTTTGGTCAGCTGCGATACCTGGTTCATCTGGTACATCTCAGGCGCACTGTGTCCCTTTTGAAACTCGTACTGACCCCCGACCGCTCTGAATGGTGTGAACATTCCACTGACGATCAACGGTGACAAACCCCCTTTCTGCAAACCACCATCCGATACCAATCCATCGCAATCAGTATCCTAATATTTCTTCCATCTAACCATCGCATCTACAGTGAATGGTCAGGTTTTCTTGCTTGCCGTCTGTGGTTCAGTCCATTGTTGAACGGCTGCCAACTTCTCCCGTACCCCCTGCTTTCCTGTCTTGGCTCACCGAGAGAGGCGTACAGCCAACCACAAACCGACTTCCTGATCAACTGAGAGGCATGTATGCGGGCTTGTCTGTGATTGATTAAATCTTCGTGCGGTATGCTGACACCACCATCCGCAGGTTCCTTTCCTACTCACCTTCCGATGCCGGGCCATTCATCGATTTTTGAGTTGTTGAACACTTGACTGCAAGATGAATAGTGGTTACATAGTCCCGCTGATACTGCGCCTCTTGGAGCTACCCCTGAATTTTTCACTATCAAAGCATGTCCTCTGATCCGTTACCATCCTTTGTATCCCGCGGTTTCCGACCATATAAAGCATTATTACTTCGCCAATCGTACCGTCCGTCGATTTGGCATTGCCGTCACCTCAACTCGCCGCAAAATGTACTATGTTTCTATCATAACTTATTAACTGCCACTGTTTTTCAATGGAAATGGCCCGATGATATCAGCGCACCACGACATTCTGATTAATGATACAGGGCTAGGTTCAATTAAGTAAGTTGCTTCTGCTGTATCCTCTTTCGTCAGCTGGCACAGCTTAGAAGTCAAAACATACTTCACTACGCTTCTCTAATAAGCGGGTCATCCGCCGAAGCGAGTTGTGTTTTTGGAGAGCCTTTATGTATTTTATCGTAGCACTCGATAATCACCTTTCGCTCCAAATCACAAGGCAGCTCGGGTTGTACGAAATATGAATCACTGATCTTTCTCAATAATATGCCAGCACAACGCAGACAAAGTCTACTGAAGCGCTCCAGGGATATCTATAATTCTTCGTCTCCATCAGAGTCCTCAGTGTTCCTCCGCCAAACTGGATGTACTAACCCCCCGAAGTCCAGTCGAATGACAAGCATATCGGCCTCAAATGTGATTTTCGGGGTCCCATCACCAGTCTCTGTGAGACGCCAGTCATTCTGGTAGCTAAGATTTCCCAGTACGTCCCAAATCATTCTGGATAGCTGAATACATCCAGTCAGCATTATCTATGGTATGACTTGCATATGCAATAACCCATTATTCTGTTTCAGAATTGCACCGATGTCCCGGTCACTAGCGTCACGTTAGAGTAAACACCCCTGACCATGGACAGTTTGTGGATCGTCTGAATGGACCGAAATGGCCTTTCCCTCCTTTAAACGGTTCCGCGTAATCCAGGATTTAAGTCAGCTCCAACGGAATAACACAAGATGGAGTTCTGGTGGCCATCGTCTAGGACTGTGGATTGCGTTTCACTTCCGGTTGCTTTGACGATGAGAAATGCAATCGCTCACGTCCGGCCTCCGCCGTATCACCCGCAATGCAATAACCAAGCCGACCGTTTGTTGCTGTTTCAAGCGGCCGCTGCTTAAATCCTTGTGGGGAGTTGTCCGACGTTGTCCAACAGAAATGTTTTCTGGTCTGTCATAACGACCCAAATGAATATGGGGAGGACTGGAAATCTTCCGCTAAAGATCTGATGGGCCCTAAGCAACGAACAAAAACTCCGCCCTCCCTCTGACGCAGCCAACTCTATCCATGCTCATTGCGAAGGATGGAGTGGTCCAATTCGACTTGGAAGCACATGATTTCGGGCGAGACTACCGGCCACGGTGTGACGGCTAAGCAAGGAGCAAGGCCTCAAAAAATTTGGCAGCGCATTGTTCGACGTTTCTTTTGGCCGAGACATCGGGACTCGACACAAGAGCCAACTACATCTACGCCTTCTTTTAGGACCATCGGCCATAATGTTAACTCCCCACTGACTTCTTCCATTGACACATTCGAAGTATCGCCAACTACGCCTGACGCGACGCAAAGTGAGATGATGAATAACGTGTCAACATGGCATACGGTTTCTTTTCGACGAAGAAGGACAAATCGCAGGCGAATTTACGCGGCACCATTTCAGTCGATACACGGAAGTACCATACCAAGGGGAGGTTCTGGGTCACTAAACTATTTAGTTCCACAATTATCATATTTTTGAATTCCCAAAATTTTAGTTTTAATTTTTTGCGTTTTTTCCCACCATCTTGAATGATTTCCCAAAAGACCACCTTTCTTTCTTGTTGAATGGTCACACTTTGTATGCGGTGGTGCATTAATTGTTCGAGGTCAACAATATATTTGCTGGCCTCGCTTCCACTGTAGATTGTCCTTGGTTGATGCAGCCAGTGGCTCCCTCCGAGGCGCCGTCTTCTTCTTCCTGCTCTGCGAGTGCTTTTACACACGCCGTAGCTGGGGATTTGTGCTGAGATTTCCACGCCATTTATGGCAGATACCATCGTCTAAGTAGGTAATACTGGTCCAACCGCTAACGAACTGTGTGGGTAGCTTGAGTGCTAAGCAAGGGGTTGGTAATAATTGTTGATTTATCCTTTTTTTTCCATTAGCCGACTAAATTTATTCGTACTGAGCCCTACACGCAGCCCCCAACGAATGATGGGTTCGACTGGAGTTTGGAACACTAATTCAAAATCCGGTTTCTTTCGTCACGGTAACGTTTTGTCTTTCTACTTGTTCCCCGGCCGACGTTTGGGAACATGTTTGCATGTGAGAGCCATAATGCTAGTGAGTTCCTGTGACGCCTGAAGCTTTGAGCCGCCTTCGCCTTTTGGGTAGCCCTTGCCTGTTGAACCTCTGGCAGCTCATGGGTGTTGCTACCCAAGGGCAAGTAACTGGGTTGCCGCCCCACGGATTTCATGTTGCTGATTGTCTTTGGAACAGCGTTAGAAACAGCCAGGCTGTTGAAATTGTGAGGACTCCCTGGATCCTTCAATGTGTCCTCAGGAAGGGCGAACAACTTTCAAAAAGGACACGGCTGTAATTGTGGCGGTATCAAACAGAGCTCGTTTTCTGGGCAAAAGGATTAAGTAGTTGATTTCCGATATGGCGGGCGAGCAAGAGAAGGCTCGTACGCAACCACAAATTAAGATATTGTTAAAGTTTCCCCAATGTGCGACTCTTTTACATCAAAGCTGTTGGCGATTACCAGGGTTTCATCCATCAAGATCAACGGCGACCCGATCACTTTTTCTTGGCGTAGTGTGTGATAAATTAGCTATCCCTGAAAATTTCAGCAAAATTACGTTTAACCAAATGGTACTGTTTGTTTACAAATGCTGAATCTGCTTTCCGGTCCCAAAGACACCAAGCAAAATACGCGACGGTAAATTAAAAATTTGGCAAACATAAATGTTCACTCAGATAAAGGAAATCCAGTATCCTAACAGTGGATTGTTAACCGATGGGGAGTTTGGTCGAGTTGCCAAAGTTAATATATTTTTCTGACCAACGACAATTCTTTTTAGAGCCCGTGGAAAACAGCCGTGGGTGCTGGTAGATAGTACAATAAAAAAGACTTCACTCCCACAGATAAGTAAATCATTCATGGCCAAACACTGATGAACCCTATACCGGGCAACATACCTCACGCAGCTGAAAGGAGCACACGCGTGTTTGCCTGGCATGTACCTCTGAAAAAAACTGTTGTAAACAACGCAGCATGGGCTAAATTAACAGACCTTCCTCAGTTTCGTTGACACGTTCGTTTGGTAGATGAATTGTGAAAAACTGTGAAAACAGATAGAATTTATGCAGATAGCTTTGGACGCAATAAATGGCGGTTAAAAGTACCAGGAGAATTTGCATGTGAGTAACCCGTCTACTTTGGGGAGATGAGGCGATCTTTAGCGGAAAGTTGGCGAAGTCGTTTGAGATACGTTACCATGTGGAAGAAATCCACCAATGATATGATTTAAATTTCTGCCTTTTCTGACTACGTTTGCATGAAGAAAAATCCTCGTTTTTTGAGCGACAAACAGTTTCGTTACGCATTCTCACTCTTGTGTGCATTCAATGCGCAAATATATCTAAAGAAACTCTTTTGGTGGAACTGTTTGAATTCTAGATACTGGCGAAGACTTAGGACTTATCTACATCAATTAGGGATTGTTTGGTGGCCCGGAATTTCATTGTTATAAGTCCTTTGTGAATTCGGTTGAAACAGGACTTGATTTCTTTAGAGCCCGGTCGAAACAAGAAATCTGGAGACCCTGCATGAACGTATTTCAGTTGTGGGTTCCTTTTGAGCCCGGGTGAAATGAAAAATCTGATGGCTCAACGAAAACTTTCAGGTAGCCCGTTACACGGGTAAATCGCTACAACAAATCCTGAAGTAGGTTATCCCACGTGGAAACAAAGAACCGTGTGTATCACGTTTTGTGACAGCTCTTGATGTTACACTAGGATCTGACCCATCCTAGAGCTTTACCGGACGTTGCAAACGGCTTCCTACCCATTGGAATTGCCAGGAAATTCGTGAAATCTCAGGGCGATTGCTTGAAAACGCTTAAAAAATACGAAAAGAATAAAGGCGTAAGCGATGCTACACAATAAAAGGAATGAAATCGGAGAACAAGGGGAAAATGAAAAACAGTGGCTGAATTCTGTGCACGTCGGACCAGCTGAGACGCCATTTGTACTTGTTTGTCCATGTTGGAGGGTACATCATAAGCGATATGCTGGGATAATTTTAACTCTTTACGTCAAACAATTAAATTACTGGACCCGGTGCGCGATTCGGATTTTGGAAATGTAACGTAGTTGAAACTAGACTGTACCTGCTGAGGCGTTTGCCGCACGACCTAGTGTATACACCTCTTTCTCCCTATTACCCCCGATGAGTAACCCCGAGCCCCAAATGGGAATCTGTAGTCCGACTGTACACCCTCCTGGGTGGCTGTGACCTATTTTCGTACCTTACTTGACTTGTGCCTGTGGTTTTGGTCACAATGCATGCGCGTAGTTCCCACGCTCCGGCCTTGTCTCCTGCATCACCAAGCCTGCGCGAATTTTTGCTTTGTGTTCTGTGTGGTTTCGATAATACCAATTTCCATATCTGTTCATTTCAGAACAGGCGTGTGTCGTCACTGCATCCTTATGAATATCAAGTACTGCTGATTTCCTGACATCCCACGCTACGTTTGGCGACAGAATTGGGATCAAGGCAATTTCGAGATTCATGTGCGATAGGCCCGCAAAACCCAACGTGACGCGGACAACGGAAAACAAAATAGACATTTCACAGGTGGAGGTCCCCCGAGTTCAACTAACTCTACAACTACCGGGAACTTTCCACCCTGCCGAGGACCTTGCTCTGTGATCAAATTGAATGAAGGAATTTCTTTAGCCCTCCGGAGCAGCACTGTCAGGTTATTCTGTCCAGGCTGGGTGATTCCACCCGCCGCGGCCTATTCCATTCAGCCCTTCATTGTCTGATCCCACCATGTACGCTCTGGCCCACTTGGCCTCCGTCTTCTGTGCGCTACCCCAAAACAATGCCTTTAGAGAGCGTTTTTGACCAGAATCAGTGCCCGGGTGAGTCAGCAGATGAATATGCCGATGCCTTACACGAGCTTGCCGCAAAGACATGTTCGGAGGATTCGCAAAACGTTCATGACGTGCGCACAACCAAGGGAGTCACGGCTGGCGTGCGAAACTCCGATCGGAAGGCAGAATTTCGTCAGAAGGGAGACCGGGCCTTGTGTGGCACCCTCCAACTCGCCCGGATCCGCGAGCATGTGAATGATAGCAAAAATTCAGCCCCGAGTACTGTGCCACTATTGCCGCCAGCACAAGGTCAATGGCAGGCAATAACGATCCCCATTGAATTCAAGCCAAACTCGCAAAACTGATTTTACTGTGCGTGCTTCGGGAAGAATGCCTGGCGTTGTGGTCTCAACCTCCATCACTGTAAGTCTCCGTTCTCCGTCATTATCTCTCCAGGACCTGATGGTCAGTCGCCCCCTTGATTTATAACAGACCAACTGAAATCAAAGCCTGTGAACCTCTTAGTTGACACCGGAGCTTCCCGTTCTAATGTTTTTATTGATGTATTACGACGGAAAGATAACAGTCACAACAACCGCCCGGAACATTTTACGGCCGATGCATCTATCGTTTAATCACTGGGCATGAATGAGGTAGTACTTGTTTTGTCAGATGAAGTGACTGTTACCGCTATCTGCCTTTTGAGCTTGAGTGACGCGTAGTGACTCACGCAAAGGGACCAAGATATCCTATTTCTGGTATCACGGTACTATTGCAAAGATAATGCACATATTCAAAAAACACCAACAGGTGCTCTTTTGCAGATACCGTAGGAGTTACAAAACAGGGCTGTACAACCGCCAGCCTGAGGATAAAGTCGCAGTTCACTTCGCCACGAAATCGATATCGTCACAAGGAAACAGATGTTGACGGTGAGTAACCACAAAACACAACAGCCGACTAAAATCCGTGAAAATAATTCATTAAAACAAGAGGGTTTTCAGTTCTTCGGATCAGAGGAATAATTGTGGGAGTTGGCTGCCACATATAGTGGGGAATGGGGGTACATTTTTGATCATCTCTCTTCTACACTGACTGATTTACGTTCATCTGCACGCGAATCAACTGGGATGTAATTGTGGGTATGGATTTCTTAACCATGCGCGGAGCCCACATTGATGCCAAGGCAGGCATCGTTCGTTTTTCTAAACCGGTTTGTAACAGTAACCCCTCTGTCGACACAAAAAATTAGGTGATTTGTGCTCCACTATCCCACAAAGAGAGAGGGATCGTGAAATCAACTTGATATTAAACTTCTACACTGTGCTGGATATCTCGCGACTATCTGTGGCAAGAAGCAACCTTCTTCAAGTGTGTGCATTCACGAACACGTTCCCAGGCTAAAAGCAAGCACTGAAAACGTTTTAAATATATCCACCTCCCATTATCACCTAATCGCACTTTCATTTGACTCATCGAGTTGCCTGATCGTTGTAACTCGAACTATACCACTTTGACCACGCACGATCACCGATGTATGAATACCAAAAGCCAGGTGTTCTGGTCTACTTGCCTTTCTACCACGTTCATGCGGGCATTCACTTCTCAACTGCTGATGTCCACGGAACACGTGGCGTCCTGCGCACGCTGCTCGCTGAGGGCCCTCTGAAGTCCCGCTTGGGTGCAGCACACACCCCAAAAAACACCACTTCCTTGATTGCATCTATACCACTCGCAAAAGTGCCCCTAATAATTTCCATAAAAATAGCACATTTTACGTCGTATTTGTACACACATCTCGTGTCACTTACAGAAACCTCGCCCTCAGCCGAAGTTGACGACGGCCAGGCATGTCTCTCAGGATGTCTTACTGCCCTCCGCAATCGCATCAGTGACGTCAGATTCTTCGTGGGTCACCACAATCTTCTCGGTGAATCCTCTGTATTCGCATGCACGCACAAATTTGCCGATTCCGTCTAACCAAAATGTACACTTCGTAGAACAAGACAGGCCTTTTACTTACCCAATCCGCTGCTCTCCAGCCTTAATAAACGAGGTTGGAGCATCCTTATCAAAAATTTTCACAATCAGTGCTTGATTGTAACCGCCCTCCCGGACCTTTACTAGCAAATGTGAATTGGCAGCTTACTGGGCCCGACCGTCGTTGAGGCGCTTCCGTTAGTTTATCTGCAGAATCGTTCCCTCAAATTTATCTTTCTTAGTGGTCTGTTGCGCTTTCAGCTTGTCTTGTCCGAGAATTCGATGCCATTTTCTTTGATGCCCACGCGGGCCTATGCAGTGGAAGTACATCACCCACTAAGTGGACTTACCCCTCTGACTCCAATCCGGCAAAGCAACCAGTGATATTATCCGTAAATCAGGAATAAAAATGGTATTCCAGATCACTGCGAATATCTCGAATTCTCCTACACTTTCGCGCTTTCTGTGGCCCCCGCTGTTAACACAACTGTTCATAGTCGCCCACGGTCAGTTCTGGCCTTCATATTTAGCCAAAATCGGTTGACATGATCGTCGAGGTGCTCGTGCCTATCCGGCCTCGTTTTTCCTGCTTATCCACAAGTTACAACGTCTCACTCCATAATATACCCGGTTTTTTTATTTTCCCTTCTCTACTTTAGTTGGTTGCCCTACGTTATATAGGCGCAACGAGTTGACCACACCCCAACAGGTATGCTCTCCACAAGCATGGAAACGAACACATCATAATTATTATTTTCCATCAATAAATTTTTTCACCGCGCCAGCCAAGAAAGTTCACCTGCTTCCAAACCCCTAGGCTTCCGTATGACCAGGAGGGCACAAGAAACAACTTCTCAGCAGATTGGGGATGATTGATGATAAATGAAGACGCAAGCTACTTCTGGGCAAAAGTAATCACGCGGTGTTCAACCGATATCTCCTTTGCCACCGGCATTGCTCAAGCGTCAGGCAGCCGGGGCTTTCTCACTCACCGGAGAAAAGGTGTTGGCATGAGAAGCCGAATAGGCTGAAAAGCCCTCGGGCACCTCCACCCTGAAAACTCTGGCGCCAGTCACGGCTTCATGTCCCCGAAGAGTGCCGGCCTTAGAGCCTATTTTATTCTCTTTCAAGTGGACAAAAAGGTTCTCAGACCGTCTCTTTAGGTTACCAAGCCAAAAACGGACGGAACTTGTCGTCCACCCGAGAGTTGCTGTGACCAGGTGTTTGCGGCGATGCCCCCCGATATTTTCCCCATCTTTTGCTTCTGAAGTCCTTCCAGTGAGGTGGAAATCAGCCAACGACCAACCAATTCACCAAAAGTGGACCATCATAAACCATCCAGCTACCGCCCTAGTAACCCCAGGCGCGTGCCTGGGGCCCTCATGGAAAACGTGAAACTGCCATCCCCAAAAATGCAAGCACATGCCAGATACCTCATCCGCCCCAATAACATTATCCTTCGTGGTTACGGACCACCGCTTTTTCCATACATGTAAAAATGTCCTCTCTAATGTGATCACTGCTGTCCATAATGAACCGTTTAACCAAGTTGTCCACTCTGCTTGCCTTAATATTTTAAAAGTGAGATTGGGTACACCCCCCAAAAACATAATCTCATAACCAACATATTCGCGAACACAAAATGACTTGAATTTGTTCAACGGAAGACGTAACCCTGATTGAGCGTGTCCAATGAGCTGCTAAGAAAAGGGTTGCCGGCGTTAAACCGTGAACTGTGAAATGAGTCTCGCGGCGCTTGGCCTACTTCCCCTGGAGTATTGTCGCCTCCGGGGAGACCTAATACTTACTTACGCCCTGTATGAACAAGGTTTGGCCAACAGGTCTGTCACAGTTGACCCAGCTAACACACGGCGGGGACGTGGTAAGAATATTTTCAAGCTCAGAGCGCACACCTTCATTAGGCAACAGTTTTTCTCATTTTGGGTGGCTGGTGTGTGGAGTAACCTTCCTCCGACGGTTGTTCACACCGCATCTAGTGCCCAGTTCAAATAACTTTTAGACACCTTTTAGTTGAGTCCCCATTCTCGCAAGACTACTGCCCCGCGCTGAGAACTTAAAGAGCAGTGCTACACCCTTTTTTCGCTTGTGCCTTTCAGTTGAACAAAAGCCGCTGAACGATAAGCAGAAACTCGACCCGGGAAGGATGGTCGAAAGCCTCGATCCTGTGTATCAATCCGTGAATCCGTGATACCATGACCACCAAGGTCATCCAAATTACAAATTTGGCATAGCGCATCCTTTTCAGATCCTCGAATCAACCATCTAAATATGCCGGTGAGTTATCCAATATGATGGTACTACTTCGGTAAGACTGTGGTAGGATACTGTAAATTTAATTTCTGGTAATTAACTCAGAAATAATAATTATCGGGAGGGATCGTGGATATGCTTATTCATACACAGAATGCAGGCGTTTGTCGAAGTTTATTGTCATTTTCGCTCGATTTGTGAATTCCCTGCATTTCTGCACCCACTCAGCACTTAGCGAGAATAGTCCGGTACGCGAATTCAGCGACACGTTAGAAAGTATATTACGCGAAAATGTCACGCAAATTAATTCATTTTTGCGTTCAACTTTCTCCATTTGGTTTGCCTGTTTTAAAACAACAGAATTTCCTTCCACCAGATATTTTTTGACCCCTGTGTTGGCCGTGTTCAAAAGCCGCTTCGACATTTTCAGAAGTAGTTCATACTGAAGACTTTTGGAATAAGTGCAGCATACACTAACCCGTTTCGTCAATTATCATGAACTTTCCTCATTGGTTCGAGTCAATCCAGTACTTCTAACCGTGTGAAATTTTTATAAAACTTTTGCCTATTTCATTATTATTATCCACCAGAAACACTTGCAGTAAGACATGTTAAGTCAAAATATGGTATATTCAAGTGTCACATAGGATGCAAGGCTGGAAGTGGATCTTTGTGTGAAAAACGCTTGGAACCGATAGAGTAGTCATTGTTTTCAGAAAGGTTTGGTAACAATCGGTAGAGTTATTGCTGGGCAAGAACAAGGTCTTGCAACGGAATTTCCAATATCCCCAGTTTTAGCTAATATTTATATGGAGGACTTCGAACAAATGGCCTTGGCTGGATATCATTGTCCACTGAACGTTTTTTGGCGTTATGTTGACGTCGCCCTTGTTGTAACCAAAGGAGATAACGTGAACAGCTTCCACGACTATCTCAATAGTTTAAATCCACACATCAAGTTTACCATAGAGATATAGTCCACCTCGGGCACATTACACTTCCTGGACTGTATAACACATAAGAGTGGTGGGAAATTAAAAACTACGATCTACCGGAAATCAACAGACACAGGAACCGTCTAAAAATACTCATCAGCACACCCAAAGTCCGTGTACACCAGTAGTGTCTCATCGATGTTTCGTCGAGGCAGAGCGCTTTGCACAGAAGAGATCGACCGAACGGCAGCTCAAATCGAGATTGCCAACAGACTTCAAGACACCCGGTGAGTTTGATTAGGTGTCAACTAAAAAAGATATTGGTTCCGGTATCTAGACCCGGTAAGGAATGGATTGGCACAGCAGTCGTTCCATATAAAGCAGGAACATCGGAGGTTATTCGAGGACTGCTGAACTTAGCCAACATTCGAGTAGGTTTCCGGAAGGGAAAAACGCTACGCTCAGTTTTGGTGCAATTGAAAGATCCCCTCCCGGTTGAAAGGACTAGGGACTGCGTGTACAAAATTAATTGCAACGATTGCGCTAGGGTTTACATAAGACAAACTGCCAGGGAATTGCACACCAGAATTGGTGAGCATGAAAGAAGAATAAACAAACCACCAAGGAATGCGGAAGAATACCAAACGCTGGTCTAAGACTCAGCGATGGCGCTACATGCCTTAGACACGGAACATAGAATAGATTTGGATAATGTGGAAGTTTTAAGATGGGGACTGCGATTCACACCACAGCGGCTGATAGCCGAGGCGGTAGAAATCACCAAGCATCACAGCGTGAACAGAATCGAGGGTGTGGAACTGGCGAGCGTATGGAAAGCGGCCTTAGATAAGACGAGTTGACACGTGACTGTGTGTTTGTCAATTCACGTAGAATCATTAGCAAAAACAGGGGGGTGGAAATCCCAACCCGACCAAAGTTCACAGAATCCCTCTTACACAATAATCGTAGCACTAGCTCATCCACACAGACGGACAGAAAGTGCAAACGAAGTTCAAGAGGGATCATCAAGTGAACCGAACCAGAAGAACTAGACCCTAGGCTGGACCCAAATCCATGTAGGTTTCCCCATCGGCCTAACACACAAGATCCCTCGGCCGACATCTAACAGAGATTTAGCTTGACTTGGCTGATTGGTTCTCCTTCCTCCTTAAATCTCGACCAACCTCGTAACCCAGTCACTTGGCCTAACGAAGCTTTTGTGTCAAAAGCAAAACGTTGTCCAGCAATAAATCTACTGATTGTTACGAAACGTTTCAGACAACGATAGATCTTCGTGTGTTTGAATGTGCATTTCACATGATCATTTCGATATCCTTTTTCAAGTTTGTTCGACGTAACGTTATACGCGTTTCATTTGAATTTTTTTCACGGAGCGAATTCTGGTGTATAGGCCCACACTATTCATCTGATAGGCTCTGATTTGCAGTTTAGTACTCTGTTGACAAAACTAGATAGACCGTGCCATTACCGGCCCCATCTAGCATGACAGTCGTGAGAGGACGAAAATTCTCCACCTTTTGATTTTTTGTTTTGGCCATTCAGATTTCATCCAATGCCTTCATTTTGCAGTGCAGAGACTGAAGCTCGCCAAAGCAAGCCAGGCATTATAAAATATGGATTAACTAAACCAATGACAGTAATCATGGAAAAGCTAACCAAAGTGGTTGCACATTCGAACAGCTTAACCTTGGCCGCTTCAGACAATGTAACCAATATGGAGCCGTCGGATTTTTTTCAAATAAATGAAACTGGATGCATCTGAATACACCACTCACAAATTGCAGACATAATTGCACATGTGTGTGATTTTTTAGCAGTTGGTCCTTTTGGGAGCTGAAAAACAGCGTAATTTCTTTATGTGCCAGTATTTTAAGGTAGAGTTGATGACACGCCTTTACGGATTCTTCCGTGAAGATTGCAACGTCTGAAACTAACGTATACGCTGAGAATTCAAGAACATAACATTTTAGTAGCCTTACTAGCGTATAAAGTGTGTTCTTGAAGAACCGATGCTTGCCACTAAAGGCTGAAATTGTGAAAGTACTACCGTTTTTGGTGATAAGCCTTGCCCATAGGTCCCAGTACACAGTCTAGGAGTGCTCGGTCCGTATATTAACTGAATACCTCAGACACCTAAGTCAACATATTCTCTCCGTTCACCTTTAAGCAAATCTTAAATCCTCCGGCAAGAAAGTGACCAATTGCACTGCACAACCGACCGTCTACATTCCAGGGCCAGAGTACTTACAGTATCGATAAGCTTTAGGTTCTCAAGGAAGCCGCTGTATATGAACGTAAATAGTGGACTCTTAGGGACCAAAAGTCTATTGATCATGCCACTTATTTGGCCACAGGAGGCCACCGTATTCTATAAATGCTGAGAATGAGCTTCACCTGCCTGGCTGGTATGGCACGGTGGGTATTTTCCCATTCAGCGAATAACTTTATTTTCTGTGACCAAAACAAAAGTTTCACTCGAGTGTATACAGAAACAAGCAGCCAAAACCATACCAGAACTATGCAAAATGAGCAATATCGATGTGTTTACGCCTAAATCTATCCAATACTGAATATGCATATGAACACAATTTTTATCTTCAAGGCTTTCTGCATCAAGCTTCTTCCGAAATGAGATTTTCTCCCGTCTCACGGAAGACGAAAAACACAGACAGGCACCCTTTCAGGATAAAAAGAACTGAAACATATACCCGTTTATTTTGCTTTCATACGTACTCCGTGAACCTGCGAAGGAACATTGGAGAGGTAGACCAATTTGCCTTTGGTCACTGTAATCAAAAGACAATGAACAAACATCCTTGTTACAACTCAAACACCTGAAGGTGCAGGCCAACACATGGGGATTGACATCCTTGAATTCTGTGACCATGTTATCTCAAACTATAAACTGAGTGCAGTAAACTTACAGCATAGAGATGAGGCAGGCAAGGCCTTCTCCTGCCCTAACTTGCCTGAAAATAAACCATTGTACCCAAAGTAAAAAGTGCTACCAATTTTCGTGTAAATTTCTTTGTGGAATAAGATAAGATGTGATTCCAGAAAGAAATCTAGGTGGTATCTCAGGTACTTAGGTATTTAGGTGGTATCTTGCAATCAGAGTTAGGCTGATAAACATCTAATTATCTGATAATTGATTTGCCTTTATTTGAGGTTATCTGGCGTAAACAAAATAGGATATTTCATCATGATATGAACCCAAGATAGTTCAAGTCGCAGTTTACCATTTAGGATCGGCAGTGATATTATCACCATCATGGTCGTCATCATCATCATAATCGACAGCATAACATCAGTGTTTAACACTGATTCTTAGATGCCGTAGGTTACAACTAACACGTAAGCTTACAAACTGTGAGATACTTGCTTAATATCACAAATTAGTATCACAATGAGGCGTCCCAGAGAAATATAAAACCACCATAAGGATCATATTTAACTCCCAAAAACTTGTGCAGTGCATGAAGTAATGCAAGTTAAAATAACCGAGCTACCTGCTACAAATTCCGAGTTACCGCTTGCCGAGAAGGATATATATTTTTCCGTGCCTAATTTGGGGTG
The DNA here is from genome assembly GCA_004794785.1 of Opisthorchis felineus. NCBI lineage: Eukaryota > Metazoa > Platyhelminthes > Trematoda > Opisthorchiida > Opisthorchiidae > Opisthorchis > Opisthorchis felineus. The sequence goes on from SJOL01006441.1 coordinate 182,232, forward strand.
GCAGGAAACTTAAAGGTGGATACAATATGACATGACGGAAGGAAATGAGGGATGTTACGAAAGGTTTTAACTATGGTGATGCTGTTCATCTTTCAGGTTGGGGTGCACGTAACCCGTTAAGTACTTGGAGACTGAAGGTTATGGCGGCTAACTGATATCATTAGCTGGCTTCCGCATAAATTGTCCGTTTGTGTGTTAGAGGTCTAGGTAGCTCAAATGCTTGTGACAGGCTATTCCCGCTATACTTTTTATTATAAGACTTTACGCAAACAAATTGGCATGTCTGTGTGGCTGCAAAGCACTAGTATTCTCCTTTGATGTTGCTGTTAATAACGGTCGTCGTAATGAAGCTTACGAATCTGATTTGTTAAAACGAATGTGAAGCCAACAAGTAAACCGTACATCCAAATAATTGTCGGGCCGCGTGGTGAAGACCTTTTTCCAAAAAGATAATTCCTAATAAATCATTACACTTTAGTGCCAGCTGCTTCAAGTATATGAACTATTTCGAGAAACACACTCATCTGAATATCAATTCGGATTTCCCGGTAGACTTAACTGAATTTCTCGTTTATGGTATTCTTCAACTGAGTGAACTGCACAAAGCCCCCCTCATGTTTCAGTTGGTGCGATATTCTAGATATCACAGTACATTTTCACAAACGAAACTACTCACAAAGTTGCTGACAACTGCCAAGAGTGTTCACCAACCTTGTTATTTGTTTCCTTTATGAATACATAAACTGTGTTTCCGTACCTCTGGAGCTATCAATACTTGTTCGCTTTATATGGCTGTGTTTCTAAATGGAAACGGAAACTTTGTCAGTCCTTGTGTTATAGGGTTGTACGATTGTTGGTTTGCTGTTATTCAACAGCCATCAAGTGCTGATGAAAATATGTCTAGATAAGATTATGGGTCATAGTGCAACTTCTGCTGTTTCTTCAACACAGTATTGTCTGCAGGCAGCTCATGACGGGCTGCCTGACTCAAGGTGGTTTGTCTCACAGTTTGTGAATCAGCTCTCTTAACAAGACACTATGATAGACACGAATGTGTTTCGTCAACACCCACGAAATTTCTAAGAACTACCTGATGGTATAGAACAGGGGTGCGGAATCAGTAAACGGCACCATTATGGCTCGGAAAAGTGGAGGACGGAGTAAAACATAGCTGTAGAAGGAGATCGGATAAACCAGTTTTGTGGCGTAATTAGTAGAATAAGCGATTTCAAATGACGGCACATTGCACTCAGATAAACACTGCGGAAAGCTTGCTCAAATCCTCGTCCATAAACTAGGCCTTACGTAGACTGGATGAGTCTGAAATTAAGCTAAAGAGTGAATAGAATTTCGACGTGAGTGGTGGGCAGAGAGAATGATGGAACTGCTCTCAGCGATGCATGAATTCAGTGCCATCTAGAACAAAACAAGTGGAAGACAGGAGTGTTTGCAACGCCTTCGGTGTTTGTTTGTTTCACTGTACTTCATTTGTTCAGAACAACGAAGAGGCATAAATGGCGAGAAGTTAGCATCTATGTTTTTTTGCTCGTGAACTTTGAACGTACGCACAAATGTATGAAAACTGCTAGCAACTAAATAATAAGTAAAATACAGAATGGGTAGTCTGATGTCAATGGTGGCAAATTTTGACATAAAAAGTGGTTATGTTCGCTTTGCCAGAATTTTATTTCTGATTACTTTTACTTGAAGCTATGACTGTGAAACCGTCTTTAACTACCAAATGTGTTCAGGTGAGTTACCCATGGGTGGAGTGTTTGGAGTTTCGAGGTTCAGACTGGCTGACTGACTGTTTGTCGATTGGTTGGTGCACATATTGAGCTACTTCGACTATGCTCAATTTTGGGGATCCAAGTTGTGCTGGCTGTAATTTACTGAGTCCCTTTCCAGCAGAAAAATGAAACAGTTGAGAAGGCAGTAGGACTACAGTTCTACACGATGCAATTCCAATGAGGCAATTACGGGAGCACAAAGATGACGAGTCCAGTTCGCTGGGGATAGGGAGTGACCCAATGCTGTGGTTCCCTATTGTGTCAACTGGTTACATGGAGTTATGATGCTTTTTTAATCAAAAAGGGAGGCCGGTTGGATGCAGCAATCAACGGAATATCAGGCGTAACTTTATTTGTGGCACGGATCTTTGAGCCACTTGTCTTTCGCCGTCCGATGGCCTGTGGCAGCAAGCAGAATTACGATCTGATAGGAGTTGCGTTGTCCACTTGTTCATGTGCCAGAACCTCGTCAGTCTTTTAAGTGACCCATTGCTTTGGTACCCCTGGGTTTCTAAGACGTATAAAATACTCTGTTAAAAGGTCTGCTTTCCTTAATGAGCTCGCTCAGCAAGGAATATTATGAAAATGTGTAAATATGATACGGTCTCAGACTTGCGGGTTTGTGACACTAATCAAGAGCTCTCCAAAAGCCTTCATATAAAAACTGCTGTCCGACAATTAATACACTAAGTCCGTTTGTATTCGTGACCTATGAAATGATGAGACAAAAGCTGGGAGGTCACGAACTCCCTGATATTGAGACAGCTTCTGACAAAAATCTGACCTCTCAGAGATATGATGATGACATTTTTCTTCTGATGAACTGACCAACTCTGCCCTTAGGCACGCTACTTGCGCCCATAGACATGTAGTCACTGAACATATCACTCAAAATTCAGGGAGACTGTGGAGCGTTTTGTGCATACTGACCGTGGTATACGAATGCAGTGCACGATTCTTCAAAGCTGGAATCACCTTTGCCAAAGTGTGACGCACATGATGGTAAAATGGTGTCTATACATCTCAAGGGACGCGTGTAACCATCTACAGTGTAGCTGTTTATAATCTGGTTGTGAGACGTGGCCTCTGCAAGAAGAGGAAATCATACATCCTTAAGTCTTCAATAACCGTTATATCATAACCATAACTCGTGCGGGCTGGTACCAACGAACACGTAACGAAACATTTAAGAAAGAAGTACTTGGCTGTGCAATAGAGCCTTCGGTCTTTGGTTCGTCACCAGAAGCTACCTTTGGTCATGCAATTGGCATGCCAAATTACCTTTTGCCGAAAAGCGTGCTGTTACCAGCAGTGTGGTAAGTAGAGGTGTGGTTCAAGTAGAAGTAGTGACTAACATCTAACTTGGAACAAGAGTATAAAAGCGAATACGGGTACTGTCAGGGCGACTAGACTTCCAGGATGGGAGTAGAGTAACCACCCTGTGCATGATTGAAGACTCTGCAAGATAAGGCTGTTGATCAACGTCCGTGGTGATTTTCTTGTCTGAAGGAGCGTCTGGAGGTGCGGAATTCTCGGACTAATTGTAGTAGGTTAGCATTGGGTTTCTTTCCCATTCATTTTTGTTCTTTATTTCATATAAGTCTTTCAAATGAATTATGGTTCTGCAGCAGCAAAGTATTGTTAGTGAACACCAATATTTTGTTTTTGCTTAGGATGATGACGATTATGACAGTGTTGTACTGTAGAAGAATTGTGAACATTTTGAATACCAGCCACATAATGCGGTTGTCCGTGTAGCAAACGACAATAGGACGGACAAAAGTTTATTACAGGTAGTTAGAATAATCACCTCAATTTCTCCTTACTAGTTGAATTTTGTTTTGGAAAACACTCACAGGTTCTAGTGTCCAGTCAGCAACCATGTCCCAAATTTCACTTAACAAGCGGGAAGAGTAGCCCGCTTCTCCGTTGGTGAGTTGAAAGCATTTCAGGCAAGTTGTACTCTATTGTTGACGAAGGGCCCAAAATATCAACGTGGTATTTAGTAAGGCGTCAAATTATCTATTAGAAAGGGAAATATATTCATGGATGCAGTGCAGATGAGTAAAAATAACCTGAAACATTGCTGTACTCAGTTCTTCACATTAACATTTTCGACTGAATCAGCAGCCCTATCTCTTTTATCCACCCTGTTCCCCATTTTTTGGAATAGTATGAGGTTTCGTAATAATCGGAAAATGTCTAAATGCATTTCTGTCTCAAAAAAACAGGATGACTCAAGGATGGTGAGGTCACTTTGACTCAAGATTACACTCGATTGTGTTTTTGGTGAATTGGCTGAAAGGTCATCGCCACACTGCTTTGCCGCACAGTAAACCACTGAAGGCGCCACTAGATTGGTGATGAAGGGTGTACACCCCCACTAGATATCTCAGAAATCACGTAAACAACCGACTATTGAACCTGGGCTACCACTGTTCTCTTCGAAAGCAAATCAGTTCGGATGTACAATGCTAAATCTTGCTGGTCGCTGGGAGCGACTAGCCTGCCGGCAGGCCATCAAAAAACAACAACAACCACATTTTTTGCTGATGCCTATGGAGACAGGTAATACTATTTCGGGTAAATTCACTAAGGCACGGTCGGATGTATATACCACCACCAGGTAAAAAATTGCTGTTCAGGTTCTGTAACTTGAGTCTGGCTAGGAAAGGCCATAATGTCAAGTATAGTTTAGGGAATCAACTCGCACATATGTCATGTTTCCAAATTCAGTTCCGTCGACAAACAGTCCATGGAGTATGAGAGGGTTGACTCATCATAAACGGTTGGTACCCGGAATCTTCCTTTTCCTTTTTCAACGCCTGTAACTGGGATTAGGTTTCTCTCCTCGATGAGCAGACTGTTAGTGAGGTTTATGTGAGTTAAAAGCCCAGGCCATTTAAAAATACCCTTATCAGATGGATCGAGGAACAATCAATGAAGTTTATTGTTGTTGCTGATTATTCTACAAAGCGATGGTTGTTTTGTCCGTTTGTAGTAATATTTCTGCCGTTGTCGATATTTCTGACTGCCTTGACCTTGTTGATAGGACACTGACGCAGTAGGTGCAAGTGAATGCATCTATTCATAACTGTAATGGACAGTTAGGTCTTTAGCCCTTCTCATTTTACCGAAACCAGGATTCCTCAGGAGACCTGGGAGAGCCGCTCTAAAGATAGGATATCTTCAGAAAGCGGACAGATAACGCACTACGTCCACATGACTTGTAGTCACATCCCTTTATAGAAGGGTGTTTTGGATTAGTCAATGAAATTTCATCGTTTTTGTAGACCTTGTCCTTTGCGTTACCAGTTTGGACACATAGTGAAGAAAGGACAGAATCCCGATAAATTCGATTACAGGGCGTCTACCTCAGCAGTCGGCGTCGTTTTCCGTCGTTAGGACGACGTGCAAATCCTTTCCGGCGGCACTGGTACTTGATGAACGTTTTATCACCGGAGGAATTTGCTTTTGAGGTTCTCGCGCTGTAGTACTGTTACATCTGACTGCTGTTCCCACTCCAGTGCCTGGTGCCAGAAAAAGAACTCACCGAAAAGGAAAACGACAGCTTTATTGCAACAAGCGAGTGCGTGCGAGTGCAAAAAATACAACTGCCCCGCGCTATTTAGAAGGCACTTTTTGACATTGATCGAGGCTGTCTGATAGGCGTTTGGTGAACACCAATCAACATCGATCGTGCTTCTGTGAAATGCCTGAACGCTGATCATATTCGGTCGTGTTTCTGTGGCGTGTATGAACACTCATCGGCTTTCGCTGAATTGATTGGATGATTGAGTGGCCTGGATGTTTGCTGGCTTCCCTATTGAGATTTTGGTGGGGTTCTAGGGTTTCAGTAGGTTTCGGGCTCTCTGGGCTTACTTTCAGGAATCTGACCTTCCTGACAACTAAGATCCTGAAATTCGCTCGAACTGCTTGATGTAGTGCACGAGTTCGTGAACGTTGCAGACTAGGCGGCTGCCCAGGTTTTCCCGAACATGGTGGCAACGTTCACTGCGTACCGTTAAGCAGGGACAGGGGCAATTGCAAAGACTGACTGTGTAATTGGGGGAAGCCATAACGAGTGTGCCCCACAGGCGTGCGTGGACACTCATATAAGTTCGGTCAACCAATGGAAAGGGGTAATCAGCTCATATCTTTGATGAAAGGTTACTACTGAAAGCGTGTTTAGTAGTGTAAATTGAACGAGAAAAAAACACGTTTGGAATTTTGGACAAATGAGAAATCAGGCTGCGGAAGTGGTGATATCCGCCATTGAGTGTTACATCAAATGATTTATCCTGTTCAGTCCTGGTCTCGGAAATCCGAAGGAGCATTTTAATCAGCGCTAACCTTCAGCAACCTTTAATATGGAGCAAGATGAATTACTCGACGATGGAAAATCTACAGAAGAACTGTTCCATACTTCTGCAAAGAAGAAAAAGTTTGTCCTAGTAATCAGAGGGTAGGTAGAATTCATAGCCACTGGTTCATTTTTGTACCGTATTTTTAAAATCAACTGACTTCAAACAAGCACCAAACGTTGTACGCAGCGTGCGATAAATTCACTACCACGACCTCTGGAAACAGCCTGATTGAAGAACATAGTGGATTTATCCGGAGCTCACGTAAGCAGTTCAAAATCGTTACAAAACTCGTGCCACCTGTTACAAAGATGTTAGACGAATGAAATAGTGTGCGTATACCATATCTCTGGTAACCAACCGAATTCAATCAATCATTCACCATAATCTGTATTTTATTTTGTTCTTCTTCACAGGCAGTCAAGAGTCAACTGTTGATCCATGAACTTTTTCACGGAATCCCCATGCAACTTACTACCACGTCCTCACAAGTATCGTTCCGCATAGCTCAAGAACTAATGACACTAAACAAAATATTGGACGAACGAGAACTGAGCTCCGAGATAGTGGATAAATCCCTTGAAGATATACTTCAGCAACGCGTCAAAATCGGTCTAGATGATGCTGGTTTCCAGCTGGGACAGATCTATTTAATCAACGTAGGTCACTTTCTATCCCAAAACGGGTCCAGTCACGGAATGCTAGAGTAGCGCCACTATTGTTCGGCTTGGAAAAACTTTAAACAAGCTTGGAAAGACCATAAAGACTGGCGTGCCAGATATCAGATGGGGGCGATGTTGTACGACAACCTTGTTGATTCGGACGAACTAAAAAACTATGGAAACCCACAGGTAGGTGTGGATGCCGACTACTGAATATGCTTTTGCGATAGACAGAGGGCTGCAAAATATTCGAAGAAGTTGTTAGACTCCCTTTCGGGCCGGATCAACCTACCGGTCAACGCGAGTTGGTATATGCGGCTGCATTTAATTTGGGTAGGGCATACTACCAAGGTTATGGTTATTACCCATCCACTGATAAGGCAATTGAGTAAGTGTAACAATTTTCCAGATCATGTAATATGTGCAAAATTGGTTTTATTATTTTGAAGAACTGGGTTTACAATGACATTTCTGGCGGGATTACCCTTGGAAAAAGCTTTTAACAACGTTTTTAGGCTCATTTAGGAGAAAAATTCCTTCTCAGAGGAGACCACATCTGGTCACCAGCTTGGAATGGTTTTTCCGGTTTTTATTGACAGTTGTGAAGCAAAAGTTAACTTTTTTCGCAGCCTCACTCTGCGAAAGAAGCAAATCTGTGCTGAAAAGCCGGGACACGCTACATAACACTTTCATCCCTATGGAGAATAATCAACAATCTACACCCGTTTTCAACCGCTTTCCACTCAATACGGTCTCACTAGTTGTACGGATCTGGTCTTTGACGGCTGCAGCCGGTAGAATATCTCAGATGAGTGTGACTGGTGTGGAAGTGGAGATAGACTGTGTCCACACCAAGACTAAGAGCTCCCTCAGTATAGTCAATCAAAGCATTCAACTGCATTTATTTTGTTTCATACCATACAAAATGTGGAATAACTGAGGATTGTCTTTTACGGGGAATTACTTTCTTTGCAACTCATTACACTACGAGCAGGTATACAGTATTACACACAGGCAAAACAATCAGATTTTTTGTTAATCTATTTTAACTTTAACTTGAGGCTCTGTTTCTGGCAACAAGGATCCCGTCATATACACCCTGACACAGGAGAAGTCTTGGCAGCGGAGTTATTTCCATTGGTTTGCAAGTATACAACATAATTCATAAAGCCGAGCCTTCCAAGTTATATGACGGCGCCGTCTAAAATACAGTACCCTTAGCACCACTAAGGCTAACTTGGCTATCTACGTATGAAGCTTGAGAGTCGGAAAACCGATAGATAATTATCAGCCCAGTGTACCGGTGACTTTAGCAATCTCTGTGACCAAGTAAAATCAGGACCCACAAACGTCATGCTGTCTTCGCAGGTTTCTCCCTTCTGGAAGCTCATTTTGGAGGGCCACTGTAATAGCAAACGACCAAACCACCAGTGCAAAAACTTGTTTTCTTCCAGCCTTCCTATTGTTGAACATAACATATTTCTGAGCTGTTAGAATTGCTTCATTTTGTATATTAATTTGGCAAATTAGTTTTTTGTCAGATTGTTTTAGGGTTTTCGTGTGTAAATGTAAGAACACGTGGCAAACCCTCGGGAAATTTATGGCACCCATAGTCCTTCAGTGTCACGGGTAATCATAATGTATGAAGAAAATTTACAAGTGACTTCTTGCCACAAGATACGTGCAAAAATCGTTCAGACAGATCAAATTCCGAAGATATCTATCCAGAAACTTTTTAAATAAAGTATACAGTAGAAATCGCTGGACATATCCTCAAATCCTAGAAAATAATTCATAACCACTAGGCAACAGGGACGCATTTTTTTCTTTTCATTAATGGCAAGCCTTGTTGGAGTTCCTAGCCGAGATGAATAATTAATAGAGCAGGCTTTGTTTGCTTGGCCTTTTTGACGTCTTCTTCCAGGCGGATAACTCCATCCCCAAGGTATTAGTGTCTTATATTTGTAGATGATATGTGTCAACATGTCAGCATATTCTAAGGAGAGTCAGTGACCTAAAAGCGAACATTCTCGTTAAAGAACTTTATGCCAAACGTGATGTGCGACCTGGTGTCGGGCGGGATTACTATAGGTTTTACGATAGAACTGTGGTTGAGGTGTGACAGGTAATAAACCAACATACAACAATAGCCGAGGTCGGTGGACACAGTGTAGTTAAACTGCGAGACAATTACCACCTCACGCTGTAAATTTTAACCACAGGTAATGTTATGGCAAAAATAACAGACTGGAACAGACTATAGAACTAGACGCTTCGTCTTTGTGCTTTGAGAAAATCTTTACCACAAAAGACTGAGTTGGCACGGCCGTGTCTTTTGCAGGCCGAAGCATCGCCTACCGAGAACAGTACTGATCCTCGTGCCTCTTTCAGAATGGCGCAACCTGTGAGGTTTAAATTGTGTGAATGGACAGAGGGATGTGAAAGAGATTACGGTGAGTTTTGGGGTTGCTGGTCGGTTTCCTGTGACCCCATGACTCCCACCCCCTGAGATTGACTTGAGACTTCGCGAGAAATGACAACCAATAGGTATCGATGGCGTTCGTACTGAAATTTCTATTTCAGACTGTCTGAGTGAGCTCTAGGGGATGTAGGCGGCTTGGAATTCTTGTGGTAGGCCAGCATCAAGTTCCTCCTTTGTTTATACTTCTTTTTTCACTTTAATTCTTTAAATATGATGACGTAAACTTTTTGGCTGTACGGGAGTGAAGCAACAGTGTGAACATTGATGTTGCCGTCTCCTATGAAGATGAAGACGGTACTGACAGCGATAAATGACTTCTGCTTTGCCATCTTAGCAATTCGATTACTCCTGAAAAGAAAACGAACTAAGTAACTGTTCCCGTCTGGATATGAACAGTCTGGCAATATCTCAGAGTGCGTGCCTTTTTGTTACATAGCAGTTATGCATCATGAGGTTTTCGCAGCTGAATGATTATCCTTTGTAATTATCGGTTTCCACTTCTCCGACATTCAGGGTTCTGTCCTCATGTTGGGTTTCAATGGTTTCCTTAAAATCTGTCTGAAGAGCCATTCTCCGAGGGCATGTCTCTTAGAATCTGCAGCCACTTGACTATCGTACCGTCGCTGCATATTTTCGCAGATCGGTTTGTCAAACTCCCTATCAACCAGAGTTTTCGCCTCAGTGGAATATAACATAGAACTGTGTCTAATCACTCCAGGTCTATTTCTGATAAACATAACTTTGCACCAAGAAAGTTAAGGCTGAAGAATCATCGTCAAGTAATGAATCTTGGTAAGTGCAGTGGCAATTTAACTCTATTTCTTTGACTTCCCACTATGGGTCCAAAAATAACTGTTACAATAAACTGTCAGTTCGATGCATGTACTGACGAACAGTAGATTGGTTTATTATGTGTCGAGATGCACGCTCACCTTTTTGCCTCCTATCACAATGCCGTGACTGGGTCACCTGGTCACACTTAAATTTCGGCCCATGAACATCTATGTGCACTCTGAACAGCATCACCAGAGTTCAGTTATTGTAACTTAACTTAACTGTAGGTCCCTGGATTTACTCTCATCTATTTTCCGGACTAAACTCTTTTAACTGGGTACGTCTTTGAAATGTGATATCGTGGTCTTACTAGTGCAACCTCATTTCACAACGATTATCTTTGCACACCATACGCGCAACAACTATTTCACATTTTCCAACCTTGGTAGTGCATCAACTGCTGCGTCCTTTTTGTCGCATTAAAACTACTGTAGTCAACAGTCATTTTATTATTCTTACTTGTCCTGCAACAACATGTCTGTTGTGAAGGCAGTCGCAATCTCGCACAACCATACCGTGCCAGTGTTCGCAAGTGATCTACAGAAACGTTGCTAAAATCAAGCCTTTTGGAAATAAATGTTGAATTTGCCTGTTGAATGTGGCTTAGTGTTAACTCAAATTTTTGTCACAAAATGCTTTTCGTTCCCCAAGATACTTCAAGATGGCTGCGAACAACGGGGATCCAAAAGCTTCTATATTGGCACAAACTGCCCTTGGTTATATTTACTCCGAGCCTGAACAAAGTGATCTTGATCAGGCATTCTACTGGCATTCTGAAGCCTGCGGAAATGGAAGTGTTGAATCTCAAGGTGAGAAGAAGTTCCAATGGCGTATAAACTACTTTATCGTGGATCGCAGTGTATTTCTTATATTGCTCTGTACGACGTAGCAGTCTCACCGTTCCTGTTGGCAAATTCCGAGTGACATGTTGTAACGGCTAATGGGACTGACTTTTTCTATGCACAGTAGCACTACGAAAAGAAGTGCTTGGATGCGCGTCCACTGGATATACTTACAAGAAGCTTGTGTGTCTTCCTGTGTCTTTACAGCTCACTTCTCGGCCCCCTAGTAAATCACGTTCAGATCAGTGTCATGTTACACCAAGTTGCTTCACACCTGGTGCTCTTTACCATCCACACCGTTATATGGCGCAAGATTCTTTCGACCTATTGTCTCTGGTGAATCAGCTGGGTTAAGACTTTGCAATACTAGTTACTTCGGAAACGTTTACCGTTAATATTGGTCAATGCCATTTACTGTCAATTTGTCATAAAAAATGTTTCAGCGGTCCTACTTAACGGTGACATATTCCGGCGCAGCTTCAGAGAAGAGAGACTTAGAGTTGTAATTTAGTATGTAATTTGAATTATGGACAGGAAATTAATGATGTCTGTTGACAGCCTGTTACTTTTAAACAGTCTTATGGAGGCTTTGGACCTCAGTCCTCTAAATTTATTTGTACTTGTATTCGACCACACGTAGAATACAGGATGCAAGCTTGTGGCTAATGGTTCGAATAGACCAAGGACCTACTCGAGCATTCACTACCAACAAACTCATATCTGGGTACTTGAAATGCCCATACCATAACTGTCCAGCTGGTTTTAAGCGTCTGTGACTAGGAAGTCCTGATACGCGGGTCAGTTTGTCGATACCTCCAGGAAGGTTGCTGGGTAGTTATTCGAGGCTTCAGACAGACTGAAACATATCGCTCAAGCGTAAACACTTTTGCCCACTCAGAAGTGATTATTCGTGTGGTACCAGTGTGCAACTGAGGAATAGTGGTAAGACGCTCTTATCCCATGTCAGATCCACGGGATCCAGACACCTGCATGGCCAAGGATATGGACTACTGACGAGCTCTAGCTCTAGTGTCCAGTACTTCCCCGTTTGGTATTGACTCAGCAGAATAATTGCGCCAGGACAGGAGAACTTTTCATATGAGAATGACGTGAACACGTGTACTAACTTAGGCTGGTATCCCATGGGATCTAATGGTCGCCAAAAACGAATAATCAAGTTTTGCTCCGAATAATGCTAAATAACGAGAATCATTCATAAACCAAACACACACGTCCATCAACTGCCATTATTCTCCTGAAAAATCAACTGAAATCACCCATATGCGCAATCGTCTCATTTCCCTTCGAAACATCATGTTTTTGCTGTACTCGGAATTATTAGCAGTCTGTGCTCTAATAAATCATCTTTGTGAATTCATGGAAAATCGATTTGGCATCGGTTTTTGGCAGCGAAACCTCGGAGCAGACTCGCTGAAAAATTTGTTGCGAAAAAATGCCGATACGGCTTTTAATGATGGGACTGACGGACTGGCAGCAATTTAAACGTGCTGCTTCTGCTTCAAAAATAAACTCCAGGATATTTCAGTTTAATGTGAGAAGTTATTTTTACCGACTCTGGAAACTACGCTCACCTGATGAATCACAAACAAGACGGAACCGTTGATTGGCTGTCTGTGGATTTCGCTCAGTCGTCCCGTTATATTTACTTCTGGATTCTTCCAAGTTCCCCTAGGCCAGATCAGATTATTTTTCGCTACAAATCTATTCTACGTCATGGTCTTCTCGATTTTATTTATTTTACTTTGCGTCACCACTAAAGCAACGTCTTCATTTAAACAGAATCGACCTGAGAAAGACCAGGTAACGGACTGCCACCTAAACAGCTTTCATTAGTCAACAAATACACTCACTTGCAAATCAATTTGGTTTTCAAGGGAGACTCAACTAAATCTCTCGTTTATGATACTCTTTAACTGAACGTGCTGCACAAAGGCCGCCTCATGTTTCAGTTGGTACGATATTCTAGATATCGCAGTATATTTTCACATAGAAGATCACTCATAAACGAGATATTCAGTTGAGTCTCCCTTGAAAACCACATTGATTTGCAAATGAGTGTATTTGTCCAAATCAGTCCAATTTGGGTTCCAGTAGAACATAATGTTGACGGAAACTCGGGGATTGCGCCAACCTGATGAGCCCCAAGAATGGCGAAGACGGTCGTGAGATGTCGAAGAGTATTCAGAAACCTTGTGAGTAGCTTTCATTCTTGTTGTATGTCTCTAACTAACAACCGAAATGACTGTATGGAAACCGTGTAGGAAAACCATTGCCGTTTCGGACATGGACTCTTCGTTATCGTCTCACTCACGAGTTCCCAGCCTGCGCCGTGCCTATTACAGGTCACTCTGAAGCCAGCCTAGAGTGCAAGGAGGAGCCTGGTGTCCAACGCCAATAACACTTTATGCAGCCATACAATATTTCCAAACAAAATGCTACTCCGTAGTTAGGAGGTGAGGTTCTGTAGAGTTGAATGTGGAGAACTACGAAGGCGGCGAACCGGCGAACTTTTAACTGTCAGCTAGATGGGAAGTTGAAAGTTCCCCCATATGGGAGGTCGATGCAATAAGAACAAACTTGGCAACAGCTTGTCAGCGGAAGAACCTGGTCCGGAGAAGCAGAAAAATGATCAGTTCAGATATCAGAATACGGTTATTTATTTTAACGTTGAAATGAGTCAATATGTTCCGGAAACACAGTTATCGAATTTTAGTTGCAAGTGGGCATTGGTGACAGAATTATTTCTGGGCAGTAGATACACACTGTGGTTTTCAGTAAAGCATTTATAAGCTTGTAAACAGAGATTATCTATCCTCCTAAACAGTCTCTTTCTATATTTGGTTTGTAGATGAGACTGATGGTGGATAACAACTACTGTTCGTATACAACACACCTCGTTTAGTATGGCTGGTTGCCCTAATATGGTATACAGAATATTATACTCTTTACTACTCAGCTGTCTATGGTTATGCAAAATGTGTCCTTTCCTTTTTTAGCTGCTCTTGGAGTAATGTATCTGTATGGTCTAGGAGTAAAACAGGACTGGTCCAGTGCGCTTCTGTGCCTCTCTGAGGCCGCAGACCGTGGAAGCCTATATGCTAGAGCTTCACTAGCCTACTTCTACTACAAACGCAAAATGTACACGAATGCAGCATTCGTCGCAAGCAAGTGAGTCTCCACTTGACGTTTGCCAGATCTTGTTTATGGGAAGCTGAGGACCTCAATTTTAGCAACTCAGGCCGCCAATAACGACGTTACTTGAGCCGCTCGGAATTTTCTACTTAAGCTAACTTACTGTGTGAAATTCTGTACACTGTTAACTAAGGGTGCACCTAGCAGAGGGTGCTCTGAGATTCTTTTGATTAATTGTTCATTTAGTTGTTTGACATTGGAGGGAATCCTCAAGTAATAAAATGTCAAAATAACACAATCTTGGTTACACACTGGAAGCAGTTGGTTTGGCCATCTGAACACTTTATCCCACTACATATTTCCATTATAAATATGTTACAATGAGTGCTGTAACCAAGAAGTTGGTTCACAAAGTAAGACCAGCACTCTGGGAACTAAGTCATTATGAGTACGAATAAAAGTGTGAATGTAAAACTATGCCGCTAGGTGTGGGCCAGAAAATTATTTGGTGAAAATACCTGTCGTAACAGTATAAACCTCAAATTGGTCACTTTTCAGTTGACCGGTAGAGAAAACCACATGGTCCTTTGTACATCCAAAACATGAGTTTGTAAGCAAGGGACATTTTGCCATATTTGATTACCGTAACAGCATCATAACACTCTTAAGGACACCGGCATTCTCATGGGCATGTTTCTTGATAAAACGTGATGGGGAAATACGCAGGTGAGACGAGGTGTGATTGCGGACCATTACTTAAATCTTGTGTTGTTTCAGGTGGAGAAAAACCAAAAGTGAGTAAAACATAGAGGACCAGCAATAAAATAGCTATTAAACTGTTTGCCGTTAGGAAGAAGGCGTGTCAACTGATGCACTGGATAGCACACACACTTCCAGCTCCCGTAAAGTAAAAACCCAGCTAAATTTCACCTGCCATATAAAAAAATCTAATTTTGCAGTTATTAAGAGACATTTAAATTACGAATGAACGGGAACACGGCAAACTTCAGGTTGTGTAACCGCTGCGTTGCAGATCTCATACATCCCAGTTTATCTGTTCTGCCAAACATCCTTCAGCCAACGCCGTTCTTTATACAGTACTCTGCACATTTTCTGGAGTAGGCGCATGTTAAGACATCCCAAAACTATTATCCCTTGATATCACAAGAGTGGGGTCTGAGGTCTAGAGACGAGACATCGTACGCGGCATTTTTACCGCCCGTTATTTATCCCTGCTTGGCTCTAGCAACACTATGCTTAACGGTGCAAATCCGAACCACATAATTGTATCGTGGAAAACAGGCAACACTCCGTGTTTCCCACCGACCGTAGTTCAGTCATTAGCCAGACATATATAGAGCATCACTATGTAGACTCAAAGAGTTATTAGTTGCTTCACGTGCTCTGTGGAACGGGAAAACTAGGCTATTTCGTTTGCCATACCATCTTTTGCGTGACTATGGGGCAGTGAAACACTCCAAAATGGTTGCCCAAATTAACCCTTGAGATTTGCAATCTAAACTAAAAGGTTGATTACAGACTAATTCGTCACGGAACGAAAAATTTGTGTGACGTAATGCGATACACAGTAGTATCTTTTACTTGGTGCTGTAGGTGAGCAATTCACTTCCATCTTCAAAAATGGTCCATAGTTCAGATAGTGGGTTTCAGATTGGATGCTTTAATGCAGCATAATTCAAACCAAACTAACGTAGTTTCTACGAAATTGAGGAGGACTGCAGAGATTTCTCTTCATTTACAAGGGGTTTGTCTGGTCAAAGTATCTAGGATATCAGAGTGTAACTAGGTGATTTTCCGCAAATGAACCAACTAAGTTCATTCAACAAACGAGGTCCGATTACTCGTAATGTACTACTCATAAGGTTGCTGAAAATTCTTCGACAGCCCACAACCGGTTTCGCCCTTCTTGGGGATCATCAGGTAGGCGCAGTCCCCGAGTTTCCGTCAACCTTATGTTCTACTTGAAACCAAATTGCGCGAACTTAGCGAAATACACTCATTTGCAAACAAATTTGGTTCTGCGAGAGATTCACCTGGAACCCAGCTGAATCTCTCGTTTGTGATGTCTCGAATATCGTAGCAACTGAAACATGAGGCGGCCTGGTGCGGCACATTCAGTTGCCTGAAAACATCACAAACGAGAGATTCAGCTGGGTTCCAGGTGAATCTCTCGCAGAACCAAATTTGTTTGCAAATGAGTGTATTTCGCTAAGGTCCGATTACATTGTAATTCCAGTGTTTTAGGTAAGTGTTTCGCTTTTCAATTTAGCTTATATTCCAAGGAACTGATTTAGGTTTCTTCCGGTTTCAATGAATCGGGTGACAGATAGAACCGCCTGGAATTGAGGTTTCTGCTTTCTAACGTGGTAAGAGGGGATAAACACATTTGAATCGCCGTGAGCAAGCACTGCCATATAACGTAAAATTTCCTACAACGGTTTGTGTGCAACCTTGTTGTGAATCCATTCTGAGTCAGCCGACATCCATCCAGTGAACTTTATAGCTTCTCTTCTTTTCTGTGTTTGTTTCACGTGGGTATATAATTCATGAACTTAACCAGTGGCCATGGAAATAATCTCTGTCTCTGTTATGAATCCATCTAAAATTAAAATCGAGGAGAAAGAATAGTATGCAGTGGCTGCAACCGGCCAATTAAGGACTTAAATGGTTTTATCAGTACAAAGGGATTAGCTTATCCTCAGATTCTTGATGTGTCCATTGAAATAGTTGTTAACTTATCATGAAAATGCAAAGACTATTTATGCAGTACGGAGAAACCGGCATTTTTACCGTTGTGCACCGTTGTGCAACAGGAAATCAGACAAATGTGCGGTGCTAGGAAAACAGAAACAACGACTCACTTTGTGTGCTATGTAGTAACAAAGACTTATCGTAAATCTGTGGGGTTGATTTTGATCCGAGGTACAGCTGATAGTATCAGTGGAAAAATATGAATCATGTAGTTACTTTTACTATCAGAAAGGCTTTTAGAGCTTTTCAGTTGAAACCTTCTGCCCATACGGTTGGCCGGCTCTTCGAGTGACGACTAATCAGATGAGGGTTCATTCCTTGTGAAGCTACTTCCAG
This sequence comes from Opisthorchis felineus, assembly GCA_004794785.1. Lineage (NCBI taxonomy): Eukaryota > Metazoa > Platyhelminthes > Trematoda > Opisthorchiida > Opisthorchiidae > Opisthorchis > Opisthorchis felineus. The sequence goes on from SJOL01006441.1 coordinate 199,467, forward strand.
TTAGTTGAGAGTATCAGAAACTTTGCGAATTTTCAAATCAAGGTTTGATCCTTTAAGTAAAGTCGATTTATACCGGAAAGCCGAAGAGCACTGTACAGCCTTCTTATCCTTACTGATACTCATCAGTAGTGACTGGTTGGAGAACGAAAAAATAAACAAACCTCAAAAATATGAATCTACATTTACACGGTTGGTACAAGCGTAATGAGTTACATGCTAGGGTCCATTCACTATTGTTTCTGCATCCAAATATGACAAACGTCCATCATGAAAGTCATAATTTTAGAGCTATTCGGTCGATTACCTGGCTGTATGCCACAAATTGTAAACTGCTGTTTTGGGTCATCATCATGGACAGCATGACATCAGTGTTCAACACCGATGCTTCACTTCCGTTTTGGGTAGATTTAGTTAAATTGCTGAAAGACGGATTGGTGTGTCAGACCATTCTGCTGCGGATCCAGGACTCGCGGAATAAATGTGTAAGTTGAGCAACTAGCCGGTGAGAAATTTCACGTTTTACATCTGGAGCTCCAGCGCAGTGAACACGTTGAAGCTATATACTGAAATTTAGTATGAATGCTAAATGGAGGCGTTGATCACATGAAGCGACAAGTATATTATGGACCATGACCATCTAATCACATCAAGCAACTGGTTTCTGCAAGGTCGCTTAAATTCAGCTGGGTTCAGAAGTAAAGGCTACCTTTTCTATAAGTTCCAGTCAGACTAAATTCGCCAGTTGAAAGGAGAAGAAGAAGCCGGCATCATTTGGAGGACATCATTTTGCACGGCAATTTTGTGACTTGATAATTCTTTTTTGGCATTCATCAAACTGGTAAACAACGTAGGGAAATGGCGGATTGCAGGTGAAACATATCAACCCAAAAGAAACACAAATAGTTTGTATTTTGGGATATTTCTGTATATGCACTATTAAAAGTAATCTGCCCTTTCAGAAATATTTTTCTTATGACGGAGACCTCTAACTGTTTATGCAGACTGTCAATCATTTCATGACTAAGACTTGACACTAAAAATTTCAGGATCGCTTTCTCGGCGGAAAACGATGAGCTCACGATCGAAACGGACGGTGTCAAAAACTTTCAAAAGCGAGCACGGGCCATGGCATGTTTCCTCTATGCACGATGTCTTGATCAAGGACTCGGAGTAGTGCAAGACAAACCGCTGGCCCAACGGCTTTATTCGGAGGTAAGTGTACGTTAACCCGACAACAGATCTCCATTGACTTAAAGTAAAGCAAATTCGTTTTTCGCAACGTGCGCGGCTTTGCTTTTACTACCCATGTAAAGCTGATTACTTCACATCATTGTGGTCCAAGCAACCATACTAACTGAGGGTTAAGGCATCTTTCACGTTTGAGCACGTGATACGTAATGTCGCAGGTCAGTTGTTTTAACTGCGATAAGAACATTTACCTGTGCACTAACCTTTTACCGCCAGTGCCCAAGCTTCGATCCTTCGCGATGCTGAAACCTCTTTTCTCTACACGCTTATTCAAAGTGGATCCTTGAAACGAAAAAAAAGAAAAAGCACGAGATTTTGTTCTAAGTAGTTTGAAGAAACCTGCAAAGATAAAAACGACAACAAAATTTCAGTCTTATTTTGGTACCCCAGTGTGAAAAGTTCGCGCTATTCTACACAGGAAGGTGATTTTTTCAGCTGTTCAAGTATTCAGTCCAGACATTGCGGTTTCGCACTACTATGCAGGCACGTTCACGCATCATTGCGTAAAGAGCTAACAATAATGAATTCTCCGCTACTTTGAAAGCCGGTTAGACACGTCCGAACAAGGATCCTCTTCAATCAGGTGAAAAACGCTTGGAACCGATTGAGTAGTCGTGGTTTTCGAAAACGTTTCGTAACAATCAGTAGATTTATTGCTGGGCAACGTTTTGCTTTTGACACAAAAGCTTCGTTAGGCCAAGTGACTGGGTTACGAGGTTGGTCGAGATTTAAGGAGGAAGGAGAACCAATCAGCCAAGTCAAGCTAAATCTCTGTTAGATGTCGGCCGAGGGATCTTGTGTGTTAGGCCGATGGGGAAACCTACATGGATTTGGGTCCAGCCTAGGGTCTAGTTCTTCTGGTTCGGTTCACTTGATGATCCCTCTTGAACATCGTTTGCACTTTCAGTACGTCTATATGGATGAGCTAGTGCTACGATTATTGTGTAAGAGGGATTCTGTGAACTTTGGTCGGGTTGGGATTTCCACCCCCCTGTTTTTGCTAATGATTCTACGTGAATTGACAAACACACAGTCACGTGTCAACTCGTCTTATCTAAGGCCGCTTTCCATACGCTCGCCAGTTCCACACCCTCGATTCTGTTCACGCTGTGATGCTTGGTGTTTTCTACCGCCTCGGCTATCAGCCGCTGTGGTGTGAATCGCAGTCCCCATCTTAAAACTTCCACATTATCCAAATCTATTCTATGTTCCGTGTCTAAGGCATGTAGCGCCATCGCTGAGTCTTAGACCAGCGTTTGGTATTCTTCCGCATTCCTTGGTGGTTTGTTTATTCTTCTTTCATGCTCACCAATTCTGGTGTGCAATTCCCTGGCAGTTTGTCTTATGTAAACCCTAGCGCAATCGTTGCAATTAATTTTGTACACGCAGTCCCTAGTCCTTTCAACCGGGAGGGGATCTTTCAATTGCACCAAAACTGAGCGTAGCGTTTTTCCCTTCCGGAAACCTAATCGAATGTTGGCTAAGTTCAGCAGTCCTCGAATAACCTCCGATGTTCCTGCTTTATATGGAACGACTGCTGTGCCAATCCATTCCTTACCGGGTCTAGATACCGGAACCAATATCTTTCTTAGTTGACACCTAATCAAACTCACCGGGTATCTTGAAGTCTGTTGGCAATCTCGATTTGAGCTGCCGTTCGGTCGATCTCTTCTGTGCAAAGCGCTCTGCCTCGACGAAACATCGATGAGACACTACTGGTGTACACAGACTTTGGGTGTGCTGATGAGTATTTTTAGACGGTTCCTGTGTCTGTTGATTTCCGGTAGATCGTAGTTTTTAATTTCCCACCACTCTTATGTGTTATACAGTCCAGGAAGTGCAATGTGCCCGAGGTGGACTATATCTCTATGGTAAACTTGATGTGTGGATTTAAACTATTGAGATAGTCGTGGAAGCTGTTCACGTTATCTCCTTTGGTTACAACAAAGGCGACGTCAACATAACGCCAAAAAACGTTCAGTGGACAATGATATCCAGCCAAGGCCATTTGTTCGAAGTCCTCCATATAAATATTAGCTAAAACTGGGGATATCGGAGATTCCATTGCAAGACCTTGTTCTTGTGTGTAAACTGTTGTGTCGAGTGAGCCACGATCTTCAGACCGCACTCTCACCCGCCAATTTCCAGATGCTCGAAACTAAATCCATAGAAGTGAAACTTACGCAGGGCCGGCAATGCAAAGATAGGCAGATACGTAAGTTCGGCCAACTACTTTCCAAGACTCAGGGCTCTAGAAAGGTCACAGAAAGGACAAAACCATTCACCAATTACTGCATTGTAGTTAACTTGTCAGATAGACCACTGAGTGAAGACGAAAGCTGTCTGTTAGAAAAGAGACTAAACTTCGCTGTGAGCAAAAAAAGTAAAAAGAGATGAGGAAATAATTCCTAGTGTCGAATCGGTGTTTCAAATGCTTCCTTCAGCGGAAGCTGAGAAGCTACGGGTGCAATTGGTCACGGACCTAAAATCCCAACAGCCGGGAGCTCCGAATTTGGCATCAGTGTTTAAGGGCTTTACCGTCAAGTTCAAACGTAACTCTTTTTGTGCAATGTAAGATCAGATCGCGATCATCAGAGAGCCCTGAATCACAATAATGGGTACTAATAAAATCACATAAAAATCAGCCGTCCTATGGATGAATGAGCTATAAACTAAAGGACCAACTTCAATGGAAAATAGCTTTTGGGGAAACATCAGAATATTACACGGGCTGCATGTTATTTCAAAAGAATTCTCTATTCACTGAAAAAAGCAAAATTTCCGTGCCGGGCCCAAAAGTCTCCCCAACCGACGTGCAGCATTGCGTTAGGCTTGATTGTTCATCCACATAGTTAGTATTGAGGGCGTATCTTTATTGTGCATTTTGGGGGCATCGCGCGCTCGCACGTTAGTAGTCCCAATGGGCTTCAGGTAGAGATCTGCTGCTTCAAGTCCATGGTGATCGTATGGGCAACGACACAAGATGCAAGCTGACTTCGGCTTTAAAGCGAGCCCAACTACGTCTGATACCGACCACCAAAATGCTTACTCTGTGCAAACATGAACTTTCACTGTCCAACCTATTTGTCCCTCATGTAGTCCACTAGTTTTCCTAAAGCTGCGGCGATGCGTACATCGGCAGGACGGAAAACTGTCCAGCGGAACACGTGGCGGAACATATTTTGAAGTCTGATTATTAGTCCGCACAGGAGTAGTAGTATAAGTAGTCCAAATATTGTCAGTGTGACAACCGTCAGACCGAAGGTCAACTCGCAATACTGCACCATCGATAGCTAAACATCTGCTAAACATGCTAAAAAATCGACCCACGAGACCTATTCCGGATCTTCCTTAGCAGCGCAGCACCCTCGGGCTTCAGCGATAAGTGACGCTACACTGTGCAAATTGCACCAGTCTCGACAAGGTGCACGACAACTGTTGAGCCAAACGATTTGCTTTGATCTGGTATCGGTCAGGTAACTTGAAGACCTTTTGGCTTTGCTTCTACTATTTTTGTCTTCACTCAGGATGTTCACGACTGCAGTTCGTACAAGAAGGTTGATAGAACAAAGCATACGTCTTCATTCACTTAATCTTTAAGTATCTTGGATCCTGGATCTGTTCTGAGCCAGTTTGCACGCAGTTATTGAGAATCACGCCCATTTATTCGCCATCGGCTGGTTCTGTTAAGATTGTCAACAACCTATAATTCAAGGGCGCTTGTTTGTGTGTGGACCTTTGGGACGGCTCACCCTGTACCTTAAAGTCAAAATCCGTTTGTGATCACAGAAATTCCTAGAACAGACAAAAAAGTACGCGGAACTTGCTGTATTCCGCAACTGGGTCTGAAAATTGTGTTTCTAGTCGCCTTGATGTATGGTTAAAAAACATGTATTCAGATGGGTTTAAACTATTTGGTCTCGGAATGGTTCATCTACGTAAAAGAATTAATTCTGAATATTAACCATTATTTACATTTTTAATGCAGCTGAAGAAAATGCGTTGACATTTTAAAGCCAGGGTTTCTTCTGCACGAAATAGGGAGCCTTTTGAACGTACAGGCAGATTTCACCTTGTAAGTGTTGATCCACGCATGTTTAAAGACCAGTCAGCCCTGCATAGCAATCCTTTCTGTGTTAAGAACTGAAACTGGCATGCATCTAACGAACGCTTGATAATGCATCCCCTGCTTCTTAGTGGAGAATGTCCCACCACTCAATGATATGTCCTTATCGAACATTTGTAATCGTTCTCGCTACTCAGTACCTACTCCAAAGTTAACCAGGCAGATTACAACCGGAAAATCCAGTCAAAGCCCCTGCGCTGCATATAGCGACGAAGATTCACTTGTCAAATAAGTGAACTACTTGCGGGAAGCCAAGTGGTTATTCCTAATTTTCCCAAATTCTTTAGGGAGTATCTGGTATTCCGGTTAATTTATGCCCGAGATATTTACCTGAATTCTCACAGGCGGCCGAACCTCATGGTGAACCTGTTGTCTGAGCTAATTTAAGCGCGACCGTTACTTTTCACATAGTGTTTTTGTAGATAAGGCCAATAGTGAAATTATGGGGTGGTCAATGGTGAAATCAGTTAACCAAATCATTACGTGACTAACCGTTCCACATGCACCAATGAGGTAAACTCAGAGCGAACATGTGCCAAGTTACATCTGCAATTCTTATACTTTTCTGTTTAGTTAGATAGTAATAGAATTGAAGAGCTCAAGAAGATTTTAATATGTCCTTTCCGAGAAGGCCTCAGCAAATTTAATCTGTTTTGATGGATTTCGATTCCGCCGCGGGATGATAGTTAAACTTAGCTCTTTTTAATTTCTTGGCGACACACGAAGTTAAGCAATCTTCCACAAAGCATCACATTTGTGAAAATTATGGGATGATGTCGGTTTCACTTTTTTCAGGCCATTCGCTATGACTTAGCGCTATCTGCACATTACGAGCGCATGGTCCAGCATGACGAGCTTTAAAGCCCTTCTACTTGACACCGTGGATTTCCTCCTAATTTTTCTCAATAACTGCGCATTTTTGGGTTGTGGATTATTTTTTGTGTACCAAATATTACAAGAAAAACAGTGAGCAAAAACGACTCTTCTTGATATACTGTGTGCAAATCCAATTCATCACTTGACACAACTCGAATTACTCGGGAAACGAACGTTATGAACCGAGTAGTTGGCGTCATGCTTTTTATTGCATTATGAAATGTCTGACTGCCAAACAATGACTTGTAATTTCGCGTCACTTGTGAATAGGTGCTGCACGACATAGGTCATATTTCAACTACTTTACCACGCAACACGCATGATGTGGTCGGTAATAATAATAATAATAATCGTTCAGCTGTAACACCCTTCCGGTGCCTAGCTGCCATGCCACCCAAAGGAAGTACGAGGGCTGGGCTGCTGCCAGGTTACCCAACCCTAGACAGGGAAAGTCAAGAGGCATTTGTCGGGCTGAAACCACGGACCTTCCGGTCGGTAAATTCGCGCTCCAACCACCGAACTCCTAGATAGTCCGCGACAAGCTTCGCCCTTTTAGAGAGCGTCAGGTGGGTATAAGATTTAAATTTTGGCTATATTATACCATATTTTAAAACTGATTCGGACCAAACAAAGTCGTAGGACGGTTTTGAAACTAGGGCAATGTAATAAGGTGAAACACAAAGACCTCGAACTCATACTATTTCTTACTGCATATGCTGCGCGAGGACTGTCTCGCAGTTCAGTCCATTAGATTCTTCCACGATAGGATTTTACTATTGCTTCTACAAAATATGTATTTAAGTAGGTATCCAATATATATATTTATGCAGCGAAAGGAAAATAAATGTCAATAGTTCCAGGGATCTTATCCATCAAAGATCAAAAGATACAAGAAAACTTTTTATTTAAACCGTATACTTCTGTAGAGGTCACTTTCTACTCTTCAACACACTCACGGAACAGTTAAATGACACAAACCTGTACAAGTGTATCTCGATAATCCACAAATATATTCACCTTTTGTAGTTAAATGATTGGATGGTGCCAATGACAACTCGGAAACATCCACATTCACCGAAGCTGGCGGGTGCCGAATGTATCCACTTCCAGAGTAAGCATCATTAAAGAACTGAAGCTCGTTTGCTCCAAGAAGTATTCGCTTGTTAGGTTAAGGCTCCACAACTGATTTTCAGCTTTTCAAATATCTGCGCTGACTTTGGGCTGGCCAATCTACCAAACTTCTAAGTTTAAGTGTATTTTGGCTCTTAACTAAGAGTGCTTAAACTTTTGCAGCCATATAGTTAAATTTCATCTTGACCATAAGATAAGTTGGATATGTAAGTATTGCCTTTATTTGTACCTGCGTATGTTTTTAAGCATTTATCTTTACTATACAAAAGAAACAAAGTTACAGATAAATACCACCACACCCACCTGATGAATCCACACCAGGAAAATGCTCCTAGTGAATCGTTTTCCCAGGGATGACGCCTCTGCTTTGCGGCTAACTCTTTTGAAGGCTTCCGGTTTATGACTCAGTTATCAAATATCTGGGCCTTATGGAAGGACGATTTCGTTTATTTGATTCGTTCACAACAAATATCGACGCATGTGCCGAATCAAACCAAATCCACCTGAGGAACGAAGGTAGTTGGAGGTCATTTTGCCACTTCGCGTTATCCTCTGCAATTTTTTTCTGATGTGAACATTCGTCTTTGATTATTCGGCATTGAGTTGCTAAAACCCAGCATCCAGAGTGCACGGTCGCCCAGCGGAATACCAATTAACTGACTTGGGTTAACTGAATTACCTGCAGTCGGTAGGTGCCTTGCGGTTGACGGCTTTGGGTTTCTGTTGACAAGTTGTACAAATTAAGCCTTGTTGACTGCTGTCTCATTGCAGACATCAGTGAGAATCAGCCACTTTACATGATGTGTTTAGAATGGTGGTAAGCTTATTGCAAGAACTTATCTTGCAGAAATCCGGAAAGCAAGTTTTGATTGCCATGGTTCACTCGATCCAATGTAGTTCACTGTCAACAGTTCGACTAATGAGTGCATATAGCTACCGAATGTGACCTGCCTTGCAAACAGTAACTATGTAAGTAAACCAGTCATATAGATTACTCCGGTTTTTCCCCATTTAATTCCTTACCAATGGGCAATGCTTTTTGAAAATACGCTGTGACTGCAATCGCTAACGTCCACGTTAGTTCTAAATGTCATGCTCAAATGTGTGTTAAGCAGGATGTAGCGAAATGATATTTGATGTCTGTTCATAATTATGTCATACATAATGTCACTTGATGGTCGCCAAAATAAACGGACCTAGTACTTTGGGCCCTGAAGCGCCACCTTATTTGTATATCGGTAGTTAGAAGGTTGATTGAGCATGCTAAATTCACAGCACTCGAATAAATTGTTGTAATGTTTTTTTTTGTAAAGAGGTACTATTACAATGGAACTAGATTTAAGGGTATGTGCTACGACGGTCTCTTTCTATAGGGACTATTCTTATGAGAGACAGTCCTTCATCAGAAGCCTTGAAGCTCAATTTAGGGGTAGAGTAGAACTTTGAACAGCGAGGCCACAAATATTGCCACTTCTGTTCCCCGTAGTAGGTGTGACACTAGTTAATGATTGTTTAAGTTAAAGTGATAATTTTTTAGGCCCTAAGCTTCTTCTTCTTAGCCGAGAAGCCGAATGCAGTCTGGAGTTTTGAAAAAACATATAACACAGAAAAGCGCACTTGCAGCTGTACCAAACAACCTGAGGCAGCGGAAACACAATGCACACCTTTAAGGTCCTTGGTTTCGCAAGTACCTTGGTGAAAACACGTTCATCTTATGATCACCATTATGAACATTTACATTCCAACTATGAATCCATCATTGCGCTACGTCTATAGCGTGTAGAGAGCGCGCCATGCCGATAGGGACCTTCAATCTCGGTGAGTTTGGTTTTGCGTGTTTCACGTTTCATCTGTTGTCATGACGTCCTTTACATGTTTGCGCACTTCAGTTGTATTGTTTCCGCGACAGACCTTAGATTTACTAAATGAAAAGTCACCAAACTGTGCTGTTTACCTGGTTGCATTTTTGTTTTCTTAGGTGGTGATAGGCTTTTTATTGCTAGTATTTGCAGGGTGTAACCGCACGTTTTTTCAGTTTGTCTTCGGTTTAGCTATGTCAATTATTTTTACGTTGCAGCTGCCTTTTAAGAGCCTTATTAAACTGTTGTCTCCAGTCACCAGCCACATTTCGCCTTACTTTGAAATAAGGGGCAGCTTGGCTGGAAGGTAGCGCATCACTCAAATTGAAACTTGCATTTGCAACAGCAACTGTAACAGTACACAAAGGTACTCACACGATTCGCTGATTAAGCAGACAAATGCATTGACTTTTTAAAAGCGAACATTCGGCCATATGCACTGGATTAAGCGTAAGCAATTCTTTGGATACCAAAGGATCCGACTGATTAATTAAAGACTTATTCGTTTTAGACTACAGTGAAGTTCGAGCAACAATGACGCATGTGCAGCGAAAAAGAAGAGCTGCTACGTTAAAGCAAATGATCGCAGTGGCTTGATCGTCCCATATGAATAACCGAAAAAAAACTGTATCTTAAATATTGGTTATTAATTTGGACGCGTGCTTTTTGTTACATCTAAACGCGAAACTATTCTTTGAGGTATGCACCGATAAGCCTTTTGTAAGAATATATCCCTTCTTCTCCTGCTAATTCAAACTCACTAGGGATGCAACTCACGGTTGGAAGGCTTACGTGAGTCGAATACCACTGTACTATGCACAGAGCCCTTATGGCTAAGCAGGAGGTGGACGCATGGTTTATCGTAAGAGTTACGAGAACCAATTGCAAACCATCAGGAATTATTAGTACCAGTATGGAGGTAGAGGTTCCAAGGGATAGAGGGATAAACGAAATTGTGGAGTGAGTGTGAAGTATCGTCTTAGCTTCAATGCGTACTCCACAGGTTTGTTGTTTTTTATGTGTTTAAAAAGGTTTATTCAAATATGAGCGTTAATCGGGTTTATCGGGTGGGTGTTGATTGGTTGGCCGAGCTTGGCAGCTGATTTGCTAACAGTCCATCATCATACGAGGGGACATCATCATTGCGCAGTTTGGTAGGTAATCCATCTTTGCCTGTGGGCATTTCTATAGCACATAAAGGCAATCTGCTGTCTCTTATCTAGTTGTGTAAAAGCGTGTTTCGTGAATTTAGTGATCCATTTATGATCTTTGTTGCAGTGTGATCTGCGTTTCTTTGAGTCGATTGCTTATTCCAACACCTCCCATTTTTAGTGATTTCTTCCCTCGCTTTGACTGGTCCCCTTCCAAATTTACATCGCCTTTTGGTCTGATCTTCTCGAGATTGGCTGGTTGATTGCACCGACTTATTTTCTCCATCATAACGACTAGTGTCCCTGCGTCCGCGGATTAATCTGGTATTTTGATGTTTCCCTTGGAATCGGCCTTTCCTGCTTCTTTTATGAGTTCCTCGTCTGGTTGCCTGTGTAGTTTAGAGCCCTGTAATTCTGGCGTTCTTTTGCTATTAGTGGCTGATAAAAGGGGCCAGTTTAGACAGCCCCTTCGGTGGAGTACCACGTTTCCATGAATTTACGTGCTTTCTCCGTTCTAGCTTGAGCCAGCGTGCAAAAGCCGATCACTTCAAACTCCTGTCCCACCCGATCTTTTTGCACGGAGGTGAGAGAAAATTAATCGTGTCTTTTAGCGGCGGGCTTACGCTCATTTATTGTTTTGGAAAGGCTTCCCTGCTGTTTGTCCCGTTCTTTGCAATTGATCCTGTACACGTGAAAAATTATGCCATCCAGTGTGCTTTGATCCGAGTTGCCTGCCCATAGTGGGCGTCACGTTGGCATTGCAGCGCCCGAGACCTCAATTCAAAGCGACAATTCAAAGCATTCAATGGTTAAGCAAATGGATGTACAACTTAATATCGCTCCCGTCTGAGCTTTTAACCACCCAAAACAAGTAGGAAATTGCCCATCCTGTTGCAACCGTTCGTGTCTGATGTTCGTGCTGATGTTCGTGCCAGTCAGTCAATACAACGATAAAGGATATCGAGTTGTTTTTTAGTCCTTAGGCTAGGTAGTCACATCATTCAAGCGTGAACGCTTTTGTCTCTACACAAGTGGAACTTCTAGTATTGTCAGTGTGTGCTAGTGGAGTAGCGGTAACAGACTTGCCTCACATGCCAGATGTCCGCAGCTTAAATCATAGTGGAGCCAGGGATAAGATCTGCTAATGTGCTCTCATAAGAGCGAAAGTCAAGTCCAGTGCTCCCTTGTTTAATGTGCACTCCACAGAGTAATTGCTCTAGTATGGCAGGAGGAGGAATGTTCAAACAAGAATGATGTGGCCGCAAAGCATACAAACCCCACTAACAACTGCCTGGATAAATATTCATTGCTGTGCAAAGTAATCGATTATACGGAGGGTTTTGTGATTTCGTGCACCAATCAAAAAGAGATAACGGGGAGGAATATGGACGTTCATGCCCCATGTGCTCATGAAGGTGGACACATGCATTTTGAAAAGGTTACTTGTTTTCTACCGCCCCTGTTGACGTCACATTTTCGGGGGTAAAAAGAACTATCGCAGCGCGCACTACTTATAACCTTCGAAGAAGCCAAACCGACCCACTTTGAGAAGTTTTATCCTTTTGTTCAGGAAGTGGTAATAAATAATTTCCAATGATCAGTTTGAAGTACAACTCCGTGATTACCTTATCACATAAGATGGGCTGTTATTACTTTAGAATATTCCGTCCAGACCTTCAAGCTTGGTGTCAGATAGTTTCCAGGGGAATAATTCCGCAGTATTGTCAACGGAGCAAGCTTGTTTCACGAAGCCAATACCTCAGGGCTGTAGGAATGAAAGTTACTACAACTTCATCCTGATTGCTCAAGGAACAGACCCACCTGGATCCCGTTCAAGATAACACGTAAAAAAGTATTGCTTTTGTGGTGTACCACATCGACAACAGTTTTGTCACTCTTGAAAGGCCTTATGTTACGAGCTTTAACGCAAGTGACACAAAATCGGCATGTCATCTTCAGTCTCCTAACCTACAGGTGAACTGCGATAAAAGTTAGAGGAAACTCAGGGAATCAGTGTTTTTGTTTTGAATGATCTAATCTCGGCATTGTTTAAACACCCAGTCCATGTGCATCGGACCCTGGATGTTAACGATGGGTGAAGTTGATTTGAACTTGATTACTTATTCTGATCGTTTTAACCTAATTTTTAAGCGTAAAACACTACTTATCTTTTGCCATGAAGCAAAATTGTACAATTCTAGTATTTCTAGTCTTGAAATCACTGGAGACTATTCTTTACACATGAACAGTGCAGAATTTCTATTTCTGGTTCACGGAAAACGAAATATTTATGACTGTTCTACATATTCCGCTATTGTCTATCCAGTCTAGGGCTTTATGGTGTAAACTCTGCGCACAACTACATTCTGCTTTCTCAACAAACGGCTATAAATTACTTGAGGAGACTGATTTATATTTCCTTTAATATAGCTGAATACATGCCCACGTCAATTTTTGATCAAAATTTGCCGAAGAATTTGGGTACTGAGAACGTAAAATACTGGCTTATGAATTACGCGAAAGGTTCATGTTCGCAATCGAAATGTTGAACTGCTAGACTGATCTCTATATACTCATTGAAATAGGCTACCAATGTTTCACTTCTCTGAAATCGAACGGTAAAACGTCTCGGATTTCTGGGTAGTTTTCGATAAATGGATGCCAAGCACAAAAAAACATGACGAGGGACAAGCCTAAGAATCTATCGGATACATTAAATGATGTTTCCTGCAGAAAATCATAATAATTCAGGCTGTACATTCTTTAATGCAGAGTGTTCACTGTGTTTAACACAATCAGTACTCGTTTTCCAGTGTGTTGCAGTTTTTTGGCATTTGAGTTATCTTCATCATATGGTGTCCTTCGACATTCTAGGAAAATAAATAAGGTAAAAAAACTCGTGCACACACCAAGACAATATTTTTTAATGTTGATTAGATCAAAACTCACAAAATAATGAAATGACATTTCTACCCAAATAAGTTCTTCGTCGTTACGTCTTCGTAAATCCCTCCGAACATCTCTGATGACCAATAATGCACTCTATGCTACTTTACGGTAGTTTCCGATTGTTGACGTTGCCAAAGGTTTCATTTTCAAGACAGCTCAATAAACCGCGTACTGTGTCATGTAACCTGTTATTTTCCCTCATGTTTTGTCCCCTCTCTTAAAGTGCTTGTTAGGCCGTTCGTCTGCGGGTTTCCTGAATCAAACTTCCATAACAGTCCAAAACATAAAAATACTTTTAAAAATATCCCACTTTTACATTTTGGTGATATTTTATCTTTATTTTCACCTCCATTGCCGATGTTACCCTTGCGGACATAGATGACGATAAAGTGAAACATTCATCCATTGACTTGCGCGTCCTAAGACTAGTGTGTGTTGACCACGAACTTAAAATCCGGCAGTGCATTGGGAAGTTCACCGACCGGATTCAAATTCAGCACGGTAAAAAAAACTGGACGCCTTCAGGCTTATAGGCTCTCCTGTAATACGTTTGAATTTTTGAGGAAAAATGTTGCATAACGCCGCATTATACGTGCTGAAACTAGTCAAAACTGGATATATTCATTGCATTCTAGCGCGCACTTTATCGGTGCGTTCGTTTATCTTCTTCCAAGACCAATCACTAGAAGCAAGCCAAAATCGATTTCGTCGAAAATGAGTGGTTTTCGAAATGAAATTTTGTATGGAAAGTTAGCTTAGTCCGACTGCGTGTTTCAGTGACGTGCTGCCCATAGCTGTTTGTTTAAGTGAGCAAATTTCCAGGGCCACCAGGCACCGCCTGTTTTATGCCAATGCCGTTTTACCAATTAAGGCATGATTTTCTAACTTTGAAAAAAGTTTACCGGTCCATGGTGTCCCCAGAAGCCTAAATAACACTCACATATCTTTCACTGCATATTTCACCAAGCTCCACTCATCCGATGAAATGGAATAACGGATTGGTTTGCAGAAATTCGCCACGATCCTACTGTTTGAAATAGTTACGCTGTTTTGAGTTTTAAACTTTAATGTAATTTGGCGCATTGTTTGATGCATATGTAACTGTGCGCCTCTGCAATGATGCCTAGTCCCAAATGGGAGCAAATAGTCTGAAGATGATGCAGTTTTTCCTGACAAGTTGGGCGTCGGTTGCAACCTTCTTTGTGAAAACTCTTCCCCAATAGAAATAACACTGCAAAGAAATAGCAGAATACTTTAGCTCCCTCCACTGACTACCAATTGCCCTTCGCGTCATAGCTTTATGAGTTGTCGCTTACCGTGACTCTTATCGTAACCGCCTGACGCGTACCTATTGACGTCTCTGATCTGAATTTTGAATATACATCATAGTCTGACCCAGCGGCAAACAGCACAAGGCTTTGGCTTGACCTCGGGGAAGGTTTCGGCTCAAAAGTTGGTTGCTCCACGGTTCTCACCCTTCACCGCTTTTGAAAATGCACCAACCAAAGTAGGGATGGTTACTTTGTATCTGTGTGCGCAAGGGGTGAAAAAAGGCAGAAACATTGCCTTATCGTTGGCGTGGCAATCTTTGTTGCTAGGCTGGGTTATCTGACAAAGGTATTTGAAATACGTGGTTACTAGTTATAATGACCACCACTAAGTTGCCCCACATCATCTCGTTTACGACCATTAAATGGGCACACTTTTGTGTCGTTTGTAATTCAACCGATGATTAAGTGTTGAGGAGAAGTGTACGCGATCGACTAGGTCTCTAAATAATGGCAGGTCCTTAACGAGGCAGTACATTCAAGTTTAGTCAAATTCATGAATGCAAAGAAGATCTACCGCACAATGATAATGACGATAAGAATGATCGCACAAACAGCAAAAATCTCGCAGTTTATTTGATCATAAACTGGACGGTCTCTAACAAATAGGCGGACAATAGCAGTTGTAGCCCCCATGAGCCTGGAACACGAGAAAATCCGAGATGTCAGCCACAGACCTGCTTGCTTGACTAGCGTTTCTGGAGATGAAAGGGGCATTTTGCAACTTTGAGCAGAAGGTGCCAACCAGCAATGTTCTTTAATTTGGACAGCTTTCCGTGGCATTTCCACACCAACGTTTGTCCAGACAACCACAGGGCTTTTCGGTCATCTGAGAATATACGGTAGCCTTCATTAAGTTAGGACGTCCTATTCAGGGAGAAGTGTTAGGAAGGATGCTTGCGGGTGAACAACACACACGCACACACACACACTTCCAAGCAAATGTCACTTCCGACCCCCACGCCAACTCCAACAAACCTCTTAATTTGGCAACTGTTAGTTTTTGGGTACGCATCTAATACGCTGTAGGTTTTTTGAGGTTAGCAAGCCACCAGTGTCATGAATTCCCTGGGCAGTGATCGTGCTATCTCCCACTACTGAAGGCAATATCAGTTTGCGCTGGTGAACGTGAATACGCCTGTGAAAGATGGACGGCAAAATGTACGAGCATATATTTGAAGTCAGGGTTTCCGACCAAGTATCAGGCGAAATCGAAAGTCGGCGCACTACTGTCGCTCAGACCAGAATGAGACCTAATTATTACTCGACTCACGAGGTGCTTTCCTTCAGTGAAAACTGGATATAAATTGGGACGCTAATTAATTAAGATATCTAGCATTTGCGCCGGTGGTTTGGGCCAAAGCGGTCGGTTTTGGAGCATTATTCATTGCCGACGCAGAATGGCTACTTGGCCCGACTGGAGAGGATTTCCATCCGGGATGCTCTTGGAACCTAAAAGTCACCTACCGGTGAAAAATGAGGAGTGCAGTGGTTGCATGGGGGTTGCCTCATCTTTTGTATAAAGTAACGTTCGAATTTAGTTGGAATTGAGAGTCAGCGGCAAACAAGAAGAAGAAAATCAATCCCACTTGCAGAGCTCCCAACCCAGTGCGCCACAAGCCATACGACACTAGGGTCAAAAGCGGCGGTTAGAGTAAATAGGGTTATGTTCAAACCTAAAGCGAGGGCGCGGGCCCTTTCGCTTTGGCTCGGTCCGAAAAACAGAGTACCCACCAACCAAGGGCTCAGAAGCTTGAAATGAGGGCAGCCCTTGTAAGAGCGGTTAGGGGCTGTTGCCTGATGGACTGGATATAAAATACAAACTAGTACGTAAGAACGAACGAGAAATTTTATATGACTAGCATCTTAACTCTGTTTTTTTCTTCAAATTGGAAGGGAGGGCTAATAAGAATTATTTTGCAGTTGTAGTGGCTACAGACTAGTTGTGACTCAAGAGTTTGGACGGAGCGTTTTCGGTCTAATTTGCGTATTTGGATTCCAGCACTGCTTGAATCTGTGCGAGATATTTTACGTCCAATTGGAATCCAGAATTTGTTGCGACTTTCATTCTGGAGGGCGCAGTTTGCCATCCTTTTCATGGTATTTTTACTGTTTTCGCTTTGCAGTGCACTTTGCACTATATTTCCAGCCGGACTTATCCTCTTTGTAAGCTTTGTGGTGAGGTCAGTATCGCTTGTTTTCTCGGCCTCTGGGCACGGGTCAACCACAAGATTATGTTCATGAACCCCTAGGTGTTTGGTTCTTTATTGCATCAATGCACTAGGTTAAATCGGTTTGGCGCAACTTCAAAAGGATTTTATATTCCTGGAACAGTTGGCCCCGGAATTTGGTGAGAAACCAAGAGGATTGTTGAAGTTCTTCTGCATCATCCAAACTTGGTCGCCTGCGCCTTAGATTCGCGAGGTCCTCGAACTTTTAAACAGCGCGGTTGACCTGATATGCGTCAGATTTTTCGAACTTCTGTTACCCTCTAAGCCACAGTTGGACTTACCTTTGCAGGAGGTGTCCCCGCAGACAAAGCCAAGGAATTTGTCACAGCTAGTAGGTCTTTTTTATTAAGGTCGGCACACGCTGTATCGCATGCACGGCGAGGTTTTGTCCTAACTGCATACTGACTCCTTCATAGTGCCATGGTGGATTTATGGGCAGAAGCACCCGACGGTACAATAAAGTGGCCAGTGCTTTGGAGTTATGGCACAACTTCAACGGATTGGGACGGCCATGTGGGTGCATGTAACATGCTGTGTCGAGAAATGGTACGACTATTTTGAACTACGGGTGAGCCACCAGACTGGGTATGGCAACCTCGGTACACACATTGCGACGTCGTACTTAGGTTTGTGGACAGCTCCGTACATGAATATCTCAGGTGAGTCAGTTGGCGCCCTCATGCTAGTTATGACTGGCCAAAAATCGTGACAAATTAGGACCAGCATGGATATTCTTGGGTCCATCGAGGGCGCTGTATGGTTCTTTAATGCCATTCAAGCTTCCTCACATATAGGACTCAAAGTAGAAAGTGTCAAAAAGGTCTCCTAGAGGGTACTGTGGTATGAGCCAGATTGCGGCCCGAGATAACAAGCATCCAAGAGTGGCACAGTTTCAGCTACTACAGCAAGGCAACGCTACCCTATTTCAAAAAACGTTAATCGATATTCACGGGAAGATAGTAGGTATGCGGGCTATGCGAACAGATGTGGGCATGTGTGAGTATGAGGGACATGCATTAGATAAATTGTGCGCTAATAATGTAGTTCGGAGCATGCAAGGACAACAAATCGGGCACAAACGTGAGGTGTCTGGCGGTGTTGCGTGCTTGTACGATGAGGTCTCCTCCGAAAGGCGCAATTACAGCCTGAAGAAAACTGTGGAGGCTTTTTAATACAAGTTGAGTCGAAGGGGTCATACCGCGTGAGTGAGTCTGTTAGAAACTTGCTCTGCTATAAATGATGTTTTGGATCAATAAAAGAATTGCCCGGTGTATTTGCTACATCCAGTGTGAGCTTTGGCCGGCGGCACGGGTGTTCGACAAAAGTTGCTTCCATTTTGGATTTTTCTTCCCTCCATTGCAGCAGACGTAGTGTAAACCTCAGCATAGGGTAGAGAATGTCTTTGAGGGGAGGGTATGCAGTTGAGGTGAGGGTCTTGAACCATGCAATCCTTCACATCGCCGGGGAGAGAAGCAGCGGACATGGTACAGAAAGAGTTGGTGGAGGTTAAGGGCTGGGTAGTGACCAAGAAGGCTGATCAGGCAGTACAACTGTGGATAGGCAGGCAAGGTGCATTGATGGTATAGATTATGAGCAGCCAGGGTGTATCGAACACTCAGTGGACAGAGGTGGCATTGTGGCGATTTATGTTGCTCCGTTGTATATTGGGATATTTGTTCCGGGGCAAAGAGACAGTAAACTCTGCGGTCCCCAGCTAGATCATCAGCATTACCGGAGAGAGTTAAATCATATCAAGAGTGGTTTTCTTATTAGTCTGAGTATTTGGATATTGTAGTCATGACTCCGGAAATGAAGATAGGTATCAATACTTCGGCATGAAGGATGAGTTGAATGAAGCCCAAACCTATGAAACACACATGGAAGTGAGCCTCAGAGTAGCTTGAAATAGCGAGCGGTCTTCAGCGTGTTGTGTGTGTCTGACATGTGGAAGACTTTTTATATATAACCGGGTGCTGAAGATCACACAAGAGTCGGTTTACAGGGGCAAACACGAGAGCCGATAATCGGTTTCCCAGAATGGAATCCCTAGTTGGTGACGCTGCTACTGCGGTTGAATATGCGATGGTTACAAGTTATGATAAGGACGATGGAGCCGTTATATCTATTAAGCCACAGGGTATCAGTATGGGGAGAACAAGTGGAGTGAAGTTAGGATTTAGTGCTCTAAACTAGCAGATTTGACACCAGTTACCTGCCCACTTACTGGATCTTCGCTACTGCTACATCAATGGGTGCACGTGTGAAGACGCTGAGGTCATTGAATCCTAGAGATCAAGTATATACCACTTGATCTTACCACTGAATTGTGTAAATCCGTCTGGCTTTAATTTCGCTGCTTCCAACAATGCATATGGTCACTAAATCTTTCTATGGCATCACCGTTGCACACGCGGTTCCCTCATTATCACCAATGGGACCGATTGAGCAAGTAGTAACTAGATAACAGTTAGGCTCCAACTTCAGCGTGGAAACCGATCGGGCATTGTGGACAATGGGATTTATTAAATGCATGGTGAATTAGCCTCTCCAACATTGTTTAGTTGTGCTTTTCCTGCGATATTGCAGGCGACATACACGAGTTGTAGTTGATAAAGCATTCTTCCTTCCAGAAACCCTGTCGAGTGTAAGCGGCTTCCTGACAACAAGAACTGGATTCACTACACATTACTCTTGTGCGGATGCAACCAATAAATAGAAACGTATAATTCACCGAGGGTGGTTGTATATTTTGAGGCGTGAGCTTGGCAGACGGACAACATACATGAGTATGGCTGGCCGTTATGTTGGTCTGTCACGCGGAGCTGAGACCTCATATTCATCGGCCCGCATAGATACTGGCCTGGTTTTTACCATAAGTAGCGGATTTAAGTGACAACATGTAAAGGTATGAGTATGACGGGCCGTCGTTGGCCATTGGATTGGGTTACCGTGCATTGCTGAGACTTCATAATCAGCGTCACACATAGGCACGGGTCTAGAAGATAGAGTAGGTAGCCAAAGTAGACGACATCGCGTGCTGTTGCCATTATGACCGGCAGTGTTTGGCCTTATTTTCTGGGCTTGCTGGCATACTGTAACTAAGGGGCGCGATTAATTCCTATGGGAGTGATTGTTGTGTCGTTACCTAACATGCAGTTGTTTCATAACGCTGCACGACCCACTGACTAGTTTTGCATATCAGAGAATGGAGATCACCCAGTTAGCACGCGCCCGCGCCTGGGTGCAGAGCCTGCGCGGAATCTGTGCAGAACTTTTGCACTAATGGGGTACTTTTAAGCCGAGGGGAATCGAGACATTTGGGGGGCATCAAAGCTTCTTCATTTGTCCCGCAGTATTAAAAAACCACAATGCTCTGCATTTCCGGATGCCTACGGAATGTAACCTGTCGACCGATTTAACTGGTTTTGTTTTAGTGTGCAGCGCCATTATTCGCGGGAAGATCTGCGTTCTGCTTGTCCTCGCGTGTGGCTCAGTGGGTCAGTTTGTTCTACTGTAATATGCTTTATGCCCGGTGTGTTTACGTGTACAAAAATTGTAAACGAGAGTTTTTCATTTAACGTAATCGTCAGTGCGCCCGAAATTCGTTCGTATTGAGCGTAGAGGCTCTTCGAGAACAACGGTATTTCGGAAAGTACGTCAGGCGGTTGCTGAAACCGGCTGTTTTCGTTGCCTGACAGATGAATGCGTCTACGATGCCTTTGGTCGAACCCCTGAGAGCAAGATTCGTAATTAATCAGGCGATAAGTTCCAGATATGCCACAGTTGACTGTCCTAGGGGATACACTAGGCTGTGCGTTACC
The DNA here is from genome assembly GCA_004794785.1 of Opisthorchis felineus. NCBI lineage: Eukaryota > Metazoa > Platyhelminthes > Trematoda > Opisthorchiida > Opisthorchiidae > Opisthorchis > Opisthorchis felineus. Next base: position 220,187 of record SJOL01006441.1, read on the forward strand.
ACGCTGTTCGCCGACGGTTTCACCAATCCCTGTTATCAGTGCTTTGGCACTAGGAGGCCATTCACCACTGCGGTCCCTGGAGAACCTCTCGGCTACAACAGACATTACAGCTTTTTGTCGCAAGATAGCCCAGTGCAATTCATTGAAGGGATCAGTCCGTATGTTCTGCTTGCACTTATATTGCTTTTCGACAGTATCTTTTTCAACCATTCACAGACGCGCAGGAATATTTTAACGGCTGTTCGTCGGATGGCACGAAGACTGAACCTACCTTTATCCGGTTTAGCCATTGTGTTGGACGAACTCAGGGTTCCACGGATTGTGATGAAAACTCCCCGTCGGTGCTGCATGCGACAGAAGGCCGGTGGGATGTACATCCACCTTGGGCTGAAAGCAGGTTTGCCGCGGCAGCTCCGTGAGATTCATGCCGCGGTAACAAACGTGGATATTCAAATGAACATTGGTGGTATTCGGGCCTACAACTCGCGTACCCAGCCGTGGTCCATACTCTCCCGCATAATCTCCCCCTTTCGCGGTCAGCCTTTCGTCGTTGGTATATACTGCGGTAAGAACAAGCTGAATGATGTTCAACAGTTGATGTCCGACAGTCACTGAGTTGTCGGACGTATTGGTGAACGGTGTCTCCGGAATTTACCACATTCACACACTGTCTTTCATTTATTCTTTGCAACAGTCCTGCTAGGGCATTTCTGAAGCAAGATAAGGGGCACACAGGATTCTACGGCCATCCTCATTCTCAGTGAGTAAATTACCATGTTTTAACTAAAATATGTTATTGAGTAGATGCTTTAGTACCCACATGCAGTTCTCAGGCGCTCAATGCACCCCTTCTACCCTTGTCATCCATGGATGAGCTTCGGAGGTATGAAAAACACCCCAGAGATGGTCCGCGTTATGCACAGCTGGTAAGTATTTGTCGTAGCCACGATGATTGTTTTCACAAAGGTGGAAATTTGTCTCCTGCAGGAGGCCAGCGATGTGCAACTGTACTTGACCAGCATACTTATGCGGACGTCGGCACGAAGACTCGCCGTACTACTTAATTGGAGCGGAACAAATGAAAAGGTAGCCTTCGGGTCGACCAGGCTGGCCAAAGGACTTATTTGTAAGTATGGTTATCTTATATTTAGTTCATGGAATAAGTGACTGGATGAAATTCAGTAACTATGTTTTTATTGCAGACGTGACAACGGAGAAGTTTCCTAACAGCAATATACGGCAGATCAAGGGAGTCGTTCATCTCTGGCTGGAAAACCAACGGCATAATGTTCGGAAACGCCTGAAGAGAGCCACCAAAAATTAAAATTGATTCCCTGTCTTTTAATATTTCATTCAGATAAAAATTTGTACTTGAAGACACTTATTTATATCCAGGAAAGTAATATGCTGAGGGACGGTGTGATGGTAGATGGGTTATCACGGCACGGGACCGTAGTGTTTAGGAAGTTAGCGGATTGTATTAGGGGGAGAAATAAATGCCTATAATGGGCTTAGTTTGCGCACCGGACGACTTTAGCTAAGTGTGGACTGGATGCAGAAAATTCCGCTGCTGAGAACAGATTTTCCGCACCCGAGTGCGGACTGGGAAAGGAAACTTGCTTCATTTCCGCACTTGGTCTGCACCGGGGTGAGGAAATCTGCGGAAACTGCAGAAATTTCCGCACGCGGGTGCAGGTCTGCTGCAGAAATTTCTGCACCAGTGCTAACTGGGCAGCCACAGAGGAGCATACTATCATCGGTAGTGCACCGTGCACCAATTCGCTTTCAGCATTGTAGTGAACGTAAGGCGAACTTTAAAAAAACAGTTTTGCAACCAAGTTCGCTGAATAAATTCATCTAATTTGTTGCGCTCGACGGGTTCTACGCGTGCAAATGTTATTCAACTATTTTCCTCGGTGGAATTTGCAGTGGGTATTCTGTAGATGTCATCTCACTTGTAACGAATACCGCGAACTGCTAGAACATGCTGAGGTTTGATTTCGCGCTTTGTCTCGTAAGCTGGGAAGGAAATGCGAATCGGTAGCGGTCGATTACCATGAAATTTCGCTCACTTAAACAAAATGGTATGAGAAACATATAACCGAAACGTGCAGAGGGATTAGACTAACTCCCTGTAAAAGTCGGAACTTCGAAGACCCCATAGTTTCGCCTAAAATAATTTGGGGTTACTTCTAGTGGGCGGCGATATGATGCGGCTGCATTCAGGATTGCTGTGATTGGTGGAGAATTTGGGCTAACACTCAATTGAGTTTCGGTGGTTGCTGGATGCGAGTTGCCTTGGTCTCATTCGGAGCTTCCCCAATTCTGGTGCTGCTGCCACTGCATATGTTTCTGATGCAACTCATCTTACTGTGTCATGGGCAACGAGGTCGCGACACATGTTCTGCTGAGAACGGCGGCACATGTAGAGCAATGTTTTCAAGGGCGCGACACACGCAGATGAGCGAAACATGGGGATGATGCCAACACTTATCAAATCCTTCAAAGCATCATGTTGGGACAAGACGCCATCAATGAAACTGACTAGCATCGTGAACCTCATCCAACACAAGCACAGCAGAGTTGCTAGTCACCGAGGCAGTCTGGCTAAGAAGTGACAGCAATCCCGCCTCTGGAGTCGATTGTTTATCGTTCGGCTGTAGCACCCTTTTGATGTCTAACTGCCATACCACCAGAAGGAATCACGAGGACTGTAATACTGCCAGGTTGCCCAAGACTGGACAGGGCAAGTCGAGAGGCAGAGGTCGGGTTCGAACCACGGACCTTCTGGTCAGTAAATTCGCGCTCTAACCACTGAGACATCTCGCCCTGCGGAGTTACTAACCGCACTCGAGAAGAATCTGGTGCAATAATTCCACGGCACTTTACTTGATGGTAGCGCTACTGTCCTGACTTGTCCACCACGACCGTTTTGTCAAGAGGTATCAAGAGATAAACCACGAATTTCTTTGGTAGACGATGGGCGAGCATATGTAACGCATGTATGAGTTGGAAAACTTACCGCCTTGTCATTCTTGTTGGTACAGAATCCCTCTTCCACAACAACTGGTAGATACGAAAGATCGAATCGCGTCGGCAAATTTGTTCTAACTTTCGATTCACGATGTAAACCGGAAATGATGAACGCCAACCCACGAAGCCGCGTCTATGAACAACCTATGTGCCATATCAAGTTTTCAAGCTAGTGATATAACAGATGTTTTAGTCATACAGTGTTGTAAAGCAAGTAACGATTTGTAAATGAGTGTATTTGTCGAAATCAGTCTAATTTGGATTCAAGTAGAATATTAGGTTGACGTAAACTCGGGGACTGCGCCTATATGATGAGTCCCAAGAAGGGCGAAACCGGTCGTGGGCTGTCGAAGAGTTTTCAGCAACCTTGTGAGTAATTTCCCTTGTGAAAGTAACGAGTCATATAAACGTACTTTCCCGAGCGCGTGCAACTCAATTTGCGCTTTGATTGCTGCTCAAACGAACTCGACCCATTACTCGCCTGCGGACCATTCCATATCGCACTGGTGCATCCGGTTAACGTCACTCTTGCTGTAAGGACACCAGTGATTAATTATTTGATCGTTCTGGAATTTTGGAGGGGTACAAAAGACTGGGAAGTCCTGAGGTGAAACTGCACTCCTAAGTTGTACGGTGCATGCCGACTTTTGAGTAGTTGGTGCAGACGCGTGATTGTATTATAACATGACAACGCCATCCGAATAATCTAAGTCCGTTGGCCTTTTCCGAATTCCACATCGATACCAGACCTCGAGTTTGCTTGGGGCACCTATCCTGGATGGTGTTATTGGCAAAATTAAACAAAAATGAACAGGGTACAACGTGGCGAATCCTACCAGTTGTGGGAAATCTCTAGGATAGCTCATTGTAGACTGTGACATAACCAGAAGTAAGAACTAACCGTATAAACAATATTCATAAGCTTCAGGAGCATTCCCTATTTTCCAAGCATATGTAGAGGAACCAATCTATCCACGGAGTCGAAGTGAAGCGAATGGTTATTCGGTGGTATTCATGGTGCTGCTCAGGCACCTGGTACTATGTGGTGTGGTTATTGTGTCTTATCCATTTTGAACATTTTGCCCGGTAACCTGGAAGGAGCTTGCTTTTCGCGTGTTGAGGCCAGTATTATTAAATCCAGTAGCCGCGTTACAGCCGGGGTCACTCCGGGCACGTTTCTGTCATCAAAGTGCAACGATTGCTTGGCTTCAGTTTTCTGATCTTAGTTTTTGCATTCACGTTATCTCAAACTGACCTCGAGGTAACTCAGTGGTCAAGGCGCGAACACACTGACCGGAAGGGACGTGGTTCGAACCCAGCCTGTGCGCCTCGACTGACCCTGTCTAGGCTTGGGCAACCTAGCAGTACCTCAGCCCTCGTGGCACGGCATCTATGTACCGGGAGGGTATTACCACTGAACGACAATTTATTAGTCGTTGTTTAAGTAACCTGGCCAGGGAAAAATACATTCGCCACTGCTTCGGACTGACGCTGGTAGGTACTCATTTGAGACCCGATGGCGTCCCAAGACAGGTATACTATCAATTCATAAACTAGAGGAGGGTCTTAATTCAAACCACGACCTCAGTTGAGCGGGTCGAATTAAAGGCGAACAGAGGGTCAACTAAGCTCTTGTAAATGTTAAATTCCCAGTACCTTCGCTGACGATATATCTAGCAACAAATTTCTGAACCCCATCGAGTAAAACAGCTTCCGGACGTTCCATGCTGCATTCACTCCTTCCATTTCGATAGCCTGGTTCCACCAGTTTTCTCTATCCGCACACAAACTAAATTATGCCGAATAATTCTCAGTGCCTGAGGCCCTAGACGCCTCGCATAGAAGAGCCACAGAGACTTCTGAAATCGAGTGCTTATTTGGCGGCAACTCGGATACACCGCGTACCTAGTTTCCTTCCGTTTACGCGACGCTGCTTATCTTGCCCTTCGATTAGGGTGTCTTGTATAGGAGGATTATTCTATGGCTAACCTAGGTGTTTGTTTCTTAGAAGTCCTCTGGGAATCCGTCGAAGGTTTACACCGAGCAAAGGTGTCATCTGAATTGAAGCGGGCCATCATCATCATCATCATCATGAATTGAAGCGGGTAGTCCAGGACAATCGCCGTCGACAGATCATGTCTATGTGAACAACCTGAGTCCACCGTCATAAGTAGGGGAAAGCCACGCAGTGAAACCACGGCTACCTCAGCATCTCGACTACCTCTGTTTAGGCTTGGGCAACCTGGCAGTATCCCAGCCCTCGTGCCTCCTTCCGTTGGTATGGCAGCTCGGCACCGAAAGGGTGCTGCAGCTGAGTGATTTTTTCGTTCCGTCTGAATCCTATACGGCCGAGGCACAATCGGTGATCGTTACAAGGCTGCAAAAGACGATTAGCACTGTCGATACGTCTTGAGTCCAAACTGAACGGACCAGTAAGTCGCGCCTTTGATGAACTCAGCATCCGTCACAAAGAGACTAGACCTTACCGTGGGGTGTCACTGTGACACAGTGACACAGTGAGATATACTGGGTGGTGTTCGTGCGACACAGTCTCTCATCGCAGGTTGGTCAATAGATGGATATCTGACTGACAGTCTCCTGCCCCCCCCCCCGGGGTTAGAACATGAATGGCGACTTGCTTTATAAAATAGTAGTGCACTTGCATTTGTCGCCAAATACCGCTGCCTTCTGGTCAGGATTTTGAGCTGAAGGCTTTTGTTGAGACCCCTAATCATTCTCTCTGGGTCTGGGCGCCCTGGCATTACACCTGCCCACGTACCATGACGACCTCGAGATAGCTCAGTGGTTAAGGCGCCAGCTTACGGACTGGAAGGTCCGTGGTTCGAACCCAGCCTGTGCAACTCGACTGCTCCTGTTTAGGCTTGGGCAACCTGGCAGTATCCAAGTCATCGTGCCTCCTTCCCTTGGCATTGCAGCTAGGCACCCAAAGGGTGCTACGGCTGAATGATTTTTTTTACCACCATGACACATCTACCAATAGTCTCATGCTATAGCGGCAGTATAAAAAGATAATCGTTCAGCCGTAACACCCTTTTGGTGCCTAGCTGCCATGCCACCCAAAGGAAGCACGAGGGCTGGGGTGCTGCCAGGTTACCCAAGCCTAAACAGAGGAAGTCGAGAGGCAGAGGTCGGGTTCGAACAACGGACCTTCCGGTCAGTAAATCCGCGCTATAACCACTGAGCCACCTCGCGGTAGCGTCGTGTCACAAGCTGGGTCGCCTCACTTGCTGCATGGAGCGGAGCGGGTAAGCGAAAACTTGCTTCTAGTTACGCCTCTCTTCTTACACTTTCACGTTTCCCCCTCTTCTACACCCCACCAACTCTCTCCTCAAGTCTCAGCAGTGGGACCGACCGGTTTGTTCCCCGCGCATCACACTCAGCTGCAGCTTTTGTACGTCCGACTTCAGTGACAATGCTAAGCATTTCGGCTTAGTTTTTCAAACTCCGAAAACCTGTCTACTTAGCTGCCTTCGATGTTCGCACACCGAAGCAAGCAGGATAATAATTGGCTATTGCTCGTACGCTGAATTCCCTCTGAATTGATGTATGCTGTCTGTCAGAAATAAGGATACAGGACACAAGTACTGTAACCTAGCTGACTGCCCCTCGCTCTTCCAGGTTCCGGCTGCGCACTTATGGTGATTCAGAGGCCGCTGCAGCTGGATATGCCGGCGTGAGCGTTGTATCGAGCGGCCGAGCGGAAGTGTATCTACTTGATTTGATACCTGTTGGTAGTCGCCTCTGCGCGGTTCGTTTGGCAACGTCTATGAAGTGATCTCGAGAAAGTGAGGTCCATCGCACCCTGTTCATTGTGTCTGCTTACACCCCAACGGACTGTAGGCCTGACTCTGCCAAAGACAGCTTTTACGACGATCTAGGTACTCTTTTAAAGCGGGCCGAAAGCTCAGACAACGTTGTGCTCGCTGGTGACATGGACGTCCAGGTAGTTAGACTAAGCACTACTAAGGTCCAATTGGGTGGTCGTCTTGAATTGGACACGAGGCGCACGGACTACAGAGATCGTCTGCTTCAGATGTGTGTCGATCACAGACGTTCTTTGTAGTGGAGCTCGAGATAGCTCAGTGCTTAAGGCGCAAACGTGTTGACCGGATGATCCGTTACTTGAACCCGACCTCTGCATCTCGATTGCTCCTGTCTAGGCTTGGGCAATCTGACAGTATCTCAATCAATTTCAACTTATCAGCTATAAACCGTGTACCATAGGCACAATAGTTCTAGCTGCTACACTTTCGATCACCGGAAAGGGGCGAGATGGCCGAAGTGGTTAGAGCGCGAATTTACTGACCGCAAGGTTCGTGGTTCGAACCCGACCTCTGCCTCTCGACTTCCCCTGTCTAGGCTTGGGCAACCTGGCAGTATCCCAGCCCTCGTGCTTCCTTCTGGTAGCATGGCAGTTAGGCACCGAAAGGGTGCTACAGCTGAACGATTTTTATTTTTTTACCGGAAAGTTTCGCAGCATCTCAGCCCTCATGCCTCCTTTGGGTCGCGTGGCAACTAAGCACAGCAAGTGTTACAGCTGAGCGGGTTCCTTTGTAGTATCAATTTCCGGAACATCAGAGATCGCTTGGCAACGTGGTGGCCACCAGCGAACAAGCCCTGAATCCAAATAGACAATATCGCTGTCAGTTACCGGCGGTGAAAGTCGGTCACTTCTTGACTCTCCTTCTGGAATACTAACGTGGATTCCGATAGCGCACTTGTGCGCTCCTGCTTTTCACTGCGCTTTTCAGGTCTACGCGAAACGCGCACACCTCGCTTACCAAACGAAGAGCTAGTAAACCCAGAAATCAAACGAACCTATCAGAACCGACTGCTGGAACGCCTGCCGGACGGTCCAATTTCGGATATCAACGGCAACTGGGAAAAGATATCCGAACTTCTGTTTGCGGTGCAACCCAGGCAGCCTCATCCAAACATTGGATTACTTATAGGACTATGGCTTTTCTGGAGGCCCAGCGGCAGATTATTCCTGGCCGCAACCACAAATTCACCCTACGCAAGATGCAGCTGAGCGTCCGTGCAGACCGCGAAGCTTGGTGGACCCGAAAGGCCGAAGGAATGGGAGATGCGAAAAATGCTTGAAACGTCCACAAGCTAATCCACTCTTTTCGCTTGACTGGTTCTCAGAAGCCTCTTATCAGCTAAATTATCAGGCACCAAAATGGCTTCCTGATATCTAGCAGAGCAGAACGCCTGAAACGGTGAGCACAGTACCTCGAAAAGGAATTCAGTTGGCCAACTTCTAACTCCAGTCCGGAATCCTGGCCTTCAACAGAAACGTAGCCTGTGAATACGAAGCCACCTTCAACCTCAGAAGTTTCCGAGTGTATATCTCTAATCAAGCGTTACTGTGCTGCTGGTCCTGACGACCTTCCACCTGCTCTGTTCAAGGATGGCGGTGGGTTTCTCGGCCAGTGGCTGTCGAGCCTGTCTGTGTCCATCTGGGGAAAAGAAACCGTTCCAGATAACTGGGGTGAGTCGATAATGGTGCCCATTTTCAAACTGGGTACTCGCAGTGAATGTAGTTACCACAGAGGTGTTAGTTTGACTCCTGTTGGGACAAGGCTTCTGGCGTCACTGATTCTTCGTCGTCTTACAGTGGCACGCGAAACCTTGACTCGTGAGAATCAAGCGGGATTTTGACCGGGTAGAGGCTGCGTTGACCACATCTTCACATTCCGTCAGGTGCTAGAGCAACGCCACATGTACAGACGACTCACAGCCTTAGTGTTCCTTGACTTCAAGGGTGCATCCGATTCTGTTGATCGGTCAGTGTTGTTAACTACACTTGCTCAACAGGGTATGCCCCAGAAGTGAACATAACCCGATCCCTATATTCACATACCTCTGGGCGTGGGAGAGTGTGTGACGAGCTCTCCAAAGACTTCCATACAAAAAGTGGACAAAGATATCCACTCTCCCCATTCTTGTTCACTTTCGTCATTGATCAAATTATGAGTCGAACGCTGGAAGGCCTTCAAAACCGTGGTGTTCAAGCTGTTCCTGGTGAGAACCCTGCCGATCTGGAGTATTCAGACGACGTCGACCTCATCTTTGATGACCAAAGCGAAACACAAGTCCTACTGAATAGACTGACCACACTCATACCTTCTTTCGGCATGTGGCTTGCACCTTCAAAGTACAAAGTTATACTTCAGAACGTACAGTCTCTGAACATACCTATTACTATTCAAGATGAACCACTGGAGGTTGTGGATAATTTTGCATACCTCGGCAGTTGTACTAGCTCTGACAGAGGTGTGACTGATGCGGTTAGTGCAAGAATCTCAAAGGCCCAAAGCACGTTTGCTAATTCGCGTCACTTGCGGCGTAGAAAAGGCATATCACTGGATCCTTTTCGGAATGGCGCAAACCGGGAGTTGGGAAATGTATGACTTGGCAGAAGAGTGTGAAAGGGATTACGAAGAGTTTGGGGGTTGTTAGTTAGGCCCGCCTTTCAGAATGGGGTCCCTGTGACCCCTCTTACACTTGACTGGAGAAATTGCGAGAAGTGGTAGCTGCTTGATGTCAGTGGCGTTCGTGCTGTCAGTTTCTTTCCATATTGTTGTTAGGTTTCGATCACGCAGCGAGCAAATAATAATATGCGCAGATTGTAACAATATTCTATCCCCAGCTGTGTTGCTTGATCCCGATTCCTAGTACGGCGAATAGTAAGAAGACGAAAACCTTGCACGCAACTTTAATGATCCGAACAACACGCGATTAACAGGCTATTAACGGGAAAATGACAATGCATATATATATCCATAGTTTGACCTTGAAAAATGCCGGAAGTTCGTTAGCACACACAAAGATACAGAGTTTTGGGGATATTGATATCCCCAACAATTGTCTGATTGAAGTGAAGGTACCCGAAAGTGCTTGTGGTAGGGCAGCATTAGGTGTGCTCCCTCACCCATTCTATCTTATTTTCACTCTAACGCTTCCAATATACTTAGATAAACTTTGTGGTTGCACGGCAATGTAGCATCAGTGTCAACACTAACTGGGCTGGATCAAACCCAAAGCTCATGCTTGCAGGTGAGCCAGTCCACGTGGTAGATAAATTTGTTTATCCTGGCAGTTGTACAATTTACGGTGAGTTGACTCGAGATGAGATTATTTCTCGAATCTGGAAGGCCATGGCAGATTTTGCCAACCTCCGACACCTATGGCGCCGACGTGGCGTCAGTTTATATGTTAAGGGCAGAGTTTACATTGCGGCGGTGCGATCCAAGCTGCTTTATGTGGTCTCTACGTGCAGAGGACATACGAAAGATGTCAGTGTTTGACCATCGATGTCTCCAAAACATTGGTCAGGTGTGGTGGGAACGTCGAGTTAGTAATGCCGAAGTACGCCAGATGGTTCTAGGAAGTAGGAACCCCCACACGATAGATGAATTACTCACGCTTCATAGGTTATGCTGGTTAGGACATGTACCCCACATGCCAGAAGACCATCTGTCTCGCAGAGCTCTTTTCGCCCAGCCCTGTGCTGAGTGGAAGCGACCAAGAAGTGGACAATATGTGACCGAATTGTGAAAACACTAACCAGTAAACTGGGTCGGGTCGATCGTATCAGTTTAGGCTGTTTCGGGTAGCAAAAGCCTCCATCCCCTGAGCTTTCGATGTCCACTTGAGCTCTCGGTTATCCCGTAGGCTCTTCACTTTTTGGCGTTTGAGGGATTTGCGTGCGCCGTCGTACTCGTTGTCTGCCGGTATGGATTTCCTGGCATTAATCAGGACTAGCGATCTTGGCGATATCCAGTGGTCATTTGATTGTATCGGAGAAGTCGGACAGACAGCACTAAACTCCGCTAGCATAGTCCCTTTCACATGTTGCCGTGCTTCATCCACGTGCTCGCTACCAATACTGTATTGAATTACTGTAGAGAGTTGTTGAGCTACGGTAGTTCTTTGAAGATGGCGGATTGGCATGCTTCTTGCTGACTTGTGAGGGCCCGTAGGGAAACGAACTGACAGGCATGCATGTACTATGGTTGTGCCCCACAACGAACAACAGTCTTGAATTGTGGCCCTCCACCGGTGGCTGTTGGCAAAGTGATCCAAATGGGTCCACAGTTTATTTCCTATTTGTGGCCGCCAGGTCATGCTGAAAGTTCGTACTGGCCAGAAAGAGGTCACACAACTTGGGAGTCGCTCTCCGTTGTATGTACGACGAGAATCAACTCCGAATCGACCGCCCAGATATAATTCCAAGGAGCTCAGACGACCGACTTGGGCATTCACATCGTCCGCAAGGATCACAATGTCAGTGCTTCTTGGTCGACGAATTAGCCCGGATAACCCCCGATAGATATCACCCTTCTCAGCGTCAGCATAAGCTGAGTACAAACAGGCACCGTTTTTTATGTCAAGAGGCGTTGAGCTGGACACCCGGAAGGCGCAAAGACAACTGTTCACTGGCATCCAATCCAGCAAAGTGCGTTCAGCTCTAAGGCTGAGTGCAGCTCCCCCGCCATATATTCCATGAGTCATCTCTTCTGGATCAATGGACACACGGAGGGAAAAATGTGAAATAACAGCCCGTCTTTAAAGTTCTGATATGGATAGCCACGTTTGGATTTTGTGTGCGTGTTTCGGAGACACAGCATACATCAATTTTAAGGGACTATAAGTTTTCAGCGGATGTTGCCTGTTTGCCAATTTGACATAGAGTACGGACGTTAAAAGCTCCTATGTACAAAGGATATCGTGGATTTAGTAAGGTTTATTGTTGATAGGCTGCGCAGAGCATGAGACATATCGATCTGATAGTTGACAGTCAAATGACTCAGCAACGTGTGCTTGTGCGTTGGGAAGGGGTCGACGAGGGACACCGAGAGACACTGTGCGGGCATATGATACATCCCGGTTGCCCAGGCCGAGGAAGGGGGCTTAAGTGAGGTACCCCATCTTGAGCCTTTGACTCAGAGTCTTACCCAAAAGGCCATGGGAGGATGTAGGGTTTTGTTCGAGGACCCTTCCCGTAGCCTCTGTCTCAAAAGGTTGACCCGCGAGGCAATGAGCACTAGAGATTTTGGGGACCCTT